>CM060922.1:691624723-692022223 GCA_030737875.1 Allium sativum
GGTTGTGGACCTCGCGAAAGTGGTCGCAGTGCAAGATTGGAAGACACCAAGAAATGCAACCGAAGTTCGAAGCTTTCTTGGGCTAGTCGGTTTTTACCGAAAGTTTATTAGGGATTTTGCGAAAATCTCAGCCCCACTCACAAGGCTAACAAAGAAGAATCTGGCGTTCACTTGGGATTTGGACTGCGAGTTTGCTTTCCAACGATTAAAAAGGGCTCTTACAACAGCCCCAGTTCTAACTCTGCCTGACGGAAGCAAAATGTTCACAGTGTACACATATGCATGTGGAACGGGACTAGGCGCTGTTCTAATGCAAGAAGGAAGGGTAGTAGCTTATGGCGGAAGACAATTGAAAGTTCATGAAAAGAACTACCAAACCCGTGATCTTGAGCTAGCCGCCATCGTCTTTGCGCTTAAGTCTTGGTGCCATTATCTTCTAGGTGAAGAGTTTGAATTTTACACTGACCATAAATCGTTGAAATATCTCTTATCGCAGAAGGATCTTAATTTGAGGCAGCAATGATGGATGGAGTTCCTTGCCTCGTATGACTTTGAAATTTTCTATACTCCCGGCAAAGGCAACGTAGTAGCAGACGCGTTGAGCCAAAAAAAACTGACCCTAATCCCTCTCTTTGTGGAAAGGCAAAGCCTGGAGTATATAGCCAGTTTTAACTTTAGGCCCTCCTCAGATTTTGTACCGGGTTTATTAGCATCTCTCGAAGTACGCCCTACTCTCTTGGACTCAATAGGGGCTGCACAACGTGAAGACCCTCAGCTTGTTGATGTGATTGATAAACTTATTAGGGGTGAGACTTCTAGTCACCTCAGTAGGTACGCCATCGATGATAAGGGTTGGCTGAGGCGAGATGGAAGATTATGCGTCCCACAAGCAAGGGAGTTGACAAAGAAGATTCTCGAGGAAGCGCATCATTCCAAGATGACTATACACCCTGGCGGTGATAAGATGTACAAGAATATAAAAAGGACTTTCTTTTGGAGCGGCTTGAAACAAGAAGCGGCAGATTTCGTTTTTAAGTGCATGACCTGCCAACAGGTCAAGGCGGAACAGAAGAAGCCTAGAGGACTACTTCATCCTTTAGAGGTCCTATAGTGGAAGTGGGATAGTGTAACAACCCGAAAATCTAGGCCAGTTTAAAATTTTTATTTTGGCAGTTTTAGCGATTTTTCTATATTTAAAATAGATTATTTTAAATAAAATCGACGATAAATTTATTTTGAATATAATTAGAACGTATATATTATATATGTCGTCGTTAGAATATAAATAATTATATATAATTATAAATAGAATTGAAAATGGCGCGGTAGTTCGATAATTCGATTTCAAACTTCAATTGAATGTACCGGGTGCAAAACAATCCGGATTTTAGTGAAACCAAAAACATTAGGATCTAATTGTGAATATCTTTCCAACGAATCCGAAAAATCAAAATTTCATAGCGGGAATCAAAAGATATGTCCAGTTGAAAATTCTGAATAGTCGTTATGGAATACAGGCCCTTAAAAATGGGAATTTTGCAAACAACCTCGGATTTCGACAAAACCACTTTTGTTGGATCCGTGATGTCGAATTATTGCTAGGTTTTAAATTTCATAATCTTTCGAATCAATACGTGAGCGTGGCATAGGAAAACGCGTTTGACCAGTTTCAGTTGATTTTAATCGACTGGAAAATGGCCATTTTTCAAACGGTCTCAGAATTTGACGAAACTAGTTTTGTTAGGATCGTATCGTCAATACGAAGCTAGAAAATATTTTTCTGTAATTTTTCGATTTAGTACGTGACCCCGATAATTTGAAATGTGCGTTTAAATTGAATATATAAAGAACTATACTTTAAATTCAACGGAAACTGATTCAAACAGTCGAATCAGCTTGCGATGCATATTCCATTGTGTTCGGAATAGGGGTAATTAGCTATGGACGACAGGCGGTGGGCCTCGTTTAGAGGTCGTATGTAAAAGTCAACTTTCTGCAATTAAAATAATAATAATAATAAAAAGAAAAAAATATCTCCCCTTCTCCTTAACCAGCCCCCCCCCCGTTCGACTCATTTCAGATTCAAAAAAAAAAAGACGGACAGAGCCCCCCTCACGCGATCGACGCCGCCACCCTCGGAGGACCACCGCCGCCATCTCCAGGTACCCCCTCCCCCACCTCTTCGACTGCGACGCACCACCCGACGAACCCCCTGATACCCATCGCGAGCCCCAACCCACGTCCTCCCCGCGTCGACAGCAGACCGCACCCCCCTGGCCCACAGTCCGCCGCCTCAGGCGCCCCCCTAGCCTCGCCAGCACCTCCGACCACCTCAGGCGCAGTGAAACCCCCTCCCCCCCCCCCGATTGGAAAAGTAAGTTTTTTTATTTGTTTTAATTTTATTTATTTATTTCTTTTATATATGGTTAGCAAACAGAAAAAATCAGTATTTTTATATATGAATTGGCATTTAGGAAAGCTGAAAATAAAGTATATATAAAGATTTGATTTTTAGAATTGAAAAGATTATATTTTTATTTATAAAAATATGATTTTTATATAAGGAAGAGGTAGAAAAGATTTTTATTCAATTAAAAATATGATTTTTATATTTTTAAAGTATTAAAAATATAATCTTTACTATATAGAAGATGTAAAAATATGATTTTTGATTATGTAGAGAATTAAAAATATAATTTTTACATGATAGGAATATTAAAAATATCATCTTTGTATATGTAGCAAAATAAAAATCTGATTTTTATTATATATACGTTGAAATAAGTGGTATTTTTATAAAGGCGAAATCTTTATTGTAGAAAAGGTGATAGATCTATTTTTGAAAAGGCGGAAACTTTATATAGAGAATAGCGTGATAAAATAGAATTTTTATCCATATAGCGTCGAAGTAAAAATTCGATTTTTATATATTGAATAGCGAAGTGAAAATGTGATTTTTACATATGTAGAGAATACGGGCAACGAAGATGACAAAAAGGCGAGAACGACGAAGATTTCTATAAAAGAAGTGCCGTGAAGTTGGATAGCTATCTCTGAGAACTTCTCACTCTTCAATTTCTCTATTCTAGTTATATATATATATATACTAGGATGCAGACGGTGCTTAGTAGCACCCGACACAATCGTCCACAGACTATGGACTTGTTTGTTTGATTGCAAAAATTGGTTAGATTATTTGATTTGAATTTGGTTGTTTGGTGAATTTGATTTGATTTGAATATATAACGAATTTGATTCGAATAGAAAACCAATTTGAATTGAATCGAATAGAAAACCAATTTGAATTGAATCGAACAGAAAACCAATTTGAATTGAATCGAATAGAAAACCAATTTGAAATGATTCGAATAGAAAACCAATTTGAATTTGAATAGAACAGAAAACAAATCGAATTCGAATTGAATTGAATAAATAACGATTTCGAAATGAATTGAATATAAAACGATTTCGAAATGAATTGAATATATAGTGAATTCGAATTGAATGGAAAACGAATTTGATTTCAATTGAATATAAAACGAATTTGATTTCAATTGAATATATAATGAATTTGATTCAAATAGAAATGAATTTGAATTGAATTGAATAGAAATGAATTTTAAAACGAATTTATAAAGAAGAATTCAATTTTGCTTTGGATTGAAATGGAAGTTGAAATTGTTTTTGAAACGAATTCAAAACTATTTATAAAATTCGTTTTGAATAGTAATCGACGAAATATATATTATATATTATATATATATAATATAATGGCTTGAATAGAACGCGCCGCGCCGCGGCAGTTCGTGAATTTCGACCGTTTATTTCAAACGGACATTACAGGAGATCCGACCGTCGGATCCTCCTAAAACCGGAACCGTTGGGTTCGTATCGAAAAGAGCTTTCTAACGAATATTAGAAATTTGAAATCTAACGGTTGGATTTGGAGATACGTCCAAATCAAATTTGAAAAAGGTTGCTGTAAGTGCAGTTCGATGGCCGTTGATGGAAATCGACTGTACGGGCCTTGATAAAATTATTTAAAATGGTATTAATTAGTGTAAAATCATAAGAAATGATTTGGGAAAAGTTGGGATGAAAAACTCCATATTTGAAAAGCTAAAAATAGATTTTTATCAAAATGAACTAGTTTGAACTAAATTTAAAACCCAATTTTTTTTTTAAATAAATAAATTAGATTTAAAAAGGGGTTTTAAATAATCGAAATTTCTAATATATTTGATTGGATTTGAAATGGGTTTATCGTGAACGGTGTTTTAAATAACACTAGTTCTTTAACCCGATAATAAATAGAATGTGATTTGGGTTTGTCGTGAACTGTGTTTTAAATAACACCTATTTCTTTAACCCAGTAAAAGGAGTTTTATTGAATCTGCAATTAGATTGAAATGTGAATTGATAATTCCAATTATCAAATTTGGCAAATGAGCGAGAATGGAGTACTACCAGTTTTGCTCCAAAGCGATAGTTAAATCTTTAATTAGATTTGAACGTGAAATGGTAATTAATTTTACCGATAACACCGTGGTATAGGATATGGAGTATTACCAGTTTTGCTTCATGGGATGAATAGGTTGGGATTGGGAAATAAAATAAATAATTACTTCAGTATGGTTCGCTAATCTCGACTAGTTTGGAAAACCATAATTTGGTTTGAAATGACATCCAAAGGAAGATTAAAGGATAAATTTTAAAGAATTTATCTTGGATAAAATTAATGGGAACCTTTCCCAAAAGATGTGAATATTTAAATAACAGAATATTCAGAATTGGAATGAGGCGTATGTTGTGTTTTGTAGCACTGTTTTTAATATACGCGGGTTGTTCGGAAAGGCCGGGTTTATACCCATTCTGAATAACCGATTT
Source organism: Allium sativum (assembly GCA_030737875.1). Lineage (NCBI taxonomy): Eukaryota > Viridiplantae > Streptophyta > Magnoliopsida > Asparagales > Amaryllidaceae > Allium > Allium sativum. The sequence continues at coordinate 691,629,611 of CM060922.1, forward strand.
GACGATAAGTCGAAGATGAAGACGGTGGTCGAAGACCGGAAGTCTTCACATCGTTTGGATAATTACTGACGATCCTGATTGGGCTGTACACCCAAGAGGATGGAAATAGTTGGTGGTTGTCCAGACGTACTTGGAGATCGATGGATATGCGAGGAAAGTGCCTCTGGTTTCGTTCAGACCCAGAACGGACTTGTAAATGGATTGTGTGTCTGACATTGGATTTTATTCTGTGTTGATTGATTTCTATTAAATATACATCTGTTTGGCGGCGGAGAATTTATTCTTTTGCTTAACGCCCTTCTCTGAGACGTACGAGCTCAGAGGTTGTATATCGATGGACATCAGTCGCATGGCATGAATTTCCTGTGTGGCATGCTAAGATGCAATGATCAAGGCTTTTGTTGAAAAGCAGAGTCTTGTGGTTGATGATCAAAGCACGGCCTACGTGGCAGCTTTGTGTATAACGTGAATTCGCGAGCCTCACACCTCGGTATGAGTCAAAAACGGGATAAGGACTGCAGGGAGAGCACGACGTTTCTTTCTAGCTTTGGTGGTGTCAGTGACTTACCAGCCCTGACATTTTTATACTTTTCACCTTTGTGGTTGTTGGATGAGGCGCCTCGATTTTAGGTCTGTAAGGACCGGGAAACGTGTGTTCAGGCATAATTAATCCTCTAACATAAGTGAGGACCGGCCCTGAAGCATCCAGGGGTTGCCCAGAGTGCGTAGCCCTGGGACATTTGCTATAGTGTCTCGAACGCGGAGAGGAGCTTGCCCCTTGCCTCGACTAATGACGGAAATCCAATTTCCATTACGAGATGTTTCGGCTTTATTTGTAGAGCCTAGTATGGCGACATAGTAGCATGGGATGCTATGCCGTCTATGATTTATATTTATGATTGAAATTGTTTTGACACTATACACTTATTATAGTATCAAATGATTTGTTTTAAACGTACCAAGCATGTTTGGCTATTATAAGGGAAAACCCTATCCTCTGGCTTGCGTTACATTGTGTGATAGGACCTGGGTCTTATAATAGCTTCATTTTTCGAAAAAGCATTGCGCTGTTTATTTTATGCACTAGTATTCTTGGGAGGAAACCCGTTCCTGTTATACGGCGTGGTCTCTTGAATTACTCTCTTTTAAAGTAAAGTTTTAAATAACTGTTTTAGTCCTCACACCAGTCACATGACTGACCTGGAGTTTATTGTTTTAACCTAAACTCTGGGTGCCCCTATTTTCGACACGGGCAGCTAATAGTTTTGGTTTTGCAGATTTATATTCACAGAATCCTGGTTTACAGCTGGAATGATATCCGGAAAGCTCTGTATCCGTATATCACCTTCAGTTGTGCTTTGTATTATTTTCCGCTGCTATGTAATTTATTGTAATCTCTGATATTTATCGAATGTAATTTATTCATTTATGCTCTGTATATTCTTGTATCTGATGGAATTGTTGTAATAGCAATGAAATGTTCTTCCGTCTGCGTTCTATTTTGTCCTGTTGTCAAACGATCAGGGGTTTCGAACGGTCTAGATCGGTTTAACGACTGATTCGGATCGAGCGAAATTCCCGACCGTCACATTTGGTATCAGAGCTTTGGTTTACAGAGCTCGAGAACAAGACACATTAGAACCATACGAAAGAATTCATCAGATATTGGATTAGCAATATCCAGTTAGAATGACTCGTTAGAGATAGGATCAGTAGTATCCTAGAACGAGTGCGAAGAGTATATTTTCCAAATGAAAACAATTTTGTTTTGAAAATTTAAACCATTTTATACATATTTGAATATTTTATTTATTTTGAATATGGACAATCCAATATATAAAGATTTTGCATATACGCGTCATGAACGTATATTCGAAGTTTTAATATATTAGATAGATATAGAATCACATTCTAGTCGCCCGGACATGATTCTGATGATGGCGCGTCATCACCAGTATTTATTTTCGTGTTTCGAAGGTGTGATTTTCTATATATTTCCATTAGACTAGTGTGAGAACCAAAACTTATATATAGTTAGAACACAGTGTTGTGAATTGGCATCAAAAACAAGATTTTCTGTATATATATCAAAAATTATGAATTTGAAAACTTTAATTCACTGATTGATTGATGTTTGTGTTGATTGTTTATTTGTTTGATAATTTTTAACCATTATGCCTAATTGTATCAAATATTGAACTGTATTGAAAATTGGTCGCATTTGCTTGCATATACATGTGCTTACATTGAACAGGTCATAGCAAGGAGGCTAGAGCAGAGAATAAAATTTGTTTTCCCGACAAATAGGTACATGTTTACTATAATTTACTGTTTTGTTTGGGTGATGATGATTTTATGAGCCTACTGGCTAGCCGCTTGGCTTTTTCTTTTTCTTTTTGAGATCAGAAGGCCTATATGGCAATTTCGGGATTTTCCCGTGGCTCCCGGTGCAGGGGAGGTTATGGCGAAATTTTTTGAAAATTTAGGGTGTTAGCCAAATTTTTGAAGAATTTGAAAATTCTCAGAAATTGAAAAGTTGGAGAATGGAAGCCAGATCGAACGTAGAGTTGATTAATCAAACCACTTTCGACTTTGTTCCTTTTCGGGGAAGAAAAGTTTTAAGTGGGGGAGATTGTAACAACCCGAAAATCTGGGCCAGTTTAAATTTTTTATTTTGGCAGTTTTAGCGAATTTTCTATATTTAAAATAGATTATTTTTAATAAAATCGACGATAAATTTATTTTGAATATAATTAGAACGTATATATTATATATGTCATCGTTAGAATATAAATAATTATATATAATTATAAATAGAATTGAAAATGGCGCGGTAGTTCGATAATTCGATTTCAAACTTCAATTGAATGTACCGGGTGCAAAACAATCCGGATTTTAGTGAAACCAAAAACATTAGGATCTAATTGTGAATATCTTTCCAACGAATCCGAAATATCAAAATTTCATAGCGGGAATCAAAAGATATGTCCAGTTGAAAATTTTGAATAGTCGCTATGGAATTCAGGCCCTTAAAAATGGGAATTTTGCAAACGACCCCGGATTTCGACGAAACCACTTTTGTTGGATCCGTGATGTCGAATTATTGCTAGGTTTTAAATTTCATAATCTTTCGAATCAATACGTGAGCGTGGCATAGGAAAACGCGTTTGACCAGTTTCAGTTGATTTTAATCGACTGGAAAATGGCTATTTTTCAAACGGTCTCAGAATTTGACGAAACTAGTTTTGTTAGGACCGTATCGTCAATACGAAGCTAGAAAATATTTTTCTGTAATTTTTCGAGTTAGTACGTGACCCCGATAATTTGAAATGTGCGTTTAAATTGAATATATAAAGAACTATACTTTAAATTCAACGGAAACTGATTCAAACAGTCGAATCAGCTTGCGATGCATATCCCATTGTGTTCGGAATGGGGGTAATTAGCTATGGACGACAGGCGGTGGGCCTCGTTTAGAGGTCGTATGTAAAAGTCAACTTTCTGCAAATAAAATAATAAAAAAAAAAAATATCTCCCCTTCTCCTTAACCAGCCCCCCCCCCCCCGTTCGATTCATTTCAGATTCAAAATAATAATAAAAAAAAAAGACGGACGGAGCCCCCCTCGCGCGATCGACGCCGCCACCCTCGGAGGACCGCCGCCGCCATCTCCAGCTACCCCCTCCCCCACCTCGTCGACTGCGACGCACCACCCGACGAACCCCCTGATACCCATCGCGAGCCCCAACCCACGTCCTCCCTGCGCCGACAGCGGACCGCACCCCCCTGGCCCACAGTCTTCCGCCTCAGGCGCCCCCTAGCCTCGCCAGCACCTCCGACCACCTCAGGCGCAGTGAACCCCCCCCCCCCCCGATTGGAAAAGTAAGTTGTTTTATTTGTTTTAATTTTATTTATTTATTTCATTTATATATGGTTAGCAAACAGAAAAAAATCAGTATTTTTATATATGAATTGGCATTTAGAAAAGCTGAAAATAAAGTATATATAAAGATTTGATTTTTAGAATTGAAAAGATTATATTTTTATTTATAAAAATATGACTTTTATATAAGGAAGAGGTAGAAAAGATTTTTATTCAATTAAAAATATGATTTTTATATTTTTAAAGTATTAAAAATATAATCTTTACGATATAGAAGATGTAAAAATATGATTTTTGTTTATGTAGAGAATTAAAAATATAATTTTTACATGATAGGAATATTAAAAATATCATCTTTGTATATGTAGCAAAATAAAAATCTGATTTTTATTATATATACGTTGAAATAAGTGGTATTTTTATAAAGGCGAAATCTTTATTGTAGAAAAGGTGAAAGATCTATTTTTGAAAAGGCGGAAACTTTATATAGAGAATAGCGTGATAAAATAGAATTTTTATCCATATAGCGTCGAAGTAAAAATTCGATTTTTATATATTGAATAGCGAAGTGAAAATGTGATTTTTACATATGTAGAGAATACGGGCAACGAAGATGACAAAAAGGCGAGAACGACGAAGATTTCTATAAAAGAAGTGCCGTGAAGTTGGATAGCTATCTCTGAGAACTTCTCACTCTTCAATTTCTCTATTCTAGTTATATATATATATATACTAGGATGCAGACGGTGCTTAGTAGCACCCGACACAATCGTCCACAGACCATGGACTTGTTTGTTTGATTACAAAAATTGGTTAGATTATTTGATTTGAATTTGGTTGTTTGGTGAATTTGATTTGATTTGAATATATAACGAATTTGATTCGAATAGAAAACCAATTTGAATTGAATCGAATAGAAAACCAATTTGAATTGAATCGAACAGAAAACCAATTTGAATTGAATCGAGTAGAAAACCAATTTGAATTGATTCGAATAGAAAACCAATTTGAATTTGAATAGAATAGAAAACAAATCGAATTCGAATTGAATTGAATAAATAACGATTTCGAAATGAATTGAATATAAAACGATTTCGAAATGAATTGAATATATAATGAATTCGAATTGAATGGAAAACGAATTTGATTTCAATTGAATATAAAACGAATTTGATTTCAATTGAATATATAATGAATTTGATTCAAATAGAAATGAATTTGAATTGAATTGAATAGAAATGAATTTTAAAACGAATTTATAAAGAAGAATTCAATTTTGCTTTGGATTGAAATGGAAGTTGAAATTGTTTTTGAAACGAATTCAAAACTATTTATAAGATTCGTTTTGAATAGTAATCGACGAAATATATATTATATATATTATATATATAATATAATGGCCTGAATAGAACGCGCCGCGCCGCGGCAGTTCGTGAATTTCGACCGTTTATTTCAAACGGACATTACGGGAGATCCGACCGTCGGATCCTCCTAAAACTGGAACCGTTGGGTTCGTATCGAAAAGAGCTTTCTAACGAATATTAGAAATTTGAAATCTAACGGTTGGATTTGGAGATACGTCCAAATCAAATTTGAAAAAGGTTGCTGTAAGTGCAGTTCGATGGCCGTTGATGGAAATCGACTGTACGGGCCTTGATAAAATTATTAAACATGGTAATAATTAGTGTAAAATCATAAGAAATGATTTGGGAAAAGTTGGGATGAAAAACTCCATATTTGAAAAGATAAAAATAGATTTTTATCAAAATGAACTAGTTTGAACAAAATTTAAAACCCAATTTTTTTTTAAATAAATAAATTAGATTTAAAAAGGGGTTTTAAATAATCGAAATTTCTAATATATTTGATTGGATTTGAAATGGATTTATCGTGAACGGTGTTTTAAATAACACTAGTTCTTTGACCCGATAATAAATAGAATGTGATTTGGGTTTGTCGTGAACTGTGTTTTAAATAACACCTAGTTCTTTAACCCAGTAAAAGGAGTTTTATTGAATCTGCAATTAGATTGAAATGTGAATTGATAATTCAAATTATCAAATTTGGCAAATGAGCAAGAATGGAGTACTACCAGTTTTGCTCCAAAGCGATAGTTAAATCTTTAATTAGACTTGAACGTGAAATGGTAATTAATTTTACTGATAACACCGTGGTATAGGATATGGAGTATTACCAGTTTTGCTTCATGGGATGAATAGGTTGGGATTGGGAAATAAAATAAATAATTACTTCGGTATGGTTCGCTAATCTCGACTAGTTTGGAAAAACATAATTTGGTTTGAAATGACATCCAAAGGAAGATTAAAGGATAAATTTTAAAGAATTTATCTTGGATAAAATTAATGGGAACCTTTCCCAAAAGATGTGAATATTTAAATAACAGAATATTCAAAATTGGAATGAGGCGTATGTTGTGTTTTGTAGCACTGTTTTTAATATACGCGGGTTGTTCGGAAAGGCCGGGTTTATACCCATTCTGAATAACCGATTCGACGATAAGTCGAAGATGAAGACGGTGGTAGAAGACCGGAAGTCTTCACATCGTTTGGATAATTACTGACGATCCTGATTGGGTTGTACACCCAAGAGGATGGAAATACTTGGTGGTTGTCCAGACGTACTTGGAGATCGATGGATATGCGAGGAAAGTGCCTCCGGTTTCGTTCAGACCCAGAACGGACTTGTAAATGGATTGTGTGTCTGACATTGGATTTTATTCTGTGTTGATTGATTTCTATTAAATATACATCTGTTTGGCGGCGGAGAATTTATTCTTTTGCTTAACGCCCTTCTCTGAGACGTACGAGCTCAGAGGTTGTATATCGATGGACATCAGTCGCATGGCATGAATTTCCTGTGTGGCACGCTAAGATGCAATGATCAAGGCTTTTGTTGAAAAGCAGAGTCTTGTGGTTGATGATCAAAGCACGGCCTACGTGGCAGCTTTGTGTATAACGTGAATTCGCGAGCCTCACACCTATGAGTCAAAAACGGGATAAGGACTGCAGGGAGAGCACGACGTTTCTTTCTAGCTTTGGTGGTGTCAGTGACTTACCAGCCCTGACATTTATATACTTTTCACCTTTGTGGTTGTTGGATGAGGCGCCTCGATTTTAGGTCTGTAAGGACCGGGAAACGTGTGTTCAGGCATAATTAATCCTCTAACGTAAGTGAGGACCGGCCCTGAAGCATCCAGGGGTTGCCCAGAGTGCGTAGCCCTAGGACATTTGTTAGAGTGTCTCGAACGCGGAGAGGAGCTTGCCCCTTGCCTCGACTCATGACGGAAATCCAATTTCCAATACGAGATGTTTCGGCTTTATTTGTAGAGCCTAGTATGGCGACATAGTAGCATGGGATGCTATGCCGTCTATGATTTATATTTATGATTGAAATTGTTTTGACACTATACACTTATTATAGTATCAAATGATTTGTTTTAAACGTACCAAGCATGTTTGGCTATTATAAGGGAAAACCCTATCCTCCGGCTTGCGTTACATTGTGTGATGGGACCTGGGTCTTATAATAGCTTCATTTTTCGAAAAAGCATTGCGCTGTTTATTCTATGCACTAGTATTCTTGGGAGGAAACCCGTTCCGTGTTATACGGCGTGGTCCCTTGAATTACTCTCTTTTAAAGTAAAGTTTTAAATAACTGTTTTAGTCCTCACACCAGTCACATGACTGACCTGGAGTTTATTGTTTTAACCTAAACTCTGGGTGCCCCTATTTTCGACACGGGCAGCTAGTAGTTTTGGTTTTGCAGATTTATATTCACAGGATCCTGGTTTACAGCTGGAATGATATCCGGAAAGCTCTGTATCCGTATATCACCTTTAGTTGTGCTTTGTATTATTTTCCGCTGCTATGTAATTTATTGTAATCTCTGATATTTATCGAATGTAATTTATTCATTTATGCTCTGTATATTCTTGTATCTGATGGAATTGTTGTAATAGCAATGAAATGTTCTTCCATCTGCGTTCTATTTTGTCCTGTTCTCAATCGATCAGGGGTTTCGAACGGTCTAGATCGGTTTAACGACTGATTCGGATCGATCGAAATTCCCGGCCGTCACAGATAGCATTTCAATGGACTTCATTGATGGACTACCTAGGTCGAGAAGAGGCAATACTAGCATTTGGGAAATAGTTGACAGGATAACTAAGAGCGCCCACTTCATACCTATCAAGAGTAGAAGGACTGCCTCATCTCTAGCATCTCTTTATCTTAAGGAAATAGTTCGACTCCATGGGATACCCTCCAGCATTGTTAGTGACCGAGACCCTATCTTCACAAGCGAGTTTTGGCGGAGTCTGCAAGAAGCTGTAGGCACACAGTTATGTTTGAGCACAGCCTCTCACCCCCAAACCGATGGCCAGACAGAAAGGGTGAATAGAGTTTTAGAGGATCTTTTGAGACTTTGCGTTCTTGACTTTGGAGGGACTTGGGAGGATCACCTTCCTTTAGTGGAATTTGCCTACAACAACAGCTATCAAGCTACCATCGGTATGGCGCCCTTCGAAGCCTTGTATGGAAGACCGTGCAAATCACCAACTTGTTGGTGGGAGTCTACAAATAAGCTTATACTTGGACCAGATATGATTCGAGAGACTTCGGAGAAAGTGGATTTGATACGTAGGAGAATGAAGACTGCCCAAGACAAACAGAAATCCTACGCCGACAAAAGAAGGACCGACCTTGAGTTTGAGGTTGGGGATAGGGTTTTCCTTAAGGTATCTCCTTTAAGGAACGTCGTTCGCTTTGGATCCACAGGAAAGCTAGCACCAAGATTTGTAGGACCGTTTCCTATCATCGAGAAGGTTGGGAAGATGGCCTATAGATTGGAGCTACCCGAGAGACTGGCCGGAGTTCACAACGTCTTTCATGTTTCTCACCTCCGGAAGTGTTTGCATGAGTCTGCGGAAGTGGTGGAACATAACATTCTAGAAGAAGCCAAAGTGGAACGTGAAGCAACTGTAAGGAGAGTTCCAACCCGCATCTTAGGAACTTAAGTGAAAAAGCTACGCAACCGCGAAGTCAAACTCGTTAAAGTTCGGTGGAGTGATGCCGAGGAAGACGCGACTTGGGAAACTGAGGACAGAATACGCGTTGCCTTCCCTCTTCTTTTTGAGGGTACATCTTTGATCTCTCTTTTTCCTTAAGTTATGCTTTATCTATCTTTTTAGGTATATCACCTCGGACCTTTTTCCTAACTCTTTAGGTGGAAAACAAATGGACGCAAACATGTATTTGAAAACATGTTATGGATGATGGCTGCAAATGGTTGCTAGTGATTGCTCGTGGATGCATACACACACACACCCTAGGTTATAGATCGGCTCAGTCACTCCATATTGCATATGCATATATATATATATATATATATTCTCATTTGTATATGGTTGAAACTTGATATGCTGTCATATGGTCATCGCATTTGTATGAATAGTTGTGCACTCATATAGAATTATGAGTAGGAAAAATTTGCATACATAATGGATTCATGACACTTACATGATTCGCATTAAGAAGGTCAACTAAATCAGTAGACCGCCTGATTTCTGCATTAGATAAGGACATGTACACACACTATGCATATGATCATGAAGCATTAGAAGTCTTTTAAGGAGAGTGGATGCCTGTGTTTGTTGGTTGAGTAGATGGACTATTGGATGGTAGGATATACATTCTTCCTAACTTGAAGATTTCGAGGACGAAATCCTTTTAAGGAGGGGAGAATGTAACACCCCGTGAATTCTATAACATTAAGCTTCACAAATTAAAGTGTAATTAATTCTAAATGAAAAAACTAAGGGAAATGGGTTACGCCATTGCGTTCGTCTCGGAATTCTGCTTGAGATAGAGTCTGAGTTTGCGCGAATCGGACTCCGTATGAAGGAGTTATGGCCTTCGGAAGTTTTAGAGTAAAATTTAAATTCAAACAACGCAGTTTAAAATTTCGAAATTCGAATTTTCAGGTTCAAACTGGGCTGGGCGGGAAAATTCCCGCCCAGAGACCAGGTCGACCATAGGGTCGACCTGCCCCCCCCCCTGGTCGACCATAGTGTCGACCTGGGTGTCGACCTGCCAGTCGACCTACCTAGTCGACCTGGCTGGCTAGGTCTGGCTCTGGCTCAAATTTCTGTGGCTCTGTGTGTCACTAGGGCTGACGTGTCACCTCTTGATTGGCTCTTTGAACTTTGTATGGTCTAGATTCCTCCTGTCTTCATCTGACGGCTCAAAACAATTTAAAAATCTATAAATACACCCTAAGTCTCAACTGAAAATTCACAAAAAAATATAAAATGGGAGTCGTCATGCTGCCATGGAGGAATTGAGCATAGCCGTCAAGAGAGAAAAGCCTAGAGACGAATCAAATTAAGAAGAAGATAAAAATTTAATCAAAATTAATCAACGCAACGTTAATCTACCCAAAGGAGCGCTTCTCAATTTTAGATTCAGAATCCAGAATTCAAGATTCTGCATTCGTTGTAAGTATAGTGACCTTTCAGAATATGAATAAAAATTGTGATGTGATTCGATGTAAATGAAAATAGAATTGTGTTATTGTATGAATATGATATAAGTTCTGTGTATTGTAATGATCCTATCATGACTTGTGTATTGATATTTGTGGCCTAAATTGATTGATGCAAGCCTATTAACAAATTGTATATGAAAACAATGGCACTTGCAAGTTTGTGGCAAAAACTAGAATTTGATCCCTTTATGTTTATGCCTATGGCATGGACTATATACATTCACTAAGTCTAAATTAAGGCTTATGTAAACATGTTCTAGATTTGAACCTTTTATGCGTACATGACCCAAAACCTATGATATCATTCTTATGTTTATTTGCAAGTATAAATTGGATCTATGTTAAGTAACGTTTGGGTTTCATAAACTATGCAAGTTCATGTTTATTTGCAAGTATAATTGGACATATGTTAAGTATTGTTTGGGTTTCATAAACTATGCAAGTTCATGTTGAAATAGGCTATGTGATTAGATGTTATAACTGGACATTTTGGTGAATATACAACATGCTAGTTTTGTGGTTGACATTATGCCAAGTCAAACATGTTTAAACACAAGTTTGTATTAGCCTAAACTTTGCCATTTCATATGTCACCTATTAAGTTATACTTTGATTTGAATGCAAGTTCACATGACCCATAATTTATGCTAGTTGAATCGCTAAATTGCAAGTTCATGCGCCACACACCTTTATGTATTGTAAAATGTTACATGTGCTTGATTTCCCCTTTTCTCACGTTTATAAAGTTGGGCTGAATTGTGTCGAGCCCAACATTTGTCATAATGTTGCGAACGTACAAACGGGGGTAATAACGTTGGGTGTAAAACATGAAAATATATGTTGGCATGTTTGGCACATGCCAATGACAATGACATTTAAGCGGTATGTATTATTATAACCAAGAATAAAAGACATGAAATTTACATATATAATTGGGAAGTAATAAAATATGTAAATTTAGAAAACACGATATGCTTAACCCAAGGTTGGATTGAGTTATGATGTAAACCTGCCCGGACCCGCCTGGCTGTCCAGTAGTCACAACAATACCTATCCAATGTGGGTGGTTAAGCATTGATCCCAATAAGGACCCAAGGTTAGACGGAGCTACGGTGTAAACCTTCCCGGAACCGACCAGCACATCCAGTAACCGTAGCAATACCTGTCTAATGTGAGTGGTTTGGTGCTCTAAGAGGCTAAGGACAGATGGTAGGGTTAAGTCAACTATAACACTTAACCAAATTCAACATGTTAACAAGAATTGATGGGTGGGGTTAGGTTAATACAGACACTTAACCACTTAACATGTTTGACTAGAAAATCCTGGTAACGAGGGACCTGTTTCAGCAGTAACCCAAGTTAGGTATCATGGTACCCTGAAACTAGGCAGGGTGGGGCATGATTACTGGGCTGATTGTAAGCGGTCAAAACGACGGCGGTGGGTGCACAGTGTAGGTCTAACGGGTGCGGGCGTGCACACACTCCGGAGCAGACAAACAGGGCACTGGGGACACCAGTAGTATAACCTATGCCTTCTAGAAATTGTGTCGGGGCCGCCACCATGGGTCTTGATACACCCCATGGCGGGACCAGAATATGTATCTACATTTCTTGGGGTCATATGACACATGTTAACGCGAGTAGGAGCCGATCTTTCGAAAATGGGGATCACTTCACCCTCACCATGGGGTGCCAGTTAGAATAAACTCAAGTAGGTGCAGAGATACAGTATGGGTGCCATAGTATATTCGGTTCTAAGCGACACTTCCTTAGCTTGTGACACTTTCCTATTTTTAGTTTATATCTATCATGCCCTTTTCTTATTCACATACTGAAGAGTTACTAGATTAACTCAGGCATTATGTCTAACTCTATTTTCTTTTCGTCTTCTTTTCTTTCGTTTCCCCCCAGGTCCACAGGGAGGAAACAACTCAGCTCAGTCAGACTCTTTACAAGCTCCAAGACCGTAGATGTATGATTTGGATCTCTTTTGCTCGGATCATGGATTTGGATATCACTATGGGGATTTTTGTTACTTTTATTTATGTATTATGCTTCTTTAATAATCAAGACAGTTATGAGGTTGTAATGTTGGAAATGTTTTGTTGGAACACGTATTGATGAAATAAAAGTCCGTTTGGTTTTCGCTGTTTAAAATATGTGTATTTATATCTGTCATCAGTTTATCTATGGCTTTTACTTATAAACCTCCACCAAAGTTAAGGCATTCCCTTTGTGAGTGACCTTAACAGAGGTGGGGTGTTTCAGTTTGGGTAAATATGTGTTTCTGTAAAGATAAATGAAATCTTTAATCAGATTTGGAATGTAAGAATGAAATTAATAAGGGTAACTAAACTCACCAAATATGAGGGCAATTAGATATGGAGTACTGCCAGTTTCTCACCATGGGGTGGATAGGATGGGAATGAGATAATGATTTTAAAAATTACCTTTTAGTTAGGTTTAATAATCCCGATAAAGTGTAGAAACCTTGGCTTGAGTTAAATTTGTGAAATAAGATTTTATAATATTTTGAAATGAATTCCAAGGAAAGATTTAAACATGAGCTTAAAGTATGTAAATCTTTGATAAGATTTAAATGCGTATACCCAATGTATAGATCTATTTGAATAAAAGAATATTCTAAAATGAAATGAGATTCAAGATATTTTGTATACCTATATTGATTTTAAAGATGCGCTAGTTATTTGGAAAGACCGGCTTCCAACCCATGGAGAATAACTATACGACGTGATAAAAGCAATTGAAAATGGCAAAGGCTATGACTGAAGAATGGAGACCTTCACATCGGAAGGGTTGCTGATTGATGCCTTAGGTGGCCGCCTAATTATGGGGTTATAATGTTACGGCGATTTGACCGTACTTGAAGCATTTCGAATTGCAAGGGCTTTTGCATCCAGGCGGGTCATGGAATAAAGTACCTTTGGGTTTGTTCAAAACCCAGAACAACCTTGTAAATGGATGTGTGTCCGACGTTGTATTTTACGGCATGATGAATTGATTTCTACTGATGATATATCAGCTTGGTGGCGGAGGACCCATCCTCTTAGCTTAACGCCCTCCTTTGGGACTTATGTACTCATAGGGTTATATATCAATAGGCACTGATTATATGTTGTGAGTTGATAATGTGGCATGCTGAGATATTGATGATCAAAGCTTTTGTCTAAAAGCAAATCTTTGTGTGGAAACGTGACTTCAGGGCCTCACAACCGGTAATGAGCCAAAACAGGATGAATTACTGTATAGTTAAGGACTAATGTTTCCTTCTAGTTGAGAAAGTGATGCTATGGTATGGTGCCCAGGCAATTTACTTAGTAGATGATAGATCGAGGCGTCTTGGATAATGGTTTGTAACAATTGGGATACGTTACGTTCAGGAGAAACTCGAACTACACCTGGTATAGGTAGGCTGACATTGCCGCTACAAAAGGAGCATTTGTTGATCCTATGACATCCCACTATAGGTGTACACGAATCGCGGTTCAGGAAGATCCTATGCCTTGGTCATTGATGGAGCCCAACCTCCAATATGAAGTCTTACGGTTTTAGTTGTACTCTACGTATGTAGATTTAATATATGGGTACCTACGTCTGCTAGGGTTGATACAGTTATTTTGAAAAGGTTTTCAAAGATAGACATTACTAATAATACCAAGTGATTCTTGCGTATCACGAATATTTGGTTATCATAAGGTAAAACTTGCTCCTAATGGTGTGTCTGTAACAACCCGTAAAATCTGGGCCAGTTTAAAATTTTTATTTTGGCGATTATAGCGAATTTTGAATATTTAAAATAGATTATTTTAAATATTATCGACGAAAAAATTTATTTTGAATAGAATTCGATCGTATATATTATACGCGTCGTCGTTAGAATATATAATAATTATATATAATTATAAAAGGAATTGAAAATGGCGCGGTAGTTCGAAAATTCGATTTCTAATTTCAAATGAATATACAGAATTCAATATAAGTCAGAATTGAACGAAACAAGAAATATTTGAATCTGTATAACTATGTCTTTGTAACGAAGTTAACAAACTGAGATTTCATCTTAGGAATGATAAGATATGTCCAGTTTAAAATTAGAAATAGTCGCTGTGGAATTTATATATATTTTTATATATATAAGGCCCTTAAAAATAGCAATTTTGCAAACGACCTCGGATTTCGACGAAACCAGTTTTGTTGGGTCCGTGATGTTAAGTTATTGCTAGATTCCAAATTTCGTAGTTTTTCGAATCAATATGTGAGCGTGGCAAATGAAAACGCGTTTGACCATTTTCAGTTGATTTTAATCGACTGGAAAATGGCCATTTTTCTAACGGTCTTAGAATTCGACGAAACTAGTTTTGTTAGGACCGTATCGTCAATACGAAGCTAGAAAATATTTTTCAGGAATTTTTGAAGTTCGTATGTGACCCCGGTAATTTGAAAGGTACGTTTAAAATTGAATATAATGATTTAAATGAAAATTCAACGGAAACTGATTCAAACAGTCGAATCAACCTATGATACATATCCCATTGTGTTCGGAATGGGGGTAATTAGCTAGGGGTGACAGTCGTTAGGCTTCGTTTGGGGGTTTGTATACGAAGTCGACTTTGGATGGAAAAAAAAATATAATTAAATATTATATAAAGGCTCCTCCCCTTTATTCTCCCTCCTCTCTCTCCTCATTAGTCAACGGGCTGAAAAGAAAAAAAAAATAAAAAAAAAAATATAAACCGATAATGTCGATCTCGTTCCCCCTTACCACCGCCGCTCGTCGGCGAACCCTCTTCCCCCCCCCCCGACCATCGATGCGAGCGCTGCCCACCCTCGACTCGACCCTCTTCTCCCGCTCCTTCCTCTCCCCCCCCCCCTGCTGTTAACCGAACCGCAACCTTTCCCCCCTTTCGAAACCCTAATCGCCGCGCCAGAGCCTCCCCCACCCCATCGACGACACAACGCGCCGCCATCACCCGAGCGCACCTCCGACGAACGGAGAAGCCCCCCCCCTGTAAGTTCCCTGCTATTTTATTTACTTTTTCTGATTTTATTTATTTTTAAAACTGTTTTTATTTATTTTTAAAACTGTTTTTATTTATTTTTAAAAACTGATTTTTTTTATTTATTTTTAAAACTGATTTTTATTTTTAGATTTTAAAGTGAAAAGATTTAAACTTCAAAAGCTGAAAAGTTAGGATTTTTAAGTTATAAAAATTTAGATTTTTAATTTATAAAAGTTCAGATTTTTGTATTAGGAAAAACCAGATCTTTATATTTGTAGAAAAATAAAAACTGATTTTACTTTATGGTTTATAAATGAATTTGCTTTGAATATAAAACTATGGTTTTTAAAAATGAATTTGCTTTGAATATAAAACTATGGTTTTTAAAAATGAATTTGCTTTGAATAAAAAACTATGGTTTTTAAAAATGAATTTGCTTTGAAAATATAATTTTTGTATTGTCTAAATCGAAATAAAAATATGATCTTTATATTGTTTACATAGAAGAAAATTTAGATCTTTATATATGAAAGCGAAGAATAAAAATTAGTTTTTTTATATTGAATGGCGAAATAAAAATTCGATTTTTATATATTGAACTTTGAAATAAAAATTCGATTTTTATATATTGAACTTTGAAATAAAAATTCGATTTTTATATATTGAACTTTGAACTAAAAATTCGATTTTTATATATTGAACTTCGGCATAAAAATATGATTTTTATATATCGAACTTCTAAATAAAAATATGATTTTTATATATCGAACTTCTAAATAACAATATGATTTTTATATATTGAATAGCGAAGTAAAAATTCGATTTTTACATATGTAGTGGCTACGGGCAACGAAGACAAAGAAGATGCGATAGCGATGAAGACTTCTGCAAATGAAGTGCCGTGGAGCTTGGATAGCTTTCTGTGAGAACTTCTCACCTTTCAATTTAAATTTTCTAGTTATATATATATACTAGGATGCAGACGGTGCTTAGTAGCACCCGACACCCGTCCACAGACCATGGACTTGTTTGTTTGGTTGCATAGCTTAGTTATATGATTTGATTTGAATTTGGTTGTTTGGTGAATTTGATTGATGTGTGAATGGCACGGGCCTTCACTAGACCGGGGATAAGGCTAGGCCTCGTCCCGTTTCTAGTATCGTGCCGTTATGCCGCCGAAATTTTCTAAAATATGTTAGAAAAATAAAAATATCATTTTATTGAGAATGAACTGAATTGAAATTCATATGTTGAAATAAAATGTTTTATCGTTAAAAATATAATTTTTAACGTGAATGTGAATAAATAAATATTCATTTACAAACCCGACGGTTTGTTTATGTACACCTATTTGAAGGACATTGATTGGGTCGATAAATTTCACACATCGCCCAACTGCACAAATAAAATATGTGTTTGATTGTTTGAAACCCCACACGGGTGTTGGGATGAAATTTGAAGTTCACTCATCCTGATTGATTGAATATGTCGATCGGTTGATTGACAGGCTGTTTTAAGCGTTGGATATCTATATTTGATGCTTATACAGTGTAGTGCACTTTGGTTGATGGTTGATTATTTTTCCATGCTATTATATACATGTGATGTATGAAAATCCATATAATTAACTTTATATGGTAATTGATTGGGCCTCATTCCAATTTGAAAAATAAAGAATATTATAAAATAAAAGTTCATGTGTTGACAGTACTCATTCATTGAGATTGGTCATGTGTTGAACGAAATATTTTGATAATAACAACTATTTTGGGAAAAGAAATATTTGAAATAGAATATTTGAAAATAAAGGAATATATGAAGCCGTGTTGATTAGATTGACGCCATTTTGACGTGAACGATATTTATATCGATTTTATCGATTTCGAAATGAAATGAATTGAAAACGATTTCGAAATGAAATGAATTGAAAACGATTTCGAAATGAAATGAATTGAAAACGATTTCGAAATGAAATGAATTGAAAACGATTTCGAAATGAAATGAATTGAAAACGATTTCGAAATGAATTGAATATATAACGATTTCGAAATGAATTGAATATATAACAATTTCGAAATGAATTGAATATATAACGATTTCGAAATGAATTGAATTGAAAACGATTCCGAAATGAAATGAATTGAAATCAATTCAAATTGAATTGAAATTTGAATTGAATAGAATTGAATTTTAAAACGAATTTATAAAGAAGAATTCAATTTTGATTTGAATTGAAAAGGAAGTTGAAATTTCTTTTGAAACGAATTCAAAACTATATATATATAATTCGTTTTAAATAGAAATCGACGAAATATATATTATATATATTATATATATAATATAATGGCCTGAATAGAACGCGCCACGCCGCGGCAGTTCGCGAATTTCGACCATTTATTTCAAACGGACATTACGGGAGATCCGACCGTCGGATTCTCCTAAAACCGGAACCGTTGGGTTCGTATCGAAAAGAGCTTTCTAACGAATATTAGAAATTTGAAATCTAACGGTTGGATTTGGAGATACGTCCAAATCAAATTCGAAAAAGGTCGCTGTAAGTGCAGTTCGATGGCCATTGTTGGAAATCGACTGTACAGGCCTTGATAAAATTATTAAAAATAGTAATAATTTGTGTAAAATCATAAGAAATGATTTGTGAAGAATTGGGATGGAAAAACTCCCTATTTGAAAAGATAAAAATAGATTTTTATCGAAATGAACTAGTTTTGAACTAGAATTATAATTCTATTTATTTTTAAATAAATAAATTGAATTTGAAAAGGGTTTTGAAAATAACCAAAATTTCCAATGATTGCATTGGAGTGGATTTGAATCGAAATTGTCTTCGGAATATTTCGATGTTGGAATTCGTGATTATACAGGTGTTGTTATGGAAATTTGAAAGATATATATTTATATCGTTATTTCCAATACGACATTTGTTAGTCGTTGAATTTGATATTGAATATAAGCCGATATATTTTCTATTCAGAGCCTTGTATTGAATATCAAATGTGATTTGGGTTTGTCGTGAATGGTGTCTTCACTAACACTGTTCTTGAACCCAGTTGAGAAAAGATTAAATCTTTTTATTTAGATTTAATGAAGTGTACCAATTAAATAATATTTAATTGGAATTGAATGGATATTGATTTTTGGGTTTATCGTGAACAGTGTTTTAAACAACACTCGTTCTTTAACCCGATAATTAATGGAATGTGATTCTGGGTTTATCGTGAACCGTGTTTTTAAATGACACTGATTCTTTAACCCAGTCAAAGATTAAAACTAAGTAGAGTTTTAATGAATCTTTAATTAGATTGAAAGATCGAAAATGGAGTATCACCAGTTTTGCTCCAGGCGATAGTTAAATCTTTAATTAGATTTGAACGTGAAATGGTAATTGAAATTACCGATAACACTGTGGTGTTAGATATGAAGTATTACCAGTTTTACTTCATGGGATGAATAGGTTGGGATTGGGAAATTAAAACAAATGATTACTTCGGTAAGGTTCGCTAATCCCGACTAGTTTGAATTGATATTCAAAAATGGATTAAAGAATAAATTCAAGGAATTTATCTTTGATAAAATTAATGGGAATCTTTCCCTATGAATGTGAAATTTAGAAACTAATTGTCGGTTAGCCAAGCCGAATGGTTTTCTGGATATTGATCTGATGTTGGTTTCGGCCTTCGGGGTTAATATTTGGGAAATTATTCTCTTGATTAATTTACGGTTAGTGACTAATGAATTGGAATGAGGCGTATGTTGTGTTTGTGTAACACCTATTTAAAATATACGCGAGTTATTCGGAAAGACCGGGTTTATCCCATTCTGAATAACTGATACGACGATAAGTCGAAGATGAAGACGATGGTCGAAGACCGGAAGTCTTCACGTCGTTTGGGTGATAACTGATGATCTTGATTGGGCTGTACACCCAAGAAGATGGAAACAGTTAGTGATCGTCCAGACGTACTTGGAGATCGATGGATAGGCGGGGTACTAGGTGCCTCCGGTTTCGTTCAGACCCAGAACGGACTTGTAAATGGACTGTGTGTCTGACATCGGATTTCATTCTGTGTGACTGATATCGGTTGCATAGGATGGTTTGCCTGTGTGGCATGCTAAGATGCAAATGATTAAGGCTTCTGTTGAAAAGCAAAGTCTTGTGGTGATGATCAAAGCACGGCCTTTGTGGCGTAGCTTTGTGTAACGTTTACCTCGCGTGTTTCACACCCGGTATGAACCAAAAACGGGAGACGGACCTCAGGGAGGACTTGCGTTTCTTTCTAGCTAGAAGTGGCGTCAGTGGTTTTACACGCCCTGACGAGTTTGAATTATGTGGTTGTTGCTGTTGCGAGGCGCCTCGGTTATATCGGTTTCGGCTGATGCATTCTGGTCGGCTGACGGACCAGACTTACACCCCATAGGGTGGGGAGACGTAGTGTTCAGGCATAATAATCCACATCGGTGGACCGGCCCTGACGATCCAAGGCTTGCCTGCGCGCTTGCCTGAGGGGCGGGCTAGAGCGTCTCGAATCGGTTGAGGACTATCTCTTGCCTCGGTTCATAGATGGAAATCCAATTTCCAAATACGTGACAATTGCGGTTTTATTTGTAAACCTATATATGGCGACATAGTGGTATGGGTCATTCATGCCGCCTATGATTGATACTTATGATTTGAAGTTGTTTTATACACTATGCACTTATAATAGTATCAAATGATTTGTTTTAAACGTATCAAGCATGCTTTGGCTGTTATAAGGTAAAAACCCTATCCCCCGGCTTGCGTTGCATTGTGTGATAGGACCTGGGTCTTATAACAGCTTCATTTTTCTTTACTTAGCATTGCGCTGTTTGTTTTATGCACTGGTATTCTTGGGAGGAAACCCGTTCCGTGTTATACGGCGTGGTCCCTTGATTTACCTAATGATTTAAAGTAAAGATTAATAACTGTTTTAGTTCTCACACCAGTCCCATGACTGACCTGGAGTTTATTGTTTTAACCTAAACTCTGGGTGCCCTTATTTTGACACGGGCAGCTAGTAGTTTTGGTTTTGCAGATTTATATTCACAGGATCCTGGTTTACAGCTGGAATGATATCCGGAAAGCTTTGTATCCGTATATCTACTTCTAGTTGAGTAATGTATTATTTTCCGCTGCTATGTATTTAAATGTAATTTAAATCTCTGATATTTCTGTGTAATATTCATTTATACTCTGTATATTCTTGTAATCTGATGCATTGTTGTAATAAGCAATGAAACGTTCTTCTGTATGCGTTCTGTTGTGGTTTGTTCTCGAACTATCCGACGCTTTCCTTTACCGGGGAAGTTGCGGGTCTTCACAGTTGGTATCAGAGCTTTGGTTTACAAAGCTCGGAGAACAAGGCACATTAGAAACATACGAAAGAATTCATCAGATATTGGATTAGCAATATCCAATGAGAATGACTCGTTAGAGATGGGATCAGTAGTATCCTAGAACGAGTGTGAAGAGTATATTTTTAAAAGTGAAAACAATTTTTGTTTTGAAAATTTAAATCGATTATTCGTATTTGATTATATATTTATATTGAGTTGGACAGTCCAGTATATATAGATTTTGCGTATACGTCTGATCCGCGTGTATTCGAAGTTTTAATATACTGGATAGATATAGAGTCACACTCTAGTCGCCCGGAGACGATTCTGATGATAGTCTAGACATCATCAGAATTGGTATTCGAGTTTCGAAGGTGTGATTTTCTATATATTTCCATTAGACTGGTGTGGGAACCCAAAATCTTATATAGCTAGAACCTATTGTTGTGAATTGGTATCAAAAATGTGATTTTTGCATATGTATCAAAATTATGAATTTGAAACTCTAATTCACTAATTGATTGATGATTGTGTTGTTTGTTTATTTGTTTGCTAATTTTTAGCCATTTAGCCTAATTGAATCACATATTGAATTATATTGAAAATTGGTTGCATTTGCTTGCATATACATATATATCTTTGAACAGGTCATAGCAAGGAGGCTAGAGCAGAGAATAAAATTTGTTTGCCCGACAAATAGGTACATGTTTATTACATAATTTCCTGTTTTGTTTGGGTGATGATGATTTTGTGAGCCTATTGGCTAGCCGCTTGGCTTTTTCTTTTTGAGATCTAAAGGACCGGGGAAGCTATTTGAAATTCCCCGATGCTCCCGGTGCAGGGGAGGTTATGGCGAAATTTTTCAAAAATTTAGGGTGTTAGCCAAATTTTTGAAATTTTGAAAATTCTCAGAAACTAAAGAGTTGGAGAATGGAAGCCAGATCGAGCGTAGTGTTAAATAATCAAACCACTTTCGACTTCGTTCCTTTTCGGGGACGAAAAGTTTTAAGTGGGGGAGATTGTAACAACCCGTAAAATCTGGGCCAGTTTAAAATTTTTATTTTGGCGATTATAGCGAATTTTGAATATTTAAAATAGATTATTTTAAATATTATCGACGAAAAAATTTATTTTGAATAGAATTCGATCGTATATATTATACGCGTCGTCGTTAGAATATATAATAATTATATATAATTATAAAAGGAATTGAAAATGGCGCGGTAGTTCGAAAATTCGATTTCTAATTTCAAATGAATATACAGAATTCAATATAAGTCAGAATTGAACGAAACAAGAAATATTTGAATCTGTATAACTATGTCTTTGTAACGAAGTTAACAAACTGAGATTTCATCTTAGGAATGATAAGATATGTCCAGTTTAAAATTAGAAATAGTCGCTGTGGAATTTATATATATTTTTATATATATAAGGCCCTTAAAAATAGCAATTTTGCAAACGACCTCGGATTTCGACGAAACCAGTTTTGTTGGGTCCGTGATGTTAAGTTATTGCTAGATTCCAAATTTCGTAGTTTTTCGAATCAATATGTGAGCGTGGCAAATGAAAACGCGTTTGACCATTTTCAGTTGATTTTAATCGACTGGAAAATGGCCATTTTTCTAACGGTCTCAGAATTCGACGAAACTAGTTTTGTTAGGACCGTATCGTCAATACGAAGCTAGAAAATATTTTTCAGGAATTTTTGAAGTTCGTATGTGACCCCGGTAATTTGAAAGGTACGTTTAAAATTGAATATAATGATTTAAATGAAAATTCAACGGAAACTGATTCAAACAGTCGAATCAACCTACGATACATATCCCATTGTGTTCGGAATGGGGGTAATTAGCTAGGGGTGACAGTCGTTGGGCTTCGTTTGGGGGTTTGTATACGAAGTCGACTTTGGATGGAAAAAAAATATAATTAAATATTATATAAAGGCTCCTCCCCTTTATTCTCCCTCCTCTCTCTCCTCATTAGTCAACGGGCTGAAAAGAAAAAAAAAATAAAAAAAAAATATAAACCGATAATGTCGATCTCGTTCCCCCTTACCACCGCCGCTCGTCGGCGAACCCTCTTCCCCCCCCCCCCCGACCATCGATGCGAGCGCTGCCCACCCTCGACTCGACCCTCTTCTCCCGCTCCTTCCTCTCCCCCCCCCTGCTGTTAACCGAACCGCAACCTTTCCCCCCCTTCGAAACCCTAATCGCCGCGCCAGAGCCTCCCCCACCCCATCGACGACACAACGCGCCGCCATCACCCGAGCGCACCTCCGACGAACGGAGAAGCCCCCCCTGTAAGTTCCCTGCTATTTTATTTTTATTTTATTTACTTTTTCTGATTTTATTTATTTTTAAAACTGTTTTTATTTATTTTTAAAACTGTTTTTATTTATTTTTAAAAACTGATTTTTTTTATTTATTTTTAAAACTGATTTTTATTTTTAGATTTTAAAGTGAAAAGATTTAAACTTCAAAAGCTGAAAAGTTAGGATTTTTAAGTTATAAAAATTTAGATTTTTAATTTATAAAAGTTCAGATTTTTGTATTAGGAAAAACCAGATCTTTATATTTGTAGAAAAATAAAAACTGATTTTACTTTATGGTTTATAAATGAATTTGCTTTGAATATAAAACTATGGTTTTTAAAAATGAATTTGCTTTGAATATAAAACTATGGTTTTTAAAAATGAATTTGCTTTGAATAAAAAACTATGGTTTTTAAAAATGAATTTGCTTTGAAAATATAATTTTTGTATTGTCTAAATCGAAATAAAAATATGATCTTTATATTGTTTACATAGAAGAAAATTTAGATCTTTATATATGAAAGCGAAGAATAAAAATTAGTTTTTTTATATTGAATGGCGAAATAAAAATTCGATTTTTATATATTGAACTTTGAAATAAAAATTCGATTTTTATATATTGAACTTTGAAATAAAAATTCGATTTTTATATATTGAACTTTGAACTAAAAATTCGATTTTTATATATTGAACTTCGGCATAAAAATATGATTTTTATATATCGAACTTCTAAATAAAAATATGATTTTTATATATCGAACTTCTAAATAACAATATGATTTTTATATATTGAATAGCGAAGTAAAAATTCGATTTTTACATATGTAGTGGCTACGGGCAACGAAGACAAAGAAGATGCGATAGCGATGAAGACTTCTGCAAATGAAGTGCCGTGGAGCTTGGATAGCTTTCTGTGAGAACTTCTCACCTTTCAATTTAAATTTTCTAGTTATATATATATACTAGGATGCAGACGGTGCTTAGTAGCACCCGACACCCGTCCACAGACCATGGACTTGTTTGTTTGGTTGCATAGCTTAGTTATATGATTTGATTTGAATTTGGTTGTTTGGTGAATTTGATTGATGTGTGAATGGCACGGGCCTTCACTAGACCGGGGATAAGGCTAGGCCTCGTCCCGTTTCTAGTATCGTGCCGTTATGCCGCCGAAATTTTCTAAAATATGTTAGAAAAATAAAAATATCATTTTATTGAGAATGAACTGAATTGAAATTCATATGTTGAAATAAAATGTTTTATCGTTAAAAATATAATTTTTAACGTGAATGTGAATAAATAAATATTCATTTACAAACCCGACGGTTTGTTTATGTACACCTATTTGAAGGACATTGATTGGGTCGATAAATTTCACACATCGCCCAACTGCACAAATAAAATATGTGTTTGATTGTTTGAAACCCCACACGGGTGTTGGGATGAAATTTGAAGTTCACTCATCCTGATTGATTGAATATGTCGATCGGTTGATTGACAGGCTGTTTTAAGCGTTGGATATCTATATTTGATGCTTATACAGTGTAGTGCACTTTGGTTGATGGTTGATTATTTTTCCATGCTATTATATACATGTGATGTATGAAAATCCATATAATTAACTTTATATGGTAATTGATTGGGCCTCATTCCAATTTGAAAAATAAAGAATATTATAAAATAAAAGTTCATGTGTTGACAGTACTCATTCATTGAGATTGGTCATGTGTTGAACGAAATATTTTGATAATAACAACTATTTTGGGAAAAGAAATATTTGAAATAGAATATTTGAAAATAAAGGAATATATGAAGCCGTGTTGATTAGATTGACGCCATTTTGACGTGAACGATATTTATATCGATTTTATCGATTTCGAAATGAAATGAATTGAAAACGATTTCGAAATGAAATGAATTGAAAACGATTTCGAAATGAAATGAATTGAAAACGATTTCGAAATGAAATGAATTGAAAACGATTTCGAAATGAAATGAATTGAAAACGATTTCGAAATGAAATGAATTGAAAACGATTTCGAAATGAAATGAATTGAAAACGATTTCGAAATGAAATGAATTGAAAACGATTTCGAAATGAAATGAATTGAAAACGATTTCGAAATGAAATGAATTGAAAACGATTTCGAAATGAAATGAATTGAAAACGATTTCGAAATGAATTGAATATATAACGATTTCGAAATGAATTGAATATATAACAATTTCGAAATGAATTGAATATATAACGATTTCGAAATGAATTGAATTGAAAACGATTCCGAAATGAAATGAATTGAAATCAATTCAAATTGAATTGAAATTTGAATTGAAATTTGAATTGAATAGAATTGAATTTTAAAACGAATTTATAAAGAAGAATTCAATTTTGATTTGAATTGAAAAGGAAGTTGAAATTTCTTTTGAAACGAATTCAAAACTATATATATATAATTCGTTTTAAATAGAAATCGACGAAATATATATTATATATATTATATATAATATAATGGCCTGAATAGAACGCGCCACGCCGCGGCAGTTCGCGAATTTCGACCATTTATTTCAAACGGACATTACGGGAGATCCGACCGTCGGATTCTCCTAAAACCGGAACCGTTGGGTTCGTATCGAAAAGAGCTTTCTAACGAATATTAGAAATTTGAAATCTAACGGTTGGATTTGGAGATACGTCCAAATCAAATTCGAAAAAGGTCGCTGTAAGTGCAGTTCGATGGCCATTGTTGGAAATCGACTGTACAGGCCTTGATAAAATTATTAAAAATAGTAATAATTTGTGTAAAATCATAAGAAATGATTTGTGAAGAATTGGGATGGAAAAACTCCCTATTTGAAAAGATAAAAATAGATTTTTATCGAAATGAACTAGTTTTGAACTAGAATTATAATTCTATTTATTTTTAAATAAATAAATTGAATTTGAAAAGGGTTTTGAAAATAACCAAAATTTCCAATGATTGCATTGGAGTGGATTTGAATCGAAATTGTCTTCGGAATATTTCGATGTTGGAATTCGTGATTATACAGGTGTTGTTATGGAAATTTGAAAGATATATATTTATATCGTTATTTCCAATACGACATTTGTTAGTCGTTGAATTTGATATTGAATATAAGCCGATATATTTTCTATTCAGAGCCTTGTATTGAATATCAAATGTGATTTGGGTTTGTCGTGAATGGTGTCTTCACTAACACTGTTCTTGAACCCAGTTGAGAAAAGATTAAATCTTTTTATTTAGATTTAATGAAGTGTACCAATTAAATAATATTTAATTGGAATTGAATGGATATTGATTTTTGGGTTTATCGTGAACAGTGTTTTAAACAACACTCGTTCTTTAACCCGATAATTAATGGAATGTGATTCTGGGTTTATCGTGAACCGTGTTTTTAAATGACACTGATTCTTTAACCCAGTCAAAGATTAAAACTAAGTAGAGTTTTAATGAATCTTTAATTAGATTGAAAGATCGAAAATGGAGTATCACCAGTTTTGCTCCAGGCGATAGTTAAATCTTTAATTAGATTTGAACGTGAAATGGTAATTGAAATTACCGATAACACTGTGGTGTTAGATATGAAGTATTACCAGTTTTACTTCATGGGATGAATAGGTTGGGATTGGGAAATTAAAACAAATGATTACTTCGGTAAGGTTCGCTAATCCCGACTAGTTTGAATTGATATTCAAAAATGGATTAAAGAATAAATTCAAGGAATTTATCTTTGATAAAATTAATGGGAATCTTTCCCTATGAATGTGAAATTTAGAAACTAACTGTCGGTTAGCCAAGCAGAATGGTTTTCTGGATATTGATCTGATGTTGGTTTCGGCCTTCGGGGTTAATATTTGGGAAATTATTCTCTTGATTAATTTACGGTTAGTGACTAATGAATTGGAATGAGGCGTATGCTGTGTTTGTGTAACACCTATTTAAAATATACGCGAGTTATTCGGAAAGACCGGGTTTATCCCATTCTGAATAACTGATACGACGATAAGTCGAAGATGAAGACGATGGTCGAAGACCGGAAGTCTTCACGTCGTTTGGGTGATAACTGATGATCTTGATTGGGCTGTACACCCAAGAAGATGGAAACAGTTAGTGATCGTCCAGACGTACTTGGAGATCGATGGATAGGCGGGGTACTAGGTGCCTCCGGTTTCGTTCAGACCCAGAACGGACTTGTAAATGGACTGTGTGTCTGACATCGGATTTCATTCTGTGTGACTGATATCGGTTGCATAGAATGGTTTGCCTGTGTGGCATGCTAAAATGCAAATGATCAAGGCTTCTGTTGAAAAGCAAAGTCTTGTGGTGATGATCAAAGCACGGCCTTTGTGGCGTAGCTTTGTGTAACGTTTACCTCGCGTGTTTCACACCCGGTATGAACCAAAAACGGGAGACGGACCTCAGGGAGGACTTGCGTTTCTTTCTAGCTAGAAGTGGCGTCAGTGGTTTTACACGCCCTGACGAGTTTGACTTATGTTGTTGTTGCTGTTGCGAGGCGCCTCGGTTATATCGGTTTCGGCCGATGCATTCTGGTCGGCTGACGGACCAGACTTACACCCCATAGGGTGGGGAGACGTAGTGTTCAGGCATAATAATCCACATCGGTGGACCGGCCCTGACGATCCAAGGCTTGCCTGCGCGCTTGCCTGAGGGGCGGGCTAGAGCGTCTCGAATCGGTTGAGGACTATCTCTTGCCTCGGTTCATAGATGGAAATCCAATTTCCAAATACGTGACAATTGCGGTTTTATTTGTAAACCTATATATGGCGACATAGTGGTATGGGTCATTCATGCCGCCTATGATTGATACTTATGATTTGAAGTTGTTTTATACACTATGCACTTATAATAGTATCAAATGATTTGTTTTAAACGTATCAAGCATGCTTTGGCTGTTATAAGGTAAAAACCCTATCCCCCGGCTTGCGTTGCATTGTGTGATAGGACCTGGGTCTTATAACAGCTTCATTTTTCTTTACTTAGCATTGCGCTGTTTGTTTTATGCACTGGTATTCTTGGGAGGAAACCCGTTCCGTGTTATACGGCGTGGTCCCTTGATTTACCTAATGATTTAAAGTAAAGATTAATAACTGTTTTAGTTCTCACACCAGTCCCATGACTGACCTGGAGTTTATTGTTTTAACCTAAACTCTGGGTGCCCTTATTTTGACACGGGCAGCTAGTAGTTTTGGTTTTGCAGATTTATATTCACAGGATCCTGGTTTACAGCTGGAATGATATCCGGAAAGCTTTGTATCCGTATATCTACTTCTGGTTGAGTAATGTATTATTTTCCGCTGCTATGTATTTAAATGTAATTTAAATCTCTGATATTTCTGTGTAATATTCATTTATACTCTGTATATTCTTGTAATCTGATGCATTGTTGTAATAAGCAATGAAACGTTCTTCTGTATGCGTTCTGTTGTGGTTTGTTCTCGAACTATCCGACGCTTTCCTTTACCGGGGAAGTTGCGGGTCTTCACAGTGTCTTTGCATTGTGTGATGAGATATAGGTCTTATGGTAGCTTCATTTTCCAAAAAGCATGCACAAAATTTTAAAACCCCTATGATGATTGTTTGAGATATGAATGACATTACCTAGTTCTCAAGATGGTTAATCCCAGCCTAATCACTCAAGTGTTTTGGCACTCGGGTCAGATCCGAGTGTATTTCAGGTTTCGTCACGATTCAAGGAGTGCCCAGACGATTCTAGAAGAGTTGGTGATCTTCGTTAGAAGGAAGGGCATATTCTACTACTATCTATACTTGGATGTCGTGGTTGTATTATGTGAGGATAGTGTTTATAACTATCCATGGTATGTTCACTCTGATTATTTTAATTTTTTTCTGTTGCAAAGTTAAATTGAATATTATATTTCTTCTATTCCGCTGTGAGATTCTGTTCTTCTCTTTTGTTCTGTTCTGATGTGTTTGCTTTGATGAAACCCCGATAGACTGAGTTTGTGAGATTTGATTTTGCCATACATGAACACCGTGGATGTGTTAAGTATCGACTGTCGAAGATCGAAAATTCGGTTTATCGCAGGACTTTCTAAGGATACTTAAATTTTGAACTGGACTTGTGCGGTCTATAGTTGGTACAAAGGGCAATGGTCTACGGGTCATTACATTAAATGATCGACCTATCGGTTTACTCAATTTTATTTGTATCATCTTCTAAATAGGGGGTCGGTAAAAGCAGGGATGACATGCTTGTCAAGCATGTGCGATGGGTGTGGTAGTCAACCTTAACTTTATGTGTTATTAGTTGTTGTTAATGTCTCGAGACATGATATACACATATGATGGCGACACCAATGGGAGTAAATAAATCATGTAATATTAGGGATACCAATATGAATTTATTAACCACGTTATATTGGGGATACCGACGGGGTTAATAATTATATTTACATTGGAATACCATTGGGAGGGGTATTAGGTATACCAATAAATTTTTATTGTTCTGGCATTACCAGATAAACTTATTTGCGAGGTTCATAGTTATCCCACCAGTAAAACTATTGCATGTGTATTATTGTTGCCTGCATGCATTGATGGGTTCATGGTCATCCTATGGATAAAACGATTGGGTAGTGCAAATATCTCCTGACCATTGGGGGTTACCTTATGAATTTCTATTTTTATACATATACGCCACGATGGTTGCCAATTATATGATGAGAAATAAGTGATCCTAATATATGGGTTGGGATAGGTATTCTCAAATTGAACAAACAGATAACTTGTTATTGTGATAATAAATTATAAAACTGTTAAGATAGAAAGTCAAAGGAGTGTGGAATAGGTAATCCACATTATTTTTCACTTTGGCACATTTATTGTTACCGTTCTAACCATTTTGAGTTCAGGAGCATAGGGATGATTACTATGTTGTATGATACCAATTAAAGAGAAAACTCTTTCGTTAAGCAATGCGGTCTCACTAGATATCTATTGGTTTTTCTGTACTTATTATTATTCACACCAGTTTGTTAGGCAATCTAAAGTTTTTGCATTCTCCTTAAACTCTGAGTACTCATTTGAATAGGCAAAAGATTAAATTTTTTAGTTTTTTCTTCAAATAAGCTTCTGGAGATGTTCAAGAGGAAATTAGCTATATATAAGTTTTTATTTCCATTGTGTTTCACTTTGGATGTACGTATGACAAGGATATGTTTAACCGATATCTTGACTTTGATCAACCAAGGGGGTATCTTCATATGTTGCTCTTAAGATTGTATTTTGTAATAATTTTTTGTGATCGAATCATGGTTTTTACGATGGGAATTTGTAATAAAAATTTATTAATGGACATGTTTTGAAATTTTACATATTTTAGTGTTCTCTAATGTTATAATTCATTAACATGTACATTTTCTACCACCGGGAGTTAGTACTATAGATGACTGGAGCATATACAGTCTTTGCTTTGGGCCTCAGAAAATCGGATGTTACGATTTTCTATCAGATCCAAGCCTATGTAAACTTAAAACGGTTTTCTAAAAAGTTTTAGAACTAAAACCTAGAGATCAGAGTAATATACCAAGATATGGGATTATGATTTTGTAGCATACTTGTTTTTATATTATATAAGTATGTATATGCCCTCACACTCTTAGACAGTCCTTTGGTATCTTATTAAGATTTTTATGCAGATAAAGGAAGTAGGATATAGAAAGAAAGAGCAGAAGAGTGAATTTAAGTGGTGGAAGTATCAAAACTAATGGAAATGCTCGACTGAAGAGGAACCAAGGTTGACGAGCTAAGAAAGGTGAAGATGCTATAACCCCAACAATCGATATGGGGAATTTGTGTCAATTATTTGTCATTCTAATGCAAGATGGAGCTGCTACTGGCTTTGTTAGAACCAATGTTGCTAATGCCGACGGAGATAATCCTGAAGCGCTAGTTAGAAACAACTATGCAAAGTTGAGCAAGTGTTATGCTACTATTGGAGGGAAGCCATTTATCGAAACGAGGATGCTACGTCGAAGTAGAAAACCAGCTTTTGAGTTGTGGAGAACCTTATTAGATTTAGGCTTGATAGATGCATAGAAGAGAAGGTTAGCTTTGAGGCAGTTGCAAGGAGCCACATTGCACTAGTGGAACAATGCTACCTCTAAGAATACCGAAGGATGAGATTACTCTTGCAGTATTCTGAACAAGGTTCAAGGACAGATACATTTCTAAGGGAGCTAAGGAAATATATTTTTTAGGAAGTTTAGTGAGCTTATATAGGGAGATATGTCAGTCATTGTGTATTCCAATAGGTTTGATGAATTATCTAGGTATGCTCGTAGCACCATGTGATCAAGAAGAATGATAAGTTCATCTGACGGATGTAACTTGAATTTGCTATGACTACGATGCCACACTTGATGGATCCTAGCCATATTGTTGCGGAAATGGTTGTCCGTTACAAAGAATTGTTTGCCTTGTTTAGTGGCAAGAAGCCTGTTGATAACCAGAGTTCTCAAGGGAAGAAGAGAAAGTTCTTCGAAGTCAAGGGTGCTCAAAAAGATGGTAATGCAAAGAGGAACAAGGCTAATGTAGTTTTCCAGAAGTGCAGAAAGAACTATGCCAATGAATGCCAGTTTGGCGAAGTTAAATCTGATGATGGGATGTGAATGTGAGAAGCTATAATTGTGGTCAGCTTGGGCACTATATGATGAAATGTATAGAGGCAACTCAAGGAAAAGTTCTTTCTTTGGAACCATCTTCATCTAGGCTAACTACTGCCGAGAAAAGTCTATGATGGAATGTATGCTATTAATTCATAACATACATGTTATAGTATTATTTGATAATGTTGCATCATATTCATTTATCTCCAAATATTTAATAGATAAGTTATCTTTAAAACCATGATATCGTGTTATTTCCTTTATGGTAGATAATCCTATAGGAGTTTATGTAAGTCTAGGGACGAGATGCGATAATCTTGATTTTCAATTGCGAAGTTACACTTTTGTTTGTAGTTCATATGCATTTTCTTTTTTAAGCTTTGGCATTATCTTCGGTATGTATTAGTTGAATTAACACAATACTAGGATATTTTTTACAAGATATGAAAATACCATTAAGTCACCTTGCTTGTAGTAACCAGATTATGTACCCGGTGGAGAGTCTGAGTTCTCAGTTTCATTCTTAACAAGATGTGTAGGAACAATATATCAAATTCCTAGTGTTATTGAGTATGCAAATGTTTTCAAACCAGCAATATGTGTATCGACAAAGAGAGCTATAGAATTCAGAATTGTATTATACCCTGAGTTAAATAAGTTAGTATTATCGACTAGAATGACACCTATAGAGATAAAGGAATTGATGGTGTAGCTACTGGAGTTGGACGGAAAGAGTTTTATTCTATCCGGTTTTCTTGGGGAGTGCCTGTAATGTTTGTGAAATTGCCAAATGGGCTGCTGAGATTGCATATCAACTATCAAAAGATCGACAAGAAAACAGTAAAGAATAGGTATCATTTTGCTAAGAATAGATAATTTGTTCGATCAGCTAAGTCAGGCTAAATTGTTTTCTCAGTTGGACATGGCTATTGGCTTTCACTAACTGTGGGTAACAAAATATAACATTCCATTGAAAACATTGCAGACAAGATATGGTCATACTAATAAATGGTAATGCCATTTGAGTTGACAAATGTGCTTGCTTTCTTTGTGGATTCAATGAACCGAGTTTTTAGAAAATGCTTAGATAGATCTGTGTTGTTCTTCATTGATGATATTTTGGTGTATTTAGAGGACAAGAAGGATCATGATATTCACCTTTGTATTGTGTTAAAGACTCAGAGGTAACACTAATTGAAGGCTATGTTTTTTAAGTGTCACCTCTAAGAGAAGGAAGTGAAGTTTCTTGGTCATGTCATTTAGGAAAAGGGTTGTTTGTAGATCCAACTAAGGTTGAAGCTATCAATAGTTGAAAGAGAACAAAAAGTGTTACCAAGAGTATAAGATTTCTTGGATTAGCTGACAACTACCAGAGATTCATTAAGGATTTCTCAAGGATGGTGGAACTACTTACTAGATTGACCCAGATGAATGTCAAGATTATTTTGTCATGTAAGCGCAAGGAAGCATTTTAGAACCAATATCGCCGATAGATGAATCCAGGAATAAAGAAAAGTTAGCATGACTGACCCCTGCGGGTCGCAAGAAACCTCGAGGGTCCAATCACTACATGTCACTAATTGAACAACCCTTCTCTTCCAGTCCAAGGTATCATAATACATGGCTAGCCAATCAATTCCTATGATCATTCCATATCCCAAGATTCCTAATATCTTGGCATCACAATCAAATTCAATGCCTAAAATTATAAATTTCAAATCTCTATATATCATAGACAAATGTGCAAAACCACCTATGGGGTTTGAAATGACTATGGGATTGGTGACTAAAGAAATGCCAGGTGCGAACAATCGACTAAAGCACTAGAGTTAAAAGAATGAGATGCTCCTACGTCAAAGAGAGTACGAATAGGAAAGTGAAAATAGAAATCAAACCTTCTCCCTCTACTTTCCTTCCTCTGTCTGATCCACTACTAGATGGAGCTACCTCTAAGACATGTACCTGAGCCACTAATGCTCTAGCCCCTGCTATGCTCTACTAATATATTCTGACTGTCCACGATTATAACACTTTCCTTTCATCATGATCTTCCTATAATCCTTGATGTAATAACTCACCAGTCCACAAGATGACACTTGATATCCTTCTTGATTTTCCCTTTTCGGAGGTCCTCCCGTATTATTCTAGTCGCCTTTCTTATATCCTTCTTATATTTCCACTAATGACTCAAATGTCTCCCCAATTGGTATATGTGTCACCGCCAATCTTTAAAGAGGTCGATTCATTCCTCTCGCGAACTTGAATGACTCTCTAGTGAGTGGGAAATATATTCATTGTTGAAAATATCATGTTTATTTCGTTTATGTCAAATCTGAATTGATATTCCAAAAAACAACATATTTGTTTGGTTTATATTAATTCTAAAATTTGTAAATCTGAAATCTAATATAAATTTGTAGGCCATTGGATTGAAGTACTCTCATCTCGCCTACAATTCTTTAGTATATTTTGTGGCAATGGTAAAAATCCCGAGTCTAGTAAGTCCCTAAACATTGTTAGATTTGTGAAGTTGTATTTCTAGACTTATATGATTTGGGTATAAATATATGATCTGTATAGTTGTTGCTTTAGAATCTATAAATCCATTTGTCTTTGACATTGTTTAGGTTTTTTACTTGATTGTTGTTATTGACCCTTTTTGCTCTTTTTAAATAAAAAGGCATCATTTGAAATTTACAAGCAATAGTAACTAGCCGTATAGGAAAAGATGTGTAAATTCACTTATTTTTGTATGTAATTTACATCATCTATTCCAAATAAAATATTATCTTCTTCTTGTGATTTGAAATATGTCAACATTCCGTCTTTTAGATAGTTTGGGCAAAATTTACAGTAATCACAGTAAATAACCTTTTGAAAAAGGTTTTGAATCTTAACAAGACAAAACATAAATGGGTTGTTCTAGTCATTAAGAAGGAAAATGCATATGATATTAGTAACCTATTCATATAATAATGTTGTATAGTTCATTTTTTACATGTTGTCCTTATAACTAATTTAGAAGAGTCTGTCCTTAAGGTTAATTTTTTTAAAAGTTTATCATTTAGGATAAATTCCCCTATATATATGGTAATATTTCCCATAATAAGTGGAAACAAATATTTGTAACCATTATGTCGTTAGCAATAAATATGGTGTTAATTGCTATTAGTTACAAATAAGTTAAAAATGGAATTAATATTGTAACCATGAATGTTGTAGGAGAATAAATAAATAAATAGCAAATAAAAGTCAAATGGTTACCATTTAAATGAATATGAATAAATGTTGTGACTCCAATTAAGGGAAATCAATATAATAAACTAATATAAGAACTAATAAAATAAAATAATTGTATTAAGATTGTGTAGTTACAACAAGTAGAATCGAAATGAGACTGATATAAATGACTTTTACTAGAATGTCAATTGCCTTAGGAAATATGACCATTAGGTTCATTAATGGCATGCACCGTTATAGTAATTAATTTAAGTAAAAAGGATTTAATGGAATTTGGGCATTTATAGCCTATTAAATACTAATTACAATAAGGAAATAAATAATATCCTAGAGACTCATAGAGAAACATTTTTGCATTATTCTAATTTAATTCTAGGAACAATTTCCTTAATTATTAAGGATTAGCTTAATAGGATTAATGGTGTGAGGTTAGTTGTCAGGTTCGATAGAAGTCAACACTTTCCAACAGTCGAATATAAGTACAACTAATGTGAGACATTTTACCCATAAGAGACAGTGACAATAATTTATTTTAAAACGTGAATTATCCTAAAGGTTTACTTCAAGCGTTGGCATACTAAGTGGTTATACGACCCACCTCCATTCCAAAAGAAGATACCAAAATGCATTTTGTTTCTAAATAAAAGAACCGTTTCCAAGTAGTGTTCGATCAATTACGTATGAGTCAATATTCGGTTGATTGGTCTGAGGCTATCGATAAACGAGATTTGTCTAAGTCAGTTCATTTCTTTTTATCCATGTCACTTCTCTTCTTGTCCAAGTCACTTCCCTTTTTTTCCAAATCACTTCCCTTTTCTTTGGATAATCCACATCAATGAATTGAAATGTCCGAATGATCAACCCTACAATCAGTTGTTAGAATCAACAGGTGTTCAAATCGTTCATTTGAATAAATTGAAACCTTTCTTAGTGGATGATCGTGATACTTCCTAAAGACCGAAATTCTTGATCAATGAAGGAACAATATTACCATTTTTGTTCAAAAAGATACCAAAGTGGATGATTGACTTGTTTCATACTAGAAATAATTGCGGAAAATTCTTTGATAACACGGACTCCTATTCCTCAAATTAATTCATAGCATAGCCTACTTTTGGATTAAAGGTATTAAATAGTGGGATCCACCTATTGGGTATTAAGTAATTGGACTCACCCTTCCCCAAAGGGGTAAAGTCATAAGGTCCTCCCTTAACATGTATTAAAGTGATTGGATAGCTCATCTGCCATAAATAAGACATATTAAATGGAAAATTGGGTACAAAATTGGTAATCTCCATGATAGACTGCTTCATCTTGGTAGTAAGTGACTGAGTTAAAGTTCGCTTTGGAATAAGGTATTAAATGTCCATAGGACGTGTTACACCCCATGTCCATTAATGTCACTCACAAAGGGAATGCATCAATGTCCATGGAGCGTTATTGTTTTATAGAACAGATAAATTACAAGAATAAATAAATAAAACAACACAGCGGAAGATAAAACTTATTTCATAGCATCATAACTCAAAACAAGCTTACATAAGTAGTTTCCAAAACCATTACAACAGGATCAATAGTCTTTTCCAAAAACTTCAAAGTACATAAAGAAGCAAATACTTAAATAACATAAATGCATAAATCCCCACCGAGCATAAACAAAGCCATAAAAATGAGAGAGTCCAAAGCGATACATCTACTCTTTTCAAGCAGCTGAAAGAAATCAGCACTAAGTTGTAGTATTCCCTCCTTGCAGACCTGGGGGGGGGGGGGGGGAAGGAAAGAAAAGAGGTGGAAACAAACGGGTCAGACATAAAGTCTGGCGAGTCCAGTAATTTTAACAAATAATAGATAAGGTAAATGATCAAGACATAAATAGGCATCATGATATGGTTGTAACTTTAATAAGGTAGATAAAAAGGATGGACAAGATGATTTTGTTCCTAAGTACTAAGACAATCTTACACCTTGGTTAAGCGAACAACCCTCCAAGTACTAACCCCGAAGACCGAAGTCAACATCAGACTAACACCCAAAGGACTATCCAACTCAACCAACATGTATTTCGTTACATCGCACTTTTGCAAAGTTACACCACATTACTTAATTACACCGCATATCTACTAGTCTCTTTTTACTAGAGGTTGATCCCTTCCCACTAACCGTACCCACAATACATAACTTGGTAGTTACTTGTACCTAGCTGCTATCGTAGGGGCCGGCTTGCTCCTACCACCACTAAGGTACCCTTAATCTACCCATTCGATCGGCTCCCTAAACCTCATAGGCACCCGTGCTGGCCCCATAGTGGGGTGTATCACTCCCCAAAGTGGCAACCCTGCTACCAACATGAAATGCACGACCATACCTACACGATGCAACAACGTCTTACCTACTAGCCTGGACCGATGCACACACATGAACCCGTTGGACTTGCGTTGCTACCGCTATTTACGTTTTGACCTCTTATATTCAAGCCCAGTAAGCGTGTCCCAACCCCGGCCTAGTACCGGGCCCAATTAGATACTCAAATGGGTTATTGGTTAAAACGGGTCCCCAACTGACACAAGCCTCCCACCTATGCTTGGCCCCCACTAGGTTTTTATCCCACTTAACCATTTTAATTTAAATGTCCATGTCTTACACATGCTACGGTTAAGTCCATACTTACATGTCATTATTTACATGCCTTATCTTATTCCGGTTAAGCCCAATTTTACATGTCATAATTTACATGTCACCCCACTTAACCCTCTAACCATACCCATGTCTTATTACAGTTAGTATTCTTTAATTCATTCCTTATGACGAACGGTGCATGACCTCTCACATTAGACCGAACACTTTGTGGTCGTTGGATTTGCCGGGCGGTTCCGGGAAGTCTTACGGCACAAACTGAGTCTAACTTCGTGTCATTAACCGTTACGCCTACAATTCATTCCTTTGACCTCTCACATTAGACGTCCAATTGTGACCGCTGGATTTGCCGGGCGGTTCCGGGCAGTCTTACGTCACAATTGCGCCTAACCTCGTGTCAAAGGTTCATTAACATCGTATTTCACCCATACCCAATATTCATGTCATATATATCCAATTAAACATATAATCATGTCTATAATATTGCCTATTCCAAATTGTCACTAATTACACATTAGTTAGCCTTAATTACAAATTTACAATTTTAGGCAATTTCATCAATTCCATGTAATTCATACCCAAACATGCCAATTTCACATATTATCCAATTATCCATAATATCCAATAATATCCCATTTTCCAAATTTCCCATATTCCCAATATTCCACATCGTTCCCACGTATTCGCATTCGCGTGTATTTTTAATATGGGCTCGAAGGTAGCCTAGATCCATAAATAAAAGGAATAGGGGTATGAAGAGAGAATCAATTCATAGAAAATTGGAATACAACATCATCATGAAATAAAGAGGCATATAGACTGGCATAGAGGCATAATAAAAGATTCAACATGAATAAACTGATAAAAGGTATGAATTTTACATAGAAACATAGGCATATGATGACATGAATCAAAAAGGTGAAGACTTGGTGAGATTTTCATTACAAACATATATGAATCCTTTTTACAACTTTTTCATGTTACTTTAATCCCATTAAAATTGTGAAAATAACTATACTCACCTTTCGTGGCTTAAGAAAAGGATTAACGAATTGAAATTGGTGTAGAAACCTTGCAGTGATGTTGATTGATCTTCTTTAATTGTTGTTGAAGCTCTTAACTTTGATTTGAATTATGTATGAACACTTGAGATTTGATTAGAGGCGACGGCTAAGGTTTTAGGAGAGAGAGTTTGACAGCATAATGGTGTCTTAGAAATTATTTTATGAATTAGGGTTAGGTCGATGACATATTTATAGGTGTAGGAAGTTATTTAGGCCTTAGGATTAACCCTAGAACTGATCTGGACCATCAAAAATCGTCCCAGGCCCAAAAATCGCACCATGCAGCTAAACTGGCCGAACCAGGTTCGACCTCCCAAAGGTGGAGGTCGAACCCCAGGTTGACCTGTGGGTACCCAGGTCGATACCATGGTCGACCTCCCTCTTGGGAGGTCGACCTCCCTGGTCAGTCTGCTTACATATTATTTTTTCTTGTTATCTTCCGAGGGTCATATCTCCTTCGTCCGTACTCCGTTTTTCGAAAACTTGGACTCTATTCCATGCAGAATTTCGAGACGAACGCAATGGTGCAACCCGTTTCCCTTCATTCCTGTTTTAAAAATTAAGTGTTCTTAAATTTAGTTAATTCGATCATTCAAAATTCGGGGTGTTACATACCCAGGTTGACACCATGGTCGACCTCCCTCTTGGGAGGTCGACCTCCATGGTCGGTCTGCTCAAATTTTTTTTTTCTTGTTATCTTCCGAGGGTCATATCTCCTTCGTCTGGACTCCGTTTTTCGAAAACTTGGACTCTGTTCCATGCAGAATTCCGAGGCGAACGCAATGGTGAAACCCTTTTCCCTTCGTTCCTCTTTTAAAAATTAAGTGTTCTTAAATTTAGTTAATTCAATCATTCAAACTTCGGGGTGTTACATTCTCCCCTACTTAAAGGATTTCATCCTCGAAGTCTCTAAGTCAAGAAGAACGTATCCTACCATCCAATCATCCATCTACTCAACCATCAACCACAAGAAACCATTGTCCTTAAAAAAAATCTAATGCTCTTTATGTACATATGCATAGTTTGTGTATATGTTCGTATACTAATGCAAAATCAGGCAGTCCACTGATTCAGTCGACCTCCTTATTGCAAATAATGATAGTGCTATGTATCCATCATGTATGCAAAGAACCCTATACATATCATTACTACATATGTGCATAATCATTCATTTAAATGCAACATCCATATTATACACACATCCAATGTACATTCATTTTACTAAATACATCCATTTATATGCAATATGCAATATGAAAGTAATTGAGCCGATCTAGTGCCTAAAGTGTGTGTATATGCATCCACGAGCAACCACTAGCAAACACTTGTATCCACATGCATCCACAATACATAACATGTCTCAAACACATGTCTCAACCATAGGACTACCCTATCTAAAGGTCAAAGACACTAGCGAGAGGACATACTAAAGATAGAACAAGTACAAGCTAAGCGATAAAGGAGAAATTAAAAGACATACCCTCAAAAAGAAAAGGGTACAATGAACGCATCTTCTCTTCCGTCTCCCAAGTAGTGTCGCTCTCATCATCTCCCCATTGCACTTTGACTAGCTTGACCTCTCGATTCCTCAACTTCTTAATCTCCAACCCAAGAATGCATGTAGGAGCTCGTCGAATCATCGCATCACGCTCAATCTCCACCTCACTAAGCAAGCAAGGCTTTAACACTTCCGCGGTCTCATG
This sequence comes from Allium sativum, assembly GCA_030737875.1. Lineage (NCBI taxonomy): Eukaryota > Viridiplantae > Streptophyta > Magnoliopsida > Asparagales > Amaryllidaceae > Allium > Allium sativum. The sequence goes on from CM060922.1 coordinate 691,670,070, forward strand.
CACTCTCAACTGCCTTCCTCTATAGGCTATTACCCTTCCCTCTTGCATTAAGACTGCGCCTAGTCCTGTCCCACAAGCATCGGTATAAACGGTAAATGGCTTACTCCCATCTGGCAACACTAAGACTGGGGCTGTGGTCAAAGCTCTCTTTAAACGTTGGAACACATCATCACAATCTATGTCCCACGTGAAAACTAGGTTCTTTTTCGTCAAGCGTGTCAATGAGGCTGATATCTTTGCGAAGTCCTTGATAAACTTCCTATAGTAGCCTGCCAACCCCAAGAAACTCCTCACCTCGGTAGCATTTTTAGGGACCTGCCGGTCTTGGTTGGCCAACACCTTCGCGGGATCCATAGCTTTCCCTTCTTTGGAAACCACGTGCCCTAAGAATCGTACTTCCTTCCTCCAAAAGTGACATTTAGAAAATTTAGCTTTAAGGTTATGCGCTCAAAGGTTCTCTAGTACTTCCCTAAGATGTAGGGCATGCTCTTCCTCTCTCTTAGAAAAGATCAAGATATCATCCACAAAGACCACAACGAATTTATTAAGGTACTCCCTAAACGCCCTACTCATCTAGTCAACAAAGTATGCGGGGGTGTTTGTCAAACCGAAGGGCATCACAAGCCACTCATAGAAACCGTCCGGAGTCCTAAAGGCAGTCTTGTCTATGCTATCCTCAGCCACTCTCAACTGATGGAAACCAGTGGCTAAGTCCAACTGCGAAAATACCGAGGCGCCAACTAACTGGTCAAAGAGATTGTCAATCCTCGGCAGTGGGTGCCTATTCTTCTTAGTAAGCTTATTAAGTTCTCTATAGTCCACACGAAGTCTAAGGGACCCATCCGCCTTTGTGGCAAATACTACTGGAGCACCCCACTCCGATATACTACGTCTTATGAATCCCTTCTCAAGAAACTCCCCTACTTGCTTATTGAGCTCCCTCCGCTCACGAGGAGTCATGTGGCGTACTGGCAGAGATACTGGATTTGCATTGTCTATATGATAAATACGAAAGTCTATCTCATGTTTTGGGGGTAGACCCCTCACCTCATTGAAGACATCAACATATTCACGGACTATACGAACATAATGTAAATCGTCATTGGATGCGTCAAGTGACTCAAGATAACTAAGCATCGCCGATCCTTTAGGGTCACAAGAAATACCAAGGGTCTTTCCACTATGAGTCAACAATTTTACTACCCTTCGTTCACAATCTAGGATGGCACCGTATCTGGCTAGCCAATCCATCCCCAGAATCAACCCAAAGCCCATGAAACCAAGCACAAAATCATTACATTCAAAACCAACGCCTAAGATAGACAATCTCAAATCCCTACAAACCATGGATAAATGAGCCGACCCACCTATTGGATTTGAGACTACAATGGGATCTACAACGAGACTAGTATTTAAGTGCAGTGTTTCAACTAATGATGTAGAGATAAACGAATGTGATGCGCCAGAATCGAATAAAGTATGGACAGGATGATCAAACAAGAAAATCAAACTTTTGACATAAATTTTTCTACCTTCTTCCTGTCCCGGAGCCATGAGAGCGTGAACCTGCCCTCCCGAAGTAGAACCTTCGCTCTGCCCTTGCTTCTTAGAACAGTCCTTCACAGCATGACCTGCATCACCACAATGATAACAAGCGAACTTCTTCTTCTTTCTACAGTCTTTCTTCAAATGGCTGGGTATCCCACAGTTGTGACACTTCCTCTTTTCTTTACCACCTTTCTTTTGTTGTTGGGCTTTCTTTGGATCCTCCTTCTTATCTTGTGGCCTAAAAGTACTTACACCCTTCTCTTCTTCATGCATGTATGCCATATCAACATGCTTTTCATACATAGCCCCATTGGAATGTGGGACATAGCCAAACTGTGAAGCGGTTCATTTAGGCCCTTTGCAAACCTCAAGGCCTTCTTGTGAGGCGTATTCACCAACTCTAGCCCAAATCTCGCCAACTTATTAAATTCGGTCACATACTCCTTCACGGTCAAGTTTTTCTACTTCAATGTCAAGAACCTCTCCATGTACATACTCTCCTCAGCTTGAGAAAGGAATTTCAACTCAAACCTTCCCCTAAAATCTGCCCACGTCTGCACAACACGCTCTCCATTAGTAACCTCCCACCAAAACGAAGCTTCGTCCTTCATCAACCAAGCAGCCAATTGGACCTTCTTACAATCGTCCAAATCGAAAATGCCAAACAGATCCTCCACTTCTTTCAACCAATTTCTAGCTTCAACGAACGTTTCAGACCCACTAAAAGGTTTTCCACCCATCGAACGAAAGTCTTTACATACCTTGGAGAAAGAATCTCCATGCAGAGGAATGACTGGAGCAGGGGGAGGAGGAGGAGCGTTGGTCGGACCCGCGGTAGCGGCCCTAGCCTCCAAATATTGACGAAACCAACCGGGTACATGAACACCCTCTGGTATCTCACATGCTCCAGACATGCTGAAAAGAAAAAGAAAGAGTTTCAAAACAAGGGAAGTGAAAGAGAGATGTGTGGCTTGCAGGGATTATGCTTTTTAAATTATACTTTCCTTGAAAATAGCTTCTTTAAAACAAGTTTTTGAAAATACTTTCTAGGAAAATAATACTTTTGAAAACACTTTTCAAAACTTTTTATCTGTTCTTGTAACCATAGCTTTGATACCACGTGTAATACCCCATGTCCATTAATGTCACTCACAAAGGGAATGCATCAATGTCCATGGAGCGTTATTGTTGTATAGAACAGATAAATTACAAGAACAAAATAAATAAATCAACACAGCTAAAGATAAAACTTATTTCATAGCATCATAACTCAAAACAAGCTTACATAAGTAGTTTCCAAAACCATTACAACAGGATCAATAGTCTTTTCCAAAAACTTCAAAGTACATGAAGAAGCAAATATTTAAATTACATAAATGCATAAATCCCCACTGAGCATAAGCAAAGCCATAAAGATGAGAGAGTCCAAAGCGATACATCTACTCTTTTCAAGCAACTGAAAGAAATCGGCACTAAGCTGTAGGATTCCCTTCTTGCAGACCCGAGAGGGGGAAAGGAAAGAAAAGAGGTGGAAACAAACGGGTCAGACATAAAGTCTGGTGAGTCCAGTAATTTTAACAAATAATAGGTAAGGTAAATGATCAAGACATAAATAGGCATCATGATATGGCTGTAACTTAGATAAGGTAGATAAAAAGAATGGACAAGATGATTTCGTTCCTAAGTACTAAGACAATCCTACACCTTGGCTAAGCGAACAACCCTCCAAGTACTAACCCCGAAGACCGAAGTCAACATCAGACCAGCACCCAAAGGACTATCCAACTCAACCAACATGTATTTTGTTACACCGCACTTTTGCTAAGTTACAACACATTACTTAATTACCCTGCACATCTACTAGTCTCTTTTTACTAGAGGTTGATCCATTCCCACTAACCGTACCCACATGACATAACTTGGTAGTTACTTGTACCTAGCTGCTATCGTAGGTGCCGGCTTGCTCCTACCACCGCTAAGGTACCCTTAATCTACCCATTCGATCGGCTCCCTAAACCCCGTGGGCACCCGTGCTGGCCCCACAGTGGGGTGTATCACTCCCCAAAGTGGCAACCCCGCTACCAACATGAAATGCCCGGCCATACCTACACGATGCAACAACGTCTTACTTACCAGCCCGGACCCATGCACGCACATGAACCCGTTGGACTTGCGTTTCCACCGCTATTCACGTTTTGACCTCTTATATTCATGCCCAGTAAGCATGTCCCAACCCCGGCCTAGTACCGGGCCCAATTTGATACTCAAATGGGTCCCCATCCGACACAAGCCTCCCACCTATGCTTGGCCCCCACTAGGTTTTTTTCCCACTTAGCCATTTTAATTTAAATGTCCACGTCTTACACATGCTACGGTTAAGTCCATACTTACATGTCATAATTTACATGCCTTATCTTATTCCGGTTAAGCCCATATTTACATGTCATAATTTATATATCACCCCACTTAACCCTCTAACCATACCCATGTCTTATTATGGTTAGTATTCTTTAATTCATTCCTTATGACGAACGGTTCATGACCTCTCACATTAGACCGAACACTTTGTGGCCATTGGATTTGCCGGTGGTTCCGGGCAGTCTTATGCCACAAACCAGGTCTAATCTCGTGTCATTAACCGTTACACCTATAATTCATTCCTTTGACCTCTCACATTAGACGTCCAATTGTGACCACGGGATTTTCCGGGCGGTTCCGGACAGTCTTATGTCACAATTGCGCCTAACCTCGTGTCAAAGGTTCATTAACATCATATTTCACCCATACCCAATTTTCATGTCATATATATCCAATTAAACATATAATAATGTCTATAACATTGCCTATTCCAAATTATCACTAATTACACATTAGTTAGCCTTAATTACAAATTTACAATTTTAGGCAATTTCATCAATTCCCTGTAATTCATACCCAAATATGCCAATTTCGCATATTATCCAATTATCCAAAATATCCAATAATATTCAATTTTCCAAATTTCGCATATTCCCAATATTCCACATCGTTTCCATGTATTCGCATTCGCGTGTATTTTTAATATAGGCCCGAAAGTAGCCTAGATCCACAAATAAAAGGAATAGGGATAAGAAGAGAGAATCAATTCATAGAAAATTGGAATAAAACATCATCATGAAATAAAGAGGCATATAGACTGGCATAGAGGCATAATAAAAGATTCAACATGAATAAACTGATGAAAGGTATGAACTTTACATAGAAACATAAGCATATGATGACATGAATCAAAAAGGTGAAGACTTGGTGAGATTTTAATTACAAATATATATATATATATATATATATATATATATATATATGAATCCTTTTTACAACTTTTTCATGTTACTTTAATCCCATTAAATTTGTGAAAATAACTATACTCACCTTTCGTGGCTTAAGAAAAGGATCAACGAATTGAAATTGGTGTAGAAACGTTGTGGTGATGTTGATTGATCTTCTTTAATTGTTGTTGAAGCTCTAAACTTTGATTTGAATTGTGTATGAACACTTGAGATTTGATTAGAGGCGGCGGCTAGGGTTTTAGGAGAGATTTTGATAGCATAATGGTGTCTTAGAAATTATTTTATGAATTAGGGTTAGGTTGATGACATATTTATAGGTGTAGGATGTTATTTAGGCCTTAGGATTAACCCTAGAACCGATCTGGACCATCAAAAATCGTCCCAGGCCCAAAAATTGCACCACGCAGCAAAACTGGCCGAACCAGGTTCGACCTCCCAAAGGGGGAGGTCGACCCCCATGTCGACACCATGGTTGACCTCCCTCTTGGGAGGTCGACCTCCCTGGTCGGTCTGCTCACATATTTTTTTTCTCTTGTTTTCTTCCGAGGGTCATATCTCCTTCGTCCGGACTCCGTTTTTCGAAAACTTGGACTCTATTCCATGCAGAATTCTGAGACGAACGCAATGGTGCAACCCATTTCCCTTCATTCCTCTTTTAAAAATTAAGTGTTCTTAAATTTAGTTAATTCGATCATTCAAAATTTAGGGTGTTATAGGACCGCCTATCCTGTGGGAAGTACTAAATGACTAGGGATTATCCATTAATTTTGGAAAAATCGTAACAAAGGGGTCCATTGGGGGAAAGTCAAAAATGATAATTAATCGACTACTTAGCGTGTAGGTAATAAGTGGATGCTTACTATTTCTCGCCTTATGCAGGGTTTGGGAATATGCATGAATGATGGAATCCCTAAATTAGTAGTACTTCGTAGCTAGTGCGCTCCAATTTATAATAGTGAGTTGTGAACTACCTATTAAGGTATTAAGTGTTCAACAGATCCACTTTTATGTTATATCATTAGTGAGGCCATAAGTGGTTGTATAGATTTGACCTACGTCCTTTATTAATAGGGTATTGAATGGTTGGAGAGTTCACCTCTTACTTTTGCTATTTGTTTGAATGGTTGTTTAAAGGCTTCACACTAAGCGTAAAGGTTCAATCTCCGGAATTACGATAATGTTATCCTTAGGGAAGTGCTACCTTGGGAATGGTAGCTGATCATCGTGCATAATCTTTACAAGGTAAGGTTAGAATTACTAGCCTTGTTAGACATGGGATTTAGATGAACCAAACGAGACAAATTTGTATATTGTATAAAGTGTTATGCATTTTCTACTCATCGGGACTAGTTGTTCAGACCCCCTCCATATAAAAACTCGTAGGTTTGTATTGGGGAAGGTAGATCTTTACAAGTATTCCAGTTTAGTTTTTTGTTCTTATTCTCTTGTGCTCAGTATTAATGTGCTGATTTTCTTTTAAGGTAGTTTCCTTAATCAATACTTGTTATCCTATCTTTTTTCCGTTGTGAGTTAGTTTTATAATAATATGATTTTGCTCATGCTCATTATTTTCAGGTAACAGATATATTCTTTGTGCTTAGATGGGTTTGAGTTTTGTTAAAATTTAGGCTCAAAAGAGTATGGAATGTTACAGAAGTGTAAGAATCTGCGCTTCATATCTACACCGACCCAAATCTGGCTTGATGTGGAAAATATGTTGTGTTTCTATAAATCCAAAATCCATATACCATGAATATCCAAGTTAGCCAATCCAAAATCCAATTCAGTGCCATACCAAATCCAATAGGAGATCCATAATCTCTCCCGATTGTGTAAACCCTATGGCCGCTCCAGGCCAATAGCTAAATCCAAAGCTGAATCCACTATCTCACCGGATCATTTTATTGAGTACAATAATATGATTTTTGTTTGATGATAACAAACATATATACTACTATATAAATATGTTTATAAATGTACTATTCTACTTTACATCTCATAGAAATAATATTTATGTTCAATAAAATGATATTGCATAGAATTTGATATTCAAACAGTTATTTTTTTCAATAAAATATTTTATTTCAACATTTGAAATAGTACAATTTTCTGACTCTACTATTGTACAACTCACTATTATATAATATAGACACATACTGATATACATACATTCCTCACTAAAGATTGATCACTCGGTTCACTCAGTTACACATTCACACATTCAATACATTTACACAATTACTATGTCACTCATTCTTGTATTTCCGATCTTCTATTTCTGTCCGGTAGTCCGTCGATCCAGTCAAATTAGAAAAAACGCAATAAATTAAAACGAAACAATTTAATATGCAAGTATAAAATTTATTTTTAAGTTTTTATTTTCCTCGATTGTTCGAGTTGTTTCCTATTACTTTTATAGACATGGTTATATATATATGGATATGCATATACATCTCGATCAACGTACAATATTTGCAATGATATACTATAACAACCTGTAATTTCTGAACCAATTTAAAAAAATTATTTTTGCAATTTTAATGGATTTGAATATTTAAAATCATTTATTTTAAATAATAATGACTAAAAATTTATTTAAATCGAAGTTAGAACGTATAAATTTATTTTAATTATAAACCAAGCCTGAAATGGCGCGGTAGTTTGAAAATTCGATTTCTAATTTCAAATGAATATACAGAATTCGAAATAAATCGGATTTTAGTAAAAGCAGAAATGTTAGAATCTATTTAATTATATCTTTCTAACAGATGTAGAAAAACCAGATTTCTCTTTATAGATTGTAAGTTATGTCCAGTTTAAAATTTAAAATGGTCGCTATAGAATTGATATACTTTTTAATATAATATATAACCCTTAAAAATAGCCATTTTGCAAACGACCTCCGTTTTCGACGAAACCACTTTTGTTGGATCCGGAATGTCAAATTATAGTCAGGTTTCAAATTTTATAATTTTTGGAATTAATATGTGAGCATGGTGAATCTAAATGTGTTTGGTTTATTTAGTTTAAATTTAATCGACTGGAAAAAGGCCATTTTTCAAACGGACTCAGAATTCGATGAATTTTTTTTTAGGACCGTATCGTCAAAACATAGCTAGATTTATTTTTCTTTAATTTTTGGAGTCAGTATGTGGCCCCGCTAAATTGAAATGTATGTTTAAATTCAGTACATATATATTTTTTAATTGGATTAAAACAGTCAAATTGGCTTACGGAACATATTCCATTATGTCCGAAATGGAGGTATTTAGCTAGGGGCGACAATCGTTGAGTTTGATTTATAGTTTGTAATGATAAACAAGTTAAATTTGAATTAAATAATAATAATAAAATATTTTATACATAAATTGAATAGGTCAAAACCCTAGAAATCATTTGCGCGGTAAATCCCTGAATATGCCGCCTCCAGCCGAATGAAAGGCCAATATCGTCCCGAATTGAATCTCTCTTTCCTCTTAAAATAATACGAATTAAATCACGGTTGAAAAAGGAAAATTGTAGAGAATGGGGTGAGCTTTGAAATGATATGGCGATGATCGACTTTTGGGTCTTGGGTTCGTCTGAACGTGCTTAGGAAGTGCCGCCGTCCATCGGCGCTTTCAGGCTCTAAGGGGCGATCAAGTTCGCCATTGTTCCAAACATGAGGAGAGGTTGTGTAGCCCGATGTTGTGGTGGTTGGTGATCGAGGAACGGTGGCATGTACAGGCTGCAGTTTGGAACCCTAGTATTTGATAGTGGGTTCAGTGATTTTACTGAGTGGAAATGATAAGGGAAGGAGAAGTTATTTAAGGGGGAAATGTCATTAATGAGTCGTTAATCATTATAATTAATTTTATTTTGTAATTTAGGGTTTAAACATTCGTATCTTATTCATATGACATCAGAATGCGACGATTCAAAGTGCGTCATAATCCTCTAGAAGAGCACTGCAACATGGAACTGACCAGATCGGAAACGGGAATAATTGGACTTTTTGACAAAATTAAACGCCTGTTTGATTGTGTTAAAAACAATCTTCAAATAAAGAATGGCGGAGTGGAACCTAATGTGTGAACTCTCTCACTAAAATTTTGTATAGTTATTTAATTTATTTTATAACTGTAAATATATATAGAATTTACCAGTGTTGATTTTTATCTGTTGTATGAGACATTGCTTAAGTTCAACACATGAACTATTCATGGCTCATCTACAGAAGAAGCATTGTTTGAATATACGACACTCGTATTTCAAACAATGTGGATACGCTTTGTAGTTGTTGAAATGTAATATAATTATTTATTTACAATTTAAATAGTGAAAATTGGTTAATTAGAAAATAATTCAAACCGAATTTGAATTGGTTAAATTTATTAACCAATGATTTATTTAAATATACTGTTGTTGTTTGAAAACCCCACATGGATGTTAGGATGATATTTGACATACACTAATCCTAATATGTAGTTATATGTCAATCAATGGGTTGACAGGCTGTGATGAGCGTTATTTATTTATTTATTTTAATGCTTATATAGTTGTAAATTGAATTCTGGATAATGTCTGAATGTTGAATGATTATTTATCATTATTGTTGAATACATATGATGTATGAAATCCATATAACTGAAATTATATGGTAATTGATTGAGTCTCATTCCGGTTCAGAAAGTAATGAATATTTAAAATAACGAATATTTTAAAATAATATTCAATGAATAATCAGAATATGATTTTGATGTCTGATTTTGGATAGACACGGAAGTATAAAAAACATGAAGCCGGGTTAAGTGTAGAAACACTTTTAACTCGAACGAATTTTTGTATCAATTTTATTCATTTTTATAATGAATATCGAAATGAATTAACTTCAAAATCTGATATTTTGAAAATATTATCATTTTGATTTTATAATGATATGGAATATTCAATTTTGATTTAAAATTGAAATGAAAATTGAAATCGTTTCAAAACGAATTTATAAAATATGTTTTAAGTGGAAATCGACGAAATATGTATAAATATATTATATATATTTAATGGCCTGAATAGAACACACTGCGCAGCGACCGTTTGCGAATTTCGACCATTAACTTCATATTGATGTAACAGGAGTTCCGACCGTCGAATTCTCTTAAAACCAGAATCGTTGGGTTTGTATCGAAAAGAGTTTTCCAATGAATACAAGAGATTTAAAATTTAACAGTTTGATTTCAAAATATGTCCAAATCAGTTTTGGAAAAGGTCGATGTAAATGCAGTTCGGTGGCCGATATTGGAAACCGACTATAAGGGCCTTAATAAAATTATTAAAGTTACGGAAAAATTATGTAAAATTATAATGAATGATTTGGAAACATTTTGGATTAAAAATTCCATATTTAGAAAGATAAAAGATATTTTTATTGAAATGAACTAGTTATTAACTAGAATAATAATCCAATGTTTTTAAATAAATATATTGGATTTGAAATGGTTTTGATATAACCAGAATTTTCCAATGTACGAATTGGAATGGATTAGAATGGAAATACTCTTCGGAATATTTCGATATTGGATTTTGTGATTATATGGATATTTTGAGGAATTTGGAAGATACAGATATCGTTATTCCCAATACGATATCCGTTGATTTTAGAATTATATATTGAATATAAGCTGATACAATTTCTATTCAGAGCCTTGTATTTAATATCAAACCGGATTTTGGTTTTGTCGCGAACGGTGTCTTTACTAACACTGTTCCTAAAACCAGTTGAGGAATGAAGAATTTTTATCCAGATTTAATGGAGTTTTCCAATTAATTAATATAATTGGAATTAAATGGTAGTTGATTACGGGTCCATTGTGAACTGTGTTTTAAATGACATTAGTTCTTAAACCCGATGAAGATATGATTTGGAATTTATAAATCTTTTTTGTTAAGATTTAATGGAAAATTTCCAAAGTAAAGTTTTCCCATTTAATAAAAGAAATTGGAATTGAATGGAATTCTATTTGGTAATAATCGAGATGAGCTTCTGTGAAGAAAGACAGTTACTATATATGGAATTTAAAGGGAACCACCTTTATTCCATTTATATTATAGTCCAATACATGAATTTATATTGATTATATATTGATTTGTTTTCAGTGAAGATTCTATTCTGATGGAAGATGATTTTGGGTTTATCGTGAAAAATGTTTTAAATGACATTTATTCTTTAACCCAAGTAATGACAGGATTTATTTCCTAAAAATTTGGATAATCATTAAGTAATGATTTTTGAGATTAAAACTGAACTAGAGTTTTAATGAATCTTTTAATAGATTAAAATGAGGATAGGATAATTAAATTTATCAAATTCATAAATGATCGAGAATGGAGTACCACCAGTTTTACTCCAGGCGATAGTTAAATCTTTAATTAGATTTGAATGGGAAATGGTAATTAATTTTACCAATAACACCGTGGGTGTTAGATATGGAGTACTACCAGTTTTGCTCTATGGGATGAATAGGTTGGGATTGGGATTAATAAATAAATGATTACTTCGGTAAGGCTTGATAATCCCAACTAGTTTGATAAACCTTAAATTGTTTTAAATTGTGAAAAGATTATTTAAATAAAAGAATATTCTAGATTGGAACGAGGTGTATGATGTGTTTTTATAACACTTGATTATTGATTATAAAATACGCGAGCTATTCGGAAAGACCGGGTATAATCTATTCTGAATAATTAATACGACGACCAAAATTCAACGATGAAGACGGTGGTGAAGACTGGAGATCTTCACATTGTTTGGATGATTGCTGATGTCTTGATTGGGCTGTACACCCAAGACAAGGTAATAAGTGGTGATCGTCTAGACGTACTTGGATATCGACCAGATATAAGAGAACCTCTTTCCTGTATTGGACATATGGGATAAGGAATAAGGTGCCTCCGGTTTCGTTCAGACCCAGAACAGACTTGTAAATGGATATGTGTATGACATTGGATTTCATTCTGTGTTGATTGATTTCTATTAAATATATATATGTTTGGTGGTGGAGAATTTGTTCTCTTTCTTAACACCCTTCTCTGAGATGTACGAGCTTAGAGGTTATATATTAATAGACATTAGTTGCATGGCATGAATTGTCAATATGGCATGCTAAGATGCAAATGATCAAGGCTTTTGTTGAAAAGCAGAGTCTTATGGTAGATGATCAAAGCATGGATTTAATCATCATAGCATTGTATATAACATTAACTCGCGCGCCTCACACCTCGTTATGAGTCAAAAACGGGATAAGGGAACGCATGGAGAGCACGATGTTTCTTTCTATCTAGAAGTGGTGTCATGGTATGGAGCCCTAACATTTTTACTTATGTGGATGATGGATTGCAAGGCGCCTCGGATATTGAGTCCCTAGTGGCTTAGAGATAGGTCCTATAGGACCAGGAGACGTGTGTTTAGGAATAACTAATCCACTAAAGTAAGTGTGGATCAGCCCTGCAGGATCCAGGGTTACCCAGAGTGTGTAATCCTGGATCATCTTGCTAGAGGTGACTCGAATTGGTAAGGAGTACATCCCTTGCCTTGACTCATGATGGAAATCCAATTTCCAATACGATATTTTCTGGCTTTAGATGTAAACCTATATGGCGGCATAGTGGGATGGGGCGCTCATGTCGTCTATGATTGATACATTTATGTTTGAAATTGTTTTGACACTATATACTTGTAGTAATAACAAAAATGATTTGTTTTAAATGTACCAAACATGTTTGGCTGTTATAAGGGAAAGCTCTATCCTCCGGCTTGCATTGCATTATGTTATGGGACCTGAGTCTTATAATAGCTTCATTTTTTTCAAAAATAATTGCGTTGTTTTATTTTAAACTGAGATTCATGTGGAGTAAACCCATTCCGTGTTATACGGCATGGTCCCATGATTTCCCAACTTTTAAAGAAAGATTTAGTAACTATTTTAGTTCTTATACCAGTCCCATGATTGGCTAACCTAAACTCTGGGTGCCCATATTATCCACACGGCCAGTCAGTAGTTTTGGTTTTAGCAGATATTTCTTTTTATAGGATCCTGGATTATAGCTGGAGCTATATTCGGAAAGCTTTGTATCCGTATATATGTTTCAGTTGTGTCAGTTGTTATTTTGCGATACGCATTGTTCTTATATATTATTTTTCCGCTGATTTGTAATTCGTAAAACTCTGATATTTTTCTGTTGTATATTGTTTGAACTTCGATTTCTTGTACTCTTATGTAATTGTTGTAATAGCAAAGAAATGTTCTGTTGTTTGTGTTCTGATGCGTCGTGTTCTCAAAGCAGTCTGGGCTTTCCCATAAGGGGAACTTTGGATCGTCTCATATACTATAAATATTATAGTTGTCAAGTACATGTTATTTTCCCATGGACAACTACGAAGGTTAAATCAACTGATTCAGCTCGTCCAGTATACCAAACTTTAGTTAAAATTGGGTCACGATAGATTTTTTTTGTTAAATTTCATGTCTTCCATTCGAAGAAGCTCACATATGTAAATCTCATATTTTCATTAGCACAATACATGTATACACATACGTATGTGTACACACACACACATGTATATATAATGATAATGTGCAGGTGCGTTAGCCGAACGATAATACCAAGTATTTTAGGTTAGAACACTTAAACAAGGCAATTTGGATAAGCAGAACATTTCAATATCAAATTATTAAACATTAAGACCAATGCATATAGGCATGGCACAAGAAGATCAAAATTGGAAACACAAGGTACAACAAGAACAAGTTATGAGATTACAAAAAAGTTCAGGGTGATCAAGAAATTCAGCAAGAATCAGACAGACTCAATCATGGAAAACATGGCACAAGCAAGTGCAACAGACTACACAACACAAGGGTCAAGCCATGCACAAAGAAAATGCAGAGTAACTACAAATCAAAGTGTAACGACACGCATTTTGCTTGACCTTAATCGACCGCTAGATCGATTAAGACCGTTCAAAATCCGCATACGTTAACTCTGGGGATACAACAACATCAGAACAATAACAGCAGACTTTTATAAACATCATAATAATGTTACATCAGAGTACAGAATATCAGAGTACATTGAATAAAATTACAGCGGAAGATAAATTACAATAAATTTAATACATTGCAGCGGAAACAATAAAATAGATACAGCGGAAGATAACTATGCTCTGAACACAGCTTTAAGCTTCAATCCAGCATCCTGCTCGAGATAAGAACCTGTAGACAAACTACTCGACTGCCCGTATGGAAAAGAGGGCACCCGAGTTTGCAAAGTGAAACAAACTACGAGTCAGTCATGGGACTGGTGTGAGAATTCTTAACTAATAACTAATAATAATAAGGCAAATCCAAGGACCACGCCGCTAACGCGGAACGGGTTTATTCCAATGGATTGCTGTGCATAAGTATAAAGTAAATCGTAAAACAGCGCAATGCTTTTGGAAAAATGAAATCACCATAAGACTCAGGTCCAATCACACAATGCAACGCACACCAGAGGATAGAGTTTTACCTTATGGTGATTAAACATGCTTGGTACGATAAAAACAGATTTGATATTATTATTAGTGTGTATATATTTTAAAAACAATTTCAATCATAATGTATCAATCCTAGGAAGAAGAGTATCTCATACTACTATGCCTCCATACTATTAATACAATCAAAACCGCATGAGGTCGTATTGGAAATTGGGTTTCCATCATGAGTCAAGGCTAGGGAGGAGCTCCTTACCGATTCGAGACACTCTAGCTAATGTCTCAGGATTCCCTTAGTTAACCCTTGGATCCTGCAGGGCCGGACCACACATACAGCTTCGTGGATTAGTTATTCCTGAACACACGTTTCCCGGTCCTATAGGACCTATCATCCGAGGCGCCTCATTCCATCATCCACATAAGTAAAATGTCGGGCCGTGTTAAAACCCAAACACCACTTCTAGCTAGAAAGAAACGTGCTGCTCTCCCTGCGTTCCCTTCTCCCGTTTTAGACTCCGCCGGTGTGTGAGGCTCGTGAAGTCACGCTATACACAAAGCTATGCCTAAACAGGCTATGCTTTGATCATCCCACAAGGCCTGCTTTTCAACAAAGCCTTGATCAAATGCATCTTAGCATGCCACATCGTCAATCCATACCGTACCATTGATTTCTACCAACATATAACCTCTAAGCTCGTACGTCTCAGAGAAGGGTGTAAAACACCAAGTAGATATATGTTTAGCAGAGATCAACGAATACAGTATAAAGGTATACAACGTCAGACATACAATCCATTTACGCGCTTATGCTCTGGGTTTGAGCGAAGCCAAAACCGTGCAATCAACACTACGTCCGGGCGGCTACTACTGTCGCCCCTTCAAGGTAGCTACTCCCATCATGGGTCTCAATAGCAACACCCTCATTCGATGTGAAGATCGTCGGCCTTCAATCACCGTCTTCAAATCTTCGAACGTCGTATCATTATTTGGAATGAGAGTAAACTCGGACTTTCCAAATAATTCTCGCATATATAAATTTGAAAACAATTTCATATCGTTAATATTAATTTATAACGATCAATCTTTATTTTTATTTATATAAAAATAATTAAATTCTATTTAGCAACACTTCATACAAACAGGAGACAATGGCGTTGTTTTTACCCAAATTTGTTTTACGCATTTCTCTAAATCTAACCGTGGGATTTCGACACAATACATATCATTGGAAAGATCTTCCCAAGGCGAACCTAACGGTTTCAGTTTTGGGAAAATCGGACGGTCGGATATTTTGGTATGATCAATTAAAAGTACGATTCTAAAATGTGAACTACCACGCTCGATTCATTAAATTTTTAATTTATATATATATATATATATATATATATATATATATATATATGATTATATAAATATAATTCCTTCGTCCATTTTATTATTGTGATTATCATAACAAGTAGAGAACACTTGGTTTCATAACATTTTGATATATAACATAACACACAATAATGTTTTTATTTTAATTTTCAAAATATTCATTTTGAAATTATCCCTCCTTTAATATTCATTATAAATTGGATAAAGTAAATCGATAAACTCGTTTGGGTTTAAAAATAGTGTCGTTATTTTTAAAAATGGATTTAATAGCCTAATTCATTGTCTTATCCCTTGATATATATTTTTTATAATGGGCTAGACCCCTCACATTAAGACTACGACTTGTGGATGCTGGATGTGCCGGTCGGTTCCGGGCAGACTTATTCCTCAAGTTGGGCTTAACCTCGTGTCATGGTCCGTTACGTAGTTGTGTACTTGGACCTCTCACATTAGGTTCAACATTTGTGGCTGCTGGATATGCCGGTCGGGTCCGGACAGGCTTCTACCACAAATGTAACCTAACCTCGTGTCCAAGCACAATTATAATTTATAATTATAATTAATTTTTTTTCCAAAACATGTCATTATTTAAATTATCCTTTCCCTTAAAGAATCCTACTTCTAAGGTATTCTTTATTCCTAAATATACCGATTTCAAGAATTTAATATAAATTGTAACTTTCCCAAATTTAATGGTTTTCTAAAAAAACAATCTTTTCAAGAAATTTTGAAAACATATTTACATCAAAGATATAATCTTTCTACATCAACGTCAATTAATTTCATTAGTTGAATATAAAATAGAAACATTACCTTAGTTCAAAATTGATAACATTTTGAAAACAAATTCTTCTTAATTTAACACAAGGACAATTTAAAAGGTAAACTTTTTTTTCCAACATTTTATACTATCATAAATGACATACCTTATATTAACCTAATTGGCATGACATATTTGTGCATATTAATAACCAAAATGTAACTTTCAATTCATTCCTTTAATGCGTAGGAATATTATTAAAACCTCTCTTTTCCTTATCTATTTACAAATATAAGTAATAAATGTCTTCCTTTTTCTTTTCCTTATTCATTTATTTCCTTAAATGTAAATAAGTTCCTTTTTCTCCTACATATCCTATTTACATGAAAATATAATTTGCAAATTTCTATTCTTTAATTACATACAAAAATGTAATTTTTATCACACCGTCAAATTCTACTTTTTAATTGCATTGAAAATGTAATTTATATAATGGTGCAAATTTATATCCTTTTTAAATTACATTAAAAATGTAATTTTATTTTACAATGCAAATTCATACCTTAATTACATATAAAAATGTAATTTTTATTTATACAATGCAAACTCATATTCCAATTACATAGAAAAATGTAATTTTTAATTTGCAATGTAAATCTCATCATAAGTTACATATAAGAATGTAATTTTTAATTTACATTGCAAGTTCATATATTAATTACATATAAAGATGTAATTTTTATATTATCCTTTGCAAGTTCATGTCTTAATTACATGTAAAAATATAATTTTCATTATACGGTGCAAATTCATAACTAAATTACATGTAAAAATGTAATTCTTATCATACGGTGTAAATTCATAACTAAATTACATATAAAAATGTAATTCCTATCATACGGTGTAAATTCAATTACATGTAAAAATGTAATTTTTATCATACGGTGTAAATTCATAACTAAATTACATATAAAAATGTAATTTTTATCATACGGTGTAAATTCATAACTAAATTACATATAAAAATGTAATTTTTATCATACGGTGTAAATTCATAACTAAATTACATATAGAAATGTAATTTTATCATACGGTATAAATTCATAACTAAATTACATATAAAATTGTAATTTTGTTTATACCGTTCTAATTCATATCTAAATTACGTATAAAAATGTAAATTTCATCATACCGTTCTAATTCATAGCTAAATTACATACAAAAATGTAAATTTTTATCATACAATGCGAATTCACATTTGAATTACACATAAAAATGTAATTTTTATTTTACTGTTCTCATTCATATCAAAATTACATGTAAAAATGTAATTTTTATCATACAACGCAAATTCACATTTTAATTACATATAAAAATGTAAATTTATCATGCGGTGTAAATTCATATATAAATTACATATAAAAATGTAATTTCCTATCCTACGGTTCAAATTCATATATAAATTACATATAAAAATGTAATTTTTATCATGCGGTGTAAATTCATATTTAAATTACAAATAAAAATGTAATTCTTATCATGCAATGTAAATTCACATCTTAATTACGTATAAAAATGTCATCTTTATCATACAATGCAAATTCATGTTCTAATTACATATAAAAATGTAATTTTTTTACTTTACCGTTTTCATTCATATCTAAATTACATATAAAAATGTAATTTTTATCATCCTATGTAAATTCCCCCTTTTAATTACATATAAAAATGTAATTTTTATCATACGATGTAAATCCATGTGTTAATTACATATAAAAATGTAATTTTTATCATACAATGCAAGCTCATCTTTTAATTACATAGAAAAATGTAATTTTTATCATATCATTCTAATTCATATATAAATTACATAGAAAAATGTAATTTTTATCATATCATTCTAATTCATATATAAATTACATAGAAAAATGTAATTTTTAATTACACGGTGTAAATTCATGTTTTAATTACATAGAAAAATGTAATTTAGTCATACAATGCAAATTCATATATGAATTACATATAAAATGTTATCTCATTCATGCGGTGTAATTTCATATATAAATTACATATAAAAATGTAATTTCCTTCAAGCGGTGTCAATTCATAACTAATTACATATAAAAAGTTAGTTTTTTTAATCTTACGGTCCTATTTCACATCTAAATAACATATAAAAATGTTATTTTTATTTTACCGTTCTAATTTACATCTAAACAAAAATGTTATTTTAATTTTACCGTTTGTGTCCAATATTTCATGTCCAATCCAACCACAAACAATAATTTAAATAATAAAGAGATCAAATCGAATTAACAACCCCGAACAATAATTAAAACTTAAATTTTCAGATCTAATATCATAACATCACAACCAATTCAGATCCATAACTTAGAATAACATCCATCGCAGATCCACTTATATTTGCCATTCACACTTCCCATTACGCAAAATTAATTACTAAATTAATAATAATTAAATTAATTAAATTTAATTAAAAATAAATTCTCACATTGCTTGGATTTGAAATGAAGGTCCAAACTCGATCAGATCTCGTGTTCAAAGTCACGGCGGTTTCGGATCTGAAATATTTCAATTTGAAGTTCATATGTATATATTAGAAAACAGCTTTTAACAACTGTAGTTGCCACATCTAAAAGCGTGGCAAATTCTGAAATTTCATACCTTGATTTGTTCAAAACTTTGGATCAAGATTTCTCCCTCTGTAGTTGATGGTTTTGCGAACGGTTTGCGGCAAAACAACCGGCTACGAGAGATCTACAAGCTCAGAAAATAGAGTGATGGATGGTGGTACATAGAAGGTGCGGTTTGGGTGTAAAGGCCGCGGGTTTGCGGTGCTCGTTCTTCGCCTACGGTCGATGAAAATGGATGAAACTTGTTGGAGATTAAAGAGAGTGAGAAGAGCTTCAAAAAGTTGTACTACGGCATGATCTAATTCTTTGTGGATTAGGAGAATTTGGAGCATCAATTTTCGGCCATGATGGGTTCCATTTGTGTGTGCGGCTGAAATGCTACGGGGAAGAAGGAGGCCGTACTTTTTCCTATTATTTATATTATTATTTAATTATGTTATTATCCAATAAAGGTCCGTTTACCCACTTACTCCGTTTTCAGCCCAACGACTGTGTTTCCTAGCTAATAACCCCTATTCTGGACCCATCTAACTATGTCCCGCGGGCCCAAAAGGTCATCTCAGCCTCCGTTTTTCAGATTTAAAATTATTCTTTTATTTTAATATTTTGACGTATTCAAAAATCCACCGGAGCTACATACGGACTCCGAAAAATCCAAAAAAATTATTTTTGGCTATGTTTTGACGATTCGAATCCAACAAAATTATTTTCGTCGAATTCTGAGACTGTTTGAAAAATGGCCATTTTTAAGTCGTTCAATTTTGACTGTATTTGACGAAACACAGTTTCTACTGCCACGCTCACAAATTAATTCAAAAAATTATGAAAAATTAAACTTAACAATATTTTGATATTCCAGATCCAACAAAAGTGGTTTCGTCGAAAACGGAGGTCGTTTGCAAAATGGCTATTTTCAAGGCTATATATTTAATATTAAAAATACATTTTTAAACAAATACTTCTGAAACTCGAAATATATAAGTGTTTACTGTTTTTCAATGCAGAAACGTCATTCTGAACTCAATGGAAGTGGTTTCGAGTCCAAATTCCTTCGTATGTGAAAAGTAGCATTTTTGACCTTTATATATTTCATAGCAACCTTTCTAAATTTTAAACTGGAAATAACTTTTGATTCCCGCTATGAAATTTCGATTTTTCGGATTCATTAGAAAGATATTTTAAATAGATTCTTATATTTTTGGTTTCACTAAAATCCGTTAAATTTTGCATCCTGTACGGTCAGTCAAAGTTCAAGTTTGACTTTTTAAACTACATCGCTATTTCTAATTCCTTTTATAATTAAAATTAAATTATTCATTCTAACTTCATTTCTTAATCATTATTATTTTAAATAAATCATTTTAAATATCAAAAACTCATTAAAATTACTAAATTTAAAATTTTAAATTGGCCCCATAATTCAGGGTTGTTACAGTCTCCCCCACTTAAAATCTTTTCGTCCTCGAAAAGGAACGAAGCTAAAAGTGTTTAATTATCCTACCCCATTTTTCCACTCTTATTGGTTTAAATAATTTTATAGTTGATTAACTTTCAAATATATAATCTTTTATCCATTCAAAATCATATTTTCTAAAATAGATTATAATTACAAATACGTATATTATAGTCTTGTTACTCTCAACTCATTCTAGGGCATTACTAACCCCATCTCTAATGAGTTTTCTCATTCTAGGATACTGCTGATCCTATCTCTAATGAGTATTATTATTGGATATTTCTAATCCAATCTCTGATGAGTCTTTTGTTCAGTTCTAACGAGTTGTACCCCAAAGATTTGAGCTAACCAGAGCTCTGATACCAACTGTAACGACACCGCGAAATCCGGTAGGCTTTGCAACCATCCCTTCATCCCCCAATGCAGCAGGTAAAACCCACCGTGGATTACAGTGGTACCCCAGACACCTTGTTTTACGGTGACCCTTTCGGGATCCCCCGGCCGCAGCCTACCAACCCTAAAAAGGGACATGTGGGGGTAAGAGTCTCCCATTCGCCACCAAATCGCGAAGCGAGAACCCCCCCATCATGCTGCATCCTATTTCCAGGCATGCCAAACAAGGACTGGTGTGAGAATTCTTAACTAATAACTAATAATAATAAGGCAAATCCAAGGACCACGCCGCTAACGCGGAACGGGTTTATTCCAATGGATTGATGTGCATAAGTATAAAGTAAATCGTAAAACAGCGCAATGCTTTTGGAAAAATGAAATCACCATAAGACTCAGGTCCCATCAAACAATGCAACGCGCACCAGAGGATAGAGTTTTACCTTATGGTGATTAAACATGCTTGGTACGATAAAAACGGATTTGATATTATTATTAGTGTGTATATGTTTTAAAAACAATTTCAATCATAATGTATCAATCCTAGGAAGAATAGTATCCCATACTACTATGCCTCCATACTAGTAATACAATCAAAACCGCATGAGGTCGTATTGGAAATTGGGTTTCCATCATGAGTCAAGGCTAGGGAGGAGCTCCTTACCGATTCGAGACACTCTAGCTAATGTCTCAGGATTCCCCGCAGTTAACCCTTGGATCCTGCAGGGCCGGTCCACACATACAGCTTCGTGGATTAGTTTTTCCTGAACACACGTTTCCCGGTCCTATAGAACCTATCATCCGAGGCACCTCATTCCATCATCCACATAAGTAAAATGCCGGGCCGTGTTAAAACCCAAACACCACTTCTAGCTAGAAAGAAACGTGTTGCTCTCCCTGCGTTCCCTTCTCCCGTTTTAGACTCCGCCGGTGTGTGAGGCTCGTGAAGTCACGCTATACACAAAGCTATGCCGAAACAGGCTATGCTTTGATCATCCCACAAGGCCTGCTTTTCAACAAAGCCTTGATCAAATGCATCTTAGCATGCCACATCGTCAATCCATACTGTACCATTGATTTCTACCAACATATAACCTCTAAGCTCGTACGTCTCAGAGAAGGGTGTAAAACAACAAGCAGATATATGTTTAGCAGAGATCAACGAATACAGTATAAAGGTATACAACGTCAGACATACAATCCATTTACGCGCTTATGCTCTAGGTTTGAGCGAAAGCCAAAACCGTGCAATCAACACTACGTCCGGGCGGCTACTACTGTCGCCCCTTCAAGGTAGCTACTCCCATCATGGGTCTCAATAGCAACACACTCATTCGATGTGAAGATCGTCGGCCTTCAATCACCGTCTTCAAATCTTCGAACGTCGTATCATTATTTGGAATGAGAGTAAACTCGGACTTTCCAAATAATTCTCGCATATATAAATTTGAATACAATTTCATATCGTTAATATTAATTTATAACGATCAATCTTTATTTTTATTTATATAAAAATAATTAAATTCTATTTAGCAACACTTCATACAAACAGGAGACAATGGCGCTGTTTTAACCCAAATTTGTTTTATGCATTTCTCTAAATCTAACCGTGGGATTTTGACATAATACATATCATTGGAAAGATCTTCCCAAGGCGAACCTAACGGTTTCAGTTTTGGGAAAATCCGACGGTCGGATATTTTGGTATGATCAATTAAAAGTACGATTCTAAAATGGAACTACCACGCTCGATTCATTAAATTTTATATTTATATATATATGATTATATAAATATAATTCCTTCGTCCATTTTATTATTGTGATTATCATAACAAGTAGAGAACACTTGGTTTCATAACATTTTGATATATAACATAACACACAATAATGTTTTTATTTTAATTTTCAAAATATTCATTTTGAAATTATCCCTCCTTTAATATTCATTATAAATTGGATAAAGTAAATCGATAAACTCGTTTGGGTTTAAAAATAGTGTCGTTATTTTTAAAAACGGATTTAATAGCCCAATTCATTGTCTTATCCCTTTATATATATTTTTATAATGGGCTAGACCCCTCACATTAAGCCTACGACTTGTGGATGCTGGATGTGTCGGTCGGTTCCGGGCAGACTTATTCCTCAAGTTGGGCTTAACCTCGTGTCATGGCCCGTTACGTATTTGTGTACTTGGACCTCTCACATTAGGTTCAACATTTGTGGCTGCTGGATATGCCGATCGGGTCCGGGCAGGCTTCTACCACAAATGTAACCTAACCTCGTGTCCAAGCACAATTATAATTTATAATTATAATTAATTTTTTTTTCCAAAACATGTCATTATTTAAATTATCCTTTCCCTTAAAGAATCCTACTTCTAAGGTATTCTTTATTTCTAAATATACCGATTTCAAGAATTTAATATAAATTGTAACTTTCCCAAATTTAATGGTTTTCTAAAAAAACAATCTTTTCAAGAAATTTTGAAAACATATTTACATCAAAGATGTAATCTTTCTACATCAACGTCAATTAATTTCATTAGTTGAATATAAAATAGAAACATTCCCTTAGTTCAAAATTGATAACATTTTGAAAACAAATTCTTCTTAATTTAACACAAGTACAATTAAAAAGGTAAACTTTTTTTTCAACTTTTTATACTATCATAAATGACATACCTTATATTAACCTAATTGGCATGATATATTTGTGCTTATTAACAACCAAAATGTAACTTTCAATTCATTCCTTTAATGCGTAGGAATATTATTAAAACCTCTCTTTTCCTTATCTATTTACAAATATAAGTAATAAATGTCTTCCTTTTTCTTTTCCTTATTCATTTATTTCCTTAAATGTAAATAAGTTCCTTTTTCTCCTACATATCCTATTTACATGAAAATATAATTTGCAAATTTCTATTCTTTAATTACATACAAAAATGTAATTTTTATCACACCGTCAAATTCTACTTTTTAATTGCATTGAAAATGTAATTTACATAATGGTGCAAATTTATATCCTTTTTAAATTACATTAAAAATGTAATTTTATTTTACAATGCAAATTCATACCTTAATTACATATAAAAATGTAATTTTTATTTATACAATGCAAACTCATATTCCAATTACATAGAAAAATGTAATTTTTAATTTGCAATGTAAATCTCATCTTAAGTTACATATAAGAATGTAATTTTTAATTTACATTGCAAGTTCATATATTAATTACATATAAAGATGTAATTTTTATATTATCCGTTGCAAGTTCATGTCTTAATTACACGTAAAAATATAATTTTTATTATACGGTGCAAATTCATAACTAAATTACATGTAAAAATGTAATTCTTATCATACGGTGTAAATTCATAACTAAATTACATATAAAAATGTAATTCTTATCATACGGTGTAAATTCATAACTAAATTACATGTAAAAATGTAATTTTTATCATACGGTGTAAATTCATGACTAAATTACATATAAAAATGTAATTTTTATCATAAGGTGTAAATTCATAACTAAATTACATATAAAAATGTAATTTTTATCATACGGTGTAAATTCATATTTAAATTACAAATAAAAATGTATTTTTTATCATACGGTGTAAATTCATAACTAAATTACATATAAAAATGTAATTTTTATCATACGGTGTAAATTCATAACTAAATTACATATAAAAATGTAATTTTGTTTATACCGTTCTAATTCATATCTGAATTACGTATAAAAATGTAAATTTTATCATACCGTTCTAATTCATAGCTAAATTACATACAAAAATGTAAATTTTTATCATACAATGCGAATTCACATTTGAATTACACATAAAAATGTAATTTTTATTTTACTGTTCTCATTCATATCAAAATTACATGTAAAAATGTAATTTTTATCATACAATGCAAATTCACATTTTAATTACATATAAAAATGTAAATTTATCATGCGGTGTAAATTCATATATAAATTACATATAAAAATGTAATTTCCTTTCCAACGGTTCAAATTCATATATAAATTACATATAAAAATGTAATTTTTATCATGCGGTGTAAATTCATATTTAAATTACAAATAAAAATGTAAATCTTATCATGCAATGTAAATTCACATCTTAATTACGTATAAAAATGTCATCTTTATCATACAATGCAAATTCATGTTCTAATTACATATAAAAATGTAATTTTTTTACTTTACCGTTTTCATTCATATCTAAATTACATGTAAAAATGTAATTTTTATTATCCTATGTAAATTCCCCCTTTTAATTACATATAAAAATGTAATTTTTATCATACGATGTAAATCCATGTGTTAATTACATATAAAAATGTAATTTTTATCATACAATGCAAACTCATCTTTTAATTACATAGAAAAATGTAATTTTTATCATATCATTCTGATTCATATATAAATTACATAGAAAAATGTAATTTTTATCATATCATTCTAATTCATATATAAATTACATAGAAAAATGTAATTTTTAATTACACGGTGTAAATTCATGTTTTAATTACATAGAAAAATGTAATTTAGTCATACAATGCAAATTCATATATGAATTACATATAAAATGTTATCTCATTCATGCGGTGTAATTTCATATATAAATTACATATAAAAATGTAATTCCCTTCATGCGGTGTCAATTCATAACTAATTACATATAAAAAGTTAGTTTTTTTTAATCTTACGGTCCTATTTCACATCTAAATAACATATAAAAATGTTATTTTTATTTTACCGTTCTAATTTACATCTAAACAAAAATGTTATTTTAATTTTACCGTTTGTGTCCAACATTTCATGTCCAATCCAACCACAAACAATAATTTAAATAATAAAGAGATCAAATCGAGTTAACAACCCCAAACAATAATTAACACTTAAATTTTCAGATCTAATATCATAACATCACAACCAATTCAGATCCATAACTTAGAATAACATCCATCGCAGATCCACTTATATTTGCCATTCAAACTTCCCATTACGCAAAAATAATAACTAAATTAATAATAATTAAATTAATTAAATTTAATTAAAAATAAATTCTCACATTGCTTGGATTTGAAATGAAGGTCCAAACTCGATCAGATCTCGTGTTCAAAGTCACGGCGGTTTCGGATCTGAAATATTTCAATTTGAAGTTCATATGTATATATTAGAAAACAGCTTTTAACAACTGTAGTTGCCACATCTAAAAGCGTGGCAAATTCTGAAATTTCATACCTTGATTTGTTCAAAACTTTGGATCAAGATTTCTCCCTCTGTAGTTGATGGTTTTGCGAACGGTTTGCAGCAAAACGACCGGCTACGAGAGATCTACAAGCTCAGAAAATAGGGTGATGGATGGTGGTACATGGAAGGTGCGGTTTGGGTGTAAAGGCCGCGGGTTTGCGGTGCTCGTTCTTTGCCTACGGTCGATGAAAATGGATGAAACTTGTTGGAGATTAAAGAGAGTGAGAAGAGCTTCAAAAAGTTGTACTACGGCATGATCTAATTCTTTGTGGATTGGGAGAATTTGGAGCATCAATTTTCGGCCATGATGGGTTCCATTTGTGCGTGCGGCTGAAATGCTACGGGGAAGAAGGAGGCCGTACTTTTTCCTATTATTTATATTATTATTTAATTATATTATTATCCAATAAGGGTCCGTTTACCCACTTACTCCGTTTTCAGCCCAACGACTGTGTTTCTGTAACAACCCGAAAATCTGGGCCAATTTAAATTTTTTATTTTGGCAATTTTAGCGAATTTTGATTATTTAAAATGAATTATTTTAAATAATATCGACGAGAAATTTATTTTGAATATATTTAGAACGTATATATTATATACGCCGTCGTTAGAATATAAATAATTATATATAATTATAAAAAGGAATTGAAAATGGCGCGGTAGTTCGATAATTCGATTTCAAACTTCAAATGAATGTACCGGGTGCAGAATAAACCGGATTTTAGTGAAACCAAAGATAATGGAATCTAATTGTGGCTATCTTTCCAACGAATCCGAAAAATCGAAATTTCATAGCGGGAATCAAAAGATATGTCTAGTTGAAAATTCGGAATAGTCGCTATGGAATTCAGGCCCTTAAAAATGGACATTTTGCAAACTACCTCGGATTTCGACGAAACCACTTTTGTTGGGTCCGTGATGTCAAATTATTGCTAGGTTCCAAATTTCATAATTTTTCAAGTCAATATGTGAGCGTGGCGAAATTAAACGTGTTTGAACAGTTTCAGTTGAATTCCATCGACTGGAAAATGGCCATTTTTCCAACGGTCTCAGAATTCGACGAAACTAGTTTTGTTAGGACCGTATCGTCAATACGAAGCTAGAAAATATTTTTCTGGAATTTATAGAGTTCGTATGTGACTCCGGTAAATTGAAAATGCGCGTCTAAATTCAATATATAGAGTTGTATGTTGATTTCGACGGAAACATATCGAAACGATCGAATCAGCTTACGACACATATCCCATTGTGTTCGGAATGAGGGTAAAACGCTGTGGACGACAGGCGGTGGGCCTCGTTTAGAGGTCGTATGAAAAAGTCAACTTTTTGAAATAATTAAATAATAAAATAAAATAAAATATCTCCCCTCCTTCCCTCTCCTTATTCATTCTGCCCCCCCCCCCCCGTATCATTTCAAAACAGACCCGAAATAAAAAAAAGAAAAGAAAAAAAAAAGAATCGAAGTCGTCGCCCCCTCGGAACCCCCGTCGCCGGACCTCGCCACCTACCGCAAGGCCATCGCCCACCTCCCCAACCCTCCGATGATCCCCCTCCGCCTCTCCTTTATCTCCTCCATCCAACAAACCCCAATCCCGGCCCCAATTTCAAAACCCTAGACCGCCGCTAGCTCCCTCGACCCACCACCGCGACCGCCAGACTCCGGCGCCACCTCAGAGAGCACATCCCCCTCCACCAATCCGACGTCAGCACTAGGAAGACCCCCCTCCTCTGATTACAGTAAGTTTTATAACCTTTATATATATATAATCCAATTTTTTTCTTCTTATTATTACTTGAAGTTTATTTATTTTTCTTAATTATAAAAAAACTGATTTTTATAAATTTAGATTAGAAAGAAAATACGATTTTAATTGAATATAAAGTTTAGATATTTATTCGTATAAAGAATATATTCTTATTCATATGAAGTATAAATGAGTAATCATATAAAGATTAGATTTTTAACGATGTAAAAGTTAGATTTTTATATTTAGAAAGGTTTGATTTTTATATGCTAAGAAGATTAAAAATGTGATTTTTATATAGTAGAAATAATAAAGATGTGATCTTTATAGAAGTAGCCATGTAAAAATATGATTTTTATTCATATAGAGTAATAAAAATATAATTTTTATTATAATACTAGCGAGATAAAGATAGAATTTTATCCATATGAAGTGATTATAAAAATTCGATTTTTATATATTAAATAGCGAAGTAAAAATTCGATTTTTATATATTGAATAGCATAGTAAAAATATGATTTTTATATATGTAGAGAATACGGGCAAAGAAAGTGGCAAAAGGCAAGAACGACGAAGATTTCTACACTTGAAGAGTCGTGGCGTTGGATTAGCCATTCTGTGAGAATTTCTCACTCTTTAATTTAATTTTCTAGTTATATATATATACTAGGATGCAGACGGTGTTTAGTAGCACCCGACACCCGTCGTCCACAGACCATGGACGGCTTGTATGCTTGTTTGATTTTGATGTGTAGTTGATTGTGTGATATGATGTGAAATGGAATAAAATATTTATATAGATGAAATAAAATATTTTATAGTGGAAAATATTTTATAGTTAAAAATAGAATTTTTAACGTGTATATGAAATGAAATACAAATAAACAGATCGGATGATTTGTTTATATACACACATTTGACTGATATTGATTGGGACGATAAATTTTACACATCGCCCAAACTGCACAAATAAAATCTGTGTTTGATTGTTTGAAACCCCACACGGGTATTGGGATGATATTTGACGTACACTAATCCCGATTGTTTAGTTGTATGTCGATCGATTGATTGACAGACTGTTATAAGCGTTGAATATTTATATTTGATGCTTATACAGTGTAGAATGCACTTTGGATGATGGTTCGTTATTCATCGTTGTTGATATATACATGTGTTGTAGAAAAATCCATATAATTAACATTATATGGTAATTGATTGGGCCTCATTCCATATTTGAAATAGAAATATTTGAAATAGAAATATTTGAAATAAAAATATTTGAAATAGAAATATTTGAAAAAGAATATTTGAAAATATGAATATATGAAGCCGTGTTGATTAGATATACGCCTTTTCAACGTGAACGATATTTATATCGATTTTATTCATTGTATAACAAATATCGAAAGTGATTTCAAAATCTGAAATTTTGAAAAGAATTGAAATTCGAATTAAATTAGATAGAAATGAATTCGAATTGAAATTGAATATAAATGAATTCGAATTGAAATTGAATATAAATGAATTCGAATTGAAATCGATTTGAAAGGAATTTAAAACGAATTTATATTGGAATATTCAATTTTGATTTGAAATTGAATATGAAGTTGAAACCATTTTGAAAAAGAATTTAAAACGATTTATAAAGCACGTTTTGAATTGAAATCGACGAAGTATATATTATATATATAATATAATGGCCTGAATAGAACGCGCCGCGCCGCGGTAGTTCGCGAATTTCGACCATTGACTTCGAACGAATATTACGGGAGATCCGACCATCGGATTCTCCTAAAACCAGAACCGTAGGGTTCGTATCGAAAAGAGCTTTCTAACGAATATTAGAAATTTGAAATCTAACAGTTGGATTTGGAATTATGTCCAAATCAAATTTGAAAAAGGTCGCTGTAAGTGCAGTTCGATGGCCATTGGTGGAAATCGACTGTACAGGCCTTGATAAAACTATTAAAAATAGTAATAATTTGTGTAAAATCATAAGAAATGATTTGTGAAGAACTGGGATGAAAAATCCCATATGTGAAAGGATAAAAATAGATTTTTATCGAAATGAACTAGTTTTGAACTAGAATTACAATTCTATTTATTTTTAAATAAATAAATTGAATTTGAAATGGTTTTGATAATAACCAAAATTTCCAATGATTGCATTTGAATGGATTTGAATCGAAATTGTCTTCGGAATATTTCGATGTTGGATTTCGTGATTATACAAATGTTGTTATGGAAATTTGAAAGATATAGATATATATATCGTTATTTCCAATACGATCTTTGTTGATCGCAGAATTTGATATTGAATATAAGCCGGGATATTTTCTATTCAGAGCCTTTTATTTAATATCAAATGTGATTTGGGTTTGTCGTGACTGGTGTTTTCATTAACACTGTTCTTGAACCCAGTTAAGAAAAGATTAAATCTTTTTATTTGGATTTAATGAAGTGTACCAATTAAATAATATTTAATTGGAATTGAATTGATATTGATTTTTGGGTTTATCGTGGACAGTGTTTTAAATAACACTCGTTCTTTAACCCGATAATTAATGGAATGTGACTTTGGGTTTATCGTGAACCGTGTTTTAAATGACACTGATTCTTTAACCCAGTTAACGATTAAAACTAAGTGGAGTTTTAATGAATCTTTAATTAGATTGAAATGATCGAGAATGGAGTATCACTAGTTTTGCTCCAGGCGATAGTTAAATCTTTAATTAGATTTGAACGTGAAATGGTAATTGAATTTACCGATAACACCGTGGTGTTAGATATGAAGTATAACCAGTTTTACTTCATGGGATGAATAGGTTGGGATTGGGAAATTAAAACAAATGATTACTTTGGTAAAGTTCGTTAATCCCGACTAGTTTGAATTGATATTCAAAAATAGATTAAAGAATAAATTCAAGGAATTTATCTTGGATAAAATTAATGGGAACCTCTCCCTATGAATGTGAAATTTAGAAACTAACTGTCGGTTAGCTAAGCAGAATGGTTTTCTGGATATTGATCTGATGTTGGTTTCGGCCTTCGGGGTTAATATTTGGGAAATTATTCTCTTGATTAATTTACGGTTAGTGACTGATGAATTGGAATGAGGCGTATGTTGTGTCTGTGTAACACTTATTTAAAATATACGCGAGTTATTCGGAAAGACCGGGTTTATTCCATTCTGAATAACTGATACAACGATAAGTCGAAGATGAAGACGATGGTCGAAGACCGGAGGTCTTCACGTCGTTTGGGTGATTACTGACGATCTTGATTGGGCTGTACACCCAAGAAGATGGAAACAGTTGGTGATCGTCCAGACGTACTTGGAGATCGATGGATATGCGGGGTACTAGGTGCCTCCGGTTTCGTTCAGACCCAGAGCGAACTTGTAAATGGACTGTGTGTCTGACATTGGATTTTAGTCCGTGTGATTGATCTCTATTAAAAAAATATCTGTTTGGCGGCGGAGAATTTATTCTCTTGCTTAACGCCCTTCTCTGAGACGTACGAGCTCAGGGGTTATATACTGATGGATATCAAACGCATGGAGTGAATTGCCTGTGTGGCATGCCTAAGTGGCAAATGATCAAGGCTTCTGTTGAAAAGCAAAGTCTTGTGGTGATGATCGAAGCACAGCCTTTGTGGCGTAACTTTGTGTAACGTGAATTCGCGAGCCTCACACCCCGGTTGTGAACCAAAAACGGGAGAAGGACCTCAGGGAGGGCATGCGTTTCTTTCTAGCTAGGGTGGTGTCAGTGACCTACTAGCCCTGACATTTATATACTTTTCACCTGTGTGGTTGCTGTTGCGAGGCGCCTCGATTTGATCGAATGATCCGGGTCCGATGGAGTCATTCGTTGGCTCATTTACGCCCCAAAGGGCGGGGAAACGTAGTGTTCAGGCATAATAATCCACATCGGTGGACCGGCCCTGACGATCCAAGGGGCAGTTGCGGCTGTTCCTGAGGGGCGGGCTAGAGCGTCTCGAATCGGTTGAGGACTATCTTTTGCCTCGGTTCATAGATGGAAATCCAATTTCCAAATACGTGCCATTTGCGGTTTTATTTGTAAACCTATTTATGGCGACATAGTGGCATGGGACGCTCATGTCGCCTATGATTGATACTTATGATTTGAAGTTGTTTTATACACTATGCACTTACAATAGTATCAAATGATTTGTTTTAAACGTATCAAGCATTCTTGGCTATTAGAAGGTAAAAACCCTATCCCCCGGCTTGCGTTGCATTGTGTGATAGGACCTGGGTCTTATAATAGCTTCATTTTCTTTATTTAGCATTGTGCTGTTTGTTTTATGCACTGGTATTCTTAGGAGGAAACCCGTTCCATGTTATACGGCGTGGTCCCTTGACTTGCCTAACTTTAAAAATAAAGATTAATAACTGTTTTAGTTCTCACACCAGTCCCATGACTGACCTGGAGTTTATTGTTTTAACCTAAACTCTGGGTGCCCTTATTTTGACACGGGCAGCTAGTAGTTTTGGTTTTGCAGATTTATAATCACAGGATCCTGGTTTACAGCTGGAACGATATCCGGAAAGCTTTGTATCCGTATATCTCTTCTAGTTGTGTATTGTATTATTTTCCGCTGCTATGTATTTAAAAGTAATTTAAATCTCTGATATTTCTGTGTAATATTCATTTATACTCTGTATATTCTTGTAATCTGATGCATTGTTGTAATATACAATGTTCTGCCGTGTGCGTTCTGATTTGTCGTGTTCTCGCAACGATAGGGCGTTTCGAGCGGTCTGGGTCGGTTTAGCGACTGGTTCGGACCGAGCGAAATTCCTTTTCGTCACTGTTGGTATCAGTGCTTTGGTTTACAAAACCTAGAGAACAAGGCACATTAGAACCATACGAATGAATTCATCGGATATTGGATTAGTAATATCCAATTAGAATGACTCGTTAGAGATGGGATCAGTAGTATCCTAGAACGAGTGTGAAGAGTATATTTTTAAAGTAAAACAAGTTTTGTTTTGAAAATTTAAATCAACTATTCGTATTTGATTATTTATTCTATATTGATTGGGACAATCCAATATATAAAGATTTTGCATATACGCCTTGCAAACGTGTATTTGAAGTTTTAATATACTGGATAGATATAGAATTACACTCTAATCGCCCGGAGATGATTTTGATGATGGAGCTCCATCATTAGAATTTATGTTTGTGTGACGAAGGTGGACTTTCTATATATTTCCTATTGACTGGTGTGAGAACCGAAATCAGATAGGGATTATCGTTGTGAATTGGCATCAAAAATATGATTTTTGTATATGTATCAAAATTATGAATTTGAAACGTTAATCAACTAATGGATTGATGTTTGTGTTGTTTGTTTAATTGTTTGATAATTTTGAACCATTTAGCCTAACTGAATCAAATATTGAATTGTACTGAAAATTAGTCGCATTTGCTTGCATATACTTGTACTTACATTGAACAGGTCATAGCAAGGAGGCTAGAGCAGAGAATAAAATTTGTTTGCCCGACAAATAGGTACATGTTTACTACATAATTTACTGTTTTGTTTGGGTGATGATGATTTTATGAGCCTATAGGCTAGCCGCTTGGCTTTTTCTTTTTCTTTTTGAGATCTGAAGGCCTATATGGCAATTTCGAGATTTTCCCGTGGCTCCCGGTGCAGGGGAGGTTATGGCGAAATTTTTCGAAAATTCCGGGTGTTAGCCAAATTTTTGAAGAATTCGAGAATTCTCAGAAACTGAAAAGTTGGAGAATGGAAACCAGATCGAACGTAGAGTTGATTAATCAAACCACTTTCGACTTTGTTCCTTTTCGGGGACGAAAAGTTTTAAGTGGGGGAGATTGTAACAACCCGAAAATCTGGGCCAATTTAAATTTTTTATTTTGGCAATTTTAGCGAATTTTGATTATTTAAAATGAATTATTTTAAATAATATCGACGAGAAATTTATTTTGAATATATTTAGAACGTATATATTATATACGCCGTCGTTAGAATATAAATAATTATATATAATTATAAAAAGGAATTGAAAATGGCGCGGTAGTTCGATAATTCGATTTCAAACTTCAAATGAATGTAACGGGTGCAGAATAAACCGGATTTTAGTGAAACCAAAAATAATGGAATCTAATTGTGGCTATCTTTCCAACGAATCCGAAAAATCGAAATTTCATAGCGGGAATCAAAAGATATGTCCAGTTGAAAATTCGGAATAGTCGCTATGGAATTCAGGCCCTTAAAAATGGACATTTTGCAAACGACCTCGGATTTCGACGAAACCACTTTTGTTGGTTCCGTGATGTCAAATTATTGCTAGGTTCCAAATTTCATAATTTTTCGAGTCAATATGTGAGCGTGGCGGAATTAAACGTGTTTGAACAGTTTCAGTTGAATTCCATCGACTGGAAAATGGCCATTTTTCCAACGGTCTCAGAATTCGACGAAACTAGTTTTGTTAGGACCGTATCGTCAATATGAAGCTAGAAATATTTTTCTGGAATTTATAGAGTTCGTATGTGACCCCGGTAAATTGAAAATGCGCGTCTAAATTCAATATATAGAGTTGTATGTTGATTTCGACGGAAACAGATCGAAACGATCGAATCAGCTTACGACACATATCCCATTGTGCTCGGAATGAGGGTAAAACGCTATGGACGACAGGCGGTGGGCCTCGTTTAGAGGTCGTATAAAAAAGTCAACTTTTTGAAATAATTAAATAATAAAATAAAATATCTCCCCTCCTTCCCTCTCCTTATTCATTCTGCCCCCCCCCCCCCCCCGTATCATTTCAAAACAGACCCGAAATAAAAAAAAAGAAAAAAAAAGAATCGAAGTCGTCGCCCCCTCGGAACCCCCGTCGCCGGACCTCGCCACCTACCGCCAGGCCATCGCCCACCTCCCCAACCCTCCGATGATCCCCCTCCGCCTCTCCTTTATCTCCTCCATCCAACAAACCCCAATCCCGGCCCCAATTTCAAAACCCTAGACCGCCGCTAGCTCCCTCGGCCCACCATCGCGACCGCCAGACTCTGGCGCCACCTCAGAGAGCACATCCCCCTCCACCAATCCGACGTCAGCACTAGGAAGACCCCCCTCCTCTGATTACAGTAAGTTTTATAACCTTTATATATATATATAATCCAATTTTTTTTCTTCTTATTATTACTTGAAGTTTATTTATTTTTCTTAAGTATAAAAAAACTGATTTTTATAAATTTAGATTAGAAAGAAAATACGATTTTAATTGAATATAAAGTTTAGATATTTATTCGTATAAAGAATATATTCTTATTCATATGAAGTATAAATGAGTAATCATATAAAGATTAGATTTTTAACGATGTAAAAATTAGATTTTTATATTTAGAATGGTTTGATTTTTATATGCTAAGAAGATTAAAAATGTGATTTTTATATAGTAGAAATAATAAAGATGTGATCTTTATAGAAGTAGCCATGTAAAAATATGATTTTTATTCATATTGAGTAATAAAAATATAATTTTTATTATAATACTAGCGAGATAAAGATAGAATTTTATCCATATGGAGTGATTATAAAAATTCGATTTTTATATATTAAATAGCGAAGTAAAAATTCGATTTTTATATATTGAATAGCATAGTAAAAATATGTTTTTTTATATATGTAGAGAATACGGGCAAAGAAAGTGGCAAAAGGCAAGAACGACGAAGATTTCTACACTTGAAGAGTCGTGGCGTTGGATTAGCCATTCTGTGAGAATTTCTCACTCTTTAATTTAATTTTCTAGTTATATATATATACTAGGATGCAGACGGTGTTTAGTAGCACCCGACACCCGTCGTCCACAGACCATGAACGGCTTGTATGCTTGTTTGATTTTGATGTGTAGTTGATTGTGTGATATGATGTGAAATGAAATAAAATATTTATATAGATGAAATAAAATATTTTATAGTGGAAAATATTTTATAGTTAAAAATAGAATTTTTAACGTGTATATGAAATGAAATACAAATAAACAGATCGAATGATTTGTTTATATACACACATTTGACTGATATTGATTGGGACGATAAATTTTACACATCGCCCAAACTGCACAAATAAAATCTGTGTTTGATTGTTTGAAACCCCACACGGGTATTGGGATGATATTTGACGTACACTAATCCCGATTGTTTAGTTGTATGTCGATCGATTGATTGACAGACTGTTATAAGCGTTGAATATTTATATTTGATGCTTATACAGTGTAGAATGCACTTTGGATGATGGTTGGTTATTCATCGTTGTTGATATATACATGTGTTGTAGAAAAATCCATATAATTAACATTATATGGTAATTGATTGGGCCTCATTCCATATTTGAAATAGAAATATTTGAAATAGAAATATTTGAAATAAAAATATTTGAAATAGAAATATTTGAAAAAGAATATTTGAAAATATGAATATATGAAGCCGTGTTGATTAGATATACGCCTTTTCAACGTGAACGATATTTATATCGATTTTATTCATTGTATAACAAATATCGAAAGTGATTTCAAAATCTGAAATTTTGAAAAGAATTGAAATTCGAATTAAATTAGATAGAAATGAATTCGAATTGAAATTGAATATAAATGAATTCGAATTGAAATTGAATATAAATGAATTCGAATTGAAATCGATTTGAAAGGAATTTAAAACGAATTTATATTGGAATATTCAATTTTGATTTGAAATTGAATATGAAGTTGAAACCATTTTGAAAAAGAATTTAAAACGATTTATAAAGCACGTTTTGAATTGAAATCGACGAAATATATATTATATATATATTATATATAATATAATGGCCTGAATAGAACGCGCCGCGCCGCGGTAGTTCGTGAATTTCGACCATTGACTTCGAACGAATATTACGGGAGATCCGACCGTCGGATTCTTCTAAAACCGGAACGGTAGGGTTCGTATCGAAAAGAGCTTTCTAACGAATATTAGAAATTTGAAATCTAACGGTTGGATTTGGAATTATGTCTAAATCAAATTTGAAAAAGGTCACTGTAAGTGCAGTTCGATGGCCATTGGTGGAAATCGACTGTACAGGCCTTGATAAAACTATTAAAAATAGTAATAATTTGTGTAAAATCATAAGAAATGATTTGTGAAGAACTAGGATGAAAAATCCGATATGTGAAAGGATAAAAATAGATTTTTATCGAAATGAATTAGTTTTGAACTAGAATTACAATTCTATTTATTTTTAAATAAATAAATTGAATTTGAAATGGTTTTGATAATAACCAGAATTTCCAATGATTGCATTTGAATGGATTTGAATCGAAATTGTCTTCGGAATATTTCGATGTTGGATTTCGTGATTATACAAATGTTGTTATGGAAATTTGAAAGATATAGATATATATATCGTTATTTCCAATACGATCTTTGTTGATCGCAGAAATATTGAATATAAGCCGGGATATTTTCTATTCAGAGCCTTGTATTTAATATCAAATGTGATTTTGGTTTGCCGTGAATGGTGTCTTCATTAACACTGTTCTTGAACCCAGTTAAGAAAAGATTAAATCTTTTTATTTGGATTTAATGAAGTGTACCAATTAAATAATATTTAATTGGAATTGAATTGATATTGATTTTTGGGTTTATCGTGGACAGTGTTTTAAATAACACTCGTTCTTTAACCCGATAATTAATGGAATGTAACTTTGGGTTTATCGTGAACCGTGTTTTAAATGACACTGATTCTTTAACCCAGTTAACGATTAAAATTAAGTGGAGTTTTAATGAATCTTTAATTAGATTGAAATGATCGAGAATGGAGTATCACCAGTTTTGCTCCAGGCGATAGTTAAATCTTTAATTAGATTTGAACGTGAAATGGTAATTGAATTTACCGATAAAACCGTGGTGTTAGATATGAAGTATAACCAGTTTTACTTCATGGGATGAATAGGTTGGGATTGGGAAATTAAAACAAATGATTACTTCGGTAAAGTTCGTTAATCCCGACTAGTTTGAATTGATATTCAAAAATAGATTAAAGAATAAATTCAAGGAAATTATCTTGGATAAAATTAATGGGAACCTCTCCCTATGAATGTGAAATTTAGAAACTAACTGTCGGTTAGCTAAGCAGAATGGTTTTCTGGATATTGATCTGATGTTGGTTTCGGCCTTCAGGGTTAATATTTGGGAAATTATTCTCTTGATTAATTTACGGTTAGTGACTGATGAATTGGAATGAGGCATATGTTGTGTTTGTGTAACACTTATTTAAAATATACGCGAGTTATTCGGAAAGACCGGGTTTATCCCATTCTGAATAACTGATACGACGATAAGTCAAAGATGAAGACGATGGTCGAAGACCGGAGGTCTTCACGTCGTTTGGGTGATTACTAACGATCTTGATTGGGCTGTACACCCAAGAAGATGGAAACAGTTGGTGATCGTCCAGACGTACTTGGAGATCGATGGATATGCGGGGTACTAGGTGCCTCTGGTTTCGTTCAGACCCAGAGCGAACTTGTAAATGGACTGTGTGTCTGACATTGGATTTTAGTCCGTGTGATTGATCTCTATTAAATATATATCTTTTTGGCGGCGGAGAATTTATTCTCTTGCTTAACGCCCTTCTCTGAGACGTACGAGCTCAGGGGTTATATACTGATGGATATCAAACGCATGGAGTGAATTGCCTGTGTGGCATGCCTAAGTGGCAAATGATCAAGGCTTCTGTTGAAAAGCAAAGTCTTGTGGTGATGATCGAAGCACAACCTTTGTGGCGTAGCTTTGTGTAACGTGAATTCGCGAGCCTCACACGCCGGTTGTGAACCAAAAATGGGAGAAGGACCTCAGGGAGGGCATGCGTTTCTTTCTAGCTAGGGTGGTGTCAGTGACCTACCAGCCCTGACATTTATATACTTTTCACCTGTGTGGTTGTTGCTGTTGCGAGGCGCCTCGGTTTGATTGGACGATCCGGGTCCGATGGAGTCATTCGTTGGCTCATTTACGCCCCAAAGGGCGGGGAAACGTAGTGTTCAGGCATAAGAATCCACATCGGTGGACCGGCCCTGACGATCCAAGGGGCAGTTGCGGCTGTTCCTGAGGGGCGGGCTAGAGCGTCTCGAATCGGTTGAGGACTATCTTTTGCCTCGGTTCATAGATGGAAATCCAATTTCCAAATACGTGCCATTTGCGGTTTTATTTGTAAACCTATTTATGGCGACATAGTGGCATGGGATGTTCATGTCGCCTATGATTGATACTTATGATTTGAAGTTGTTTTATACACTATGCACTTACAATAGTATCAAATGATTTGTTTTAAACGTATCAAGCATTCTTGGCTATTATAAGGTAAAAACCTTATCCCCCGGCTTGCGTTGCATTGTGTGATAGGACCTGGGTCTTATAATAGCTTCATTTTTCTTTATTTAGCATTGCGCTGTTTGTTTTATGCACTCGTATTCTTGGGAGGAAACCCGTTTCGTGTTATACGGCGTGGTCCCTTGACTTGCCTAACTTTAAAAATAAAGATTAATAACTGTTTTAGTTCTCACACCAGTCCCATGACTGACCTGGAGTTTATTGTTTTAACCTAAACTCTGGGTGCCCTTATTTTGACACGGGCAGCTAGTAGTTTTGGTTTTGCAGATTTATATTCACAGGATCCTGGTTTACAGCTGGAACGATATCCGGAAAGCTTTGTATCCGTATATCTCTTCTAGTTGTGTATTGTATTATTTTCCGCTGCTATGTATTTAAATGTAATTTAAATCTCTGATATTTCTGTGTAATATTCATTTATACTCTGTATATTCTTGTAATCTGATGCATTGTTGTAATATACAATGAAATGTTCTTCCGTGTGCGTTCTGATTTGTCGTGTTCTCGAAACGATAGGGCGTTTCGAGCGGTCTGGGTCGGTTTAGCGACTGGTTCGGACCGAGCCAAATTCCTTTTCGTCACAGTTTCCTAGCTAATAACCCCTATTTCGGACCCATCTAACTATGTCCCGCGGGCCCAAAAGGTCATCTCAGCCTCCGTTTTTCAGATTTAAAATTATTCTTTTATTTTAATATTCTGACGTATTCAAAAATCCACCGGAGCTACATACGGACTCCGAAAAATCCAAAAAAATTATTTTTGGCTATGTTTTGACGATTCGAATCCAACAAAATTATTTTCGTCGAATTCTGAGACTGTTTGAAAAATGACCATTTTTAAGTCGTTCAATTTTGACTGTATTTGACGAAACATAGTTTCTACGGCCACGCTCACAAATTAATTCAAAAAATTATGAAAAATTAAACTTAATAATATTTTGATATTCCAGATCCAACAAAAGTGGTTTCGTCGAAAACGGAGGTCGTTTGCAAAATGGCTATTTTCAAGGCTATATATTTAATATTAAAAATACATTTTTAAACAAATACTTCTGAAACTCGAAATATATAAGTATTTACTGTTTTTCAATGCAGAAACGTCATTCTGAACTCAATGGAAGTGGTTTCGAGTCCAAATTCCTTCGTATGTGAAAAGTAGCATTTTTGACCTTTATATATTTCATAGCGACCTTTCTAAATTTTAAACTGGGCATAACTTTTGATTCCCGCTATGAAATTTCGATTTTTCGGATTCATTAGAAATATATTTTAAATAGATTCTTATATTTTTAGTTTCACTAAAATCCGTTAAATTTTGCATCCTGTACGGTCAGTCAAAGTTCAAGTTTGACTTTTTAAACTACAGCGCTATTTCTAACTCCTTTTATAATTAAAATTAAATTATTCATTCTAACTTCAATTCTTAATCATTATTATTTTAAATAAATCATTTTAAATATCAAAAAATCATTAAAAATACTAAATTTAAAATTTAAAATTGGCCCCAAAATTCAGGGTTGTTACAGTCTCCCCCACTTAAAATCTTTTCATCCTCGAAAAGGAACGAAGCTAAAAGTGTTTAATTATCCTACCCCATTTTTCCACTCTTATTGGTTTAAATAATTTTATAGTTGATTAACTTTCAAATATATAATCTTTTATCCATTCAAAATCATATTTTCTAAAATAGATTATAATTACAAATACGTATATTATAGTCTTGTTACTCTCAACTCATTCTAGGGCATTACTAACCCCATCTCTAATGAGTTTTCTCATTCTAGGATACTGCTGATCCTATCTCTAATGAGTATTCTTATTGGATATTTCTAATCCAATCTCTGATGAGTCTTTTGTTCAGTTCTAACGAGTTGTACCCCAAAGATTTGAGCTAACCAAAGCTCTGATACCAACTGTAACGACACTGCGAAATCCGGTAGGCTTTGCAACCATCCCTTCATCCCCCAATGTAGCAGGTAAAACCCACCGTGGCTTACAGTGGTACCCCAGACACCTTGTTTTACGGCGACCCTTTCGGGATCCCCCGGCCGCAGCCTACCAACCCTAAAAAGGGACATGTGGGGGTAAGAGTCTCCCATTCGCCACCAAACCGCGAAGCGAGAACCCCCCCATCATGCTGCATCCTATTTCCAGGCATGCCAAACAAGGACTGGTGTGAGAATTCTTAACTAATAACTAATAATAATAAGGCAAATCCAAGGACCACGCCGCTAACGCGGAACGGGTTTATTCCAATGGATTGATGTGCATAAGTATAAAGTAAATCGTAAAACAACGCAATGCTTTTGGAAAAATGAAATCACCATAAGACTCAGGTCCCATCAAACAATGCAACGCGCACCAGAGGATAGAGTTTTACCTTATGGTGATTAAACATGCTTGGTACGATAAAAACAGATTTGATATTATTATTAGTGTGTATATGTTTTAAAAACAATTTCAAT
Source organism: Allium sativum (assembly GCA_030737875.1). Classification (NCBI taxonomy): domain Eukaryota; kingdom Viridiplantae; phylum Streptophyta; class Magnoliopsida; order Asparagales; family Amaryllidaceae; genus Allium; species Allium sativum. The sequence goes on from CM060922.1 coordinate 691,711,983, forward strand.
CATAATGTATCAATCCTAGGAAGAATAGTATCCCATACTACTATGCCTCCATACTAGTAATACAATCAAAACCGCATGAGGTCGTATTGGAAATTGGGTTTCCATCATGAGTCAAGGCTAGGGAGGAGCTCCTTACCGATTCGAGACACTCTAGCTAATGTCTCAGGATTCCCCGCAGTTAACCCTTGGATCCTGTAGGGCCGGTCCACACATACAGCTTCGTGGATTAGTTATTCCTGAACACACGTTTCCCGATCCTATAGGACCTATCATCCGAGGCGCCTAATTCCATCATCCACATAAGTAAAATGCCGGGCCGTGTTAAAACCCAAACACCACTTCTAGCTAGAAAGAAACGTGTTGCTCTCCCTCCGTTCCCTTCTCCCGTTTTAGACTCCGTCGGTGTGTGAGGCTCGTGAAGTCACGCTATACACAAAGCTATGCCGAAACATGCTATGCTTTGATCATCCCACAAGGCCTGCTTTTCAACAAAGCCTTGATCAAATGCATCTTAGCATGCCACATCGTCAATCCATAACGTACCATTGATTTCTACCAACATATAACCTCTAAGCTCGTACGTCTCAGAGAAGGGTGTAAAACACCAAGCAGATATATGTTTAGCAGAGATCAACGAATACAGTATAAAGGTATACAACGTCAGACATACAATCCATTTACGCGCTCATGCTCTGGGTTTGAGCGAAAGCCAAAACCGTGCAATCAACACTACGTCCGGGCGGCTACTACTGTCGCCCCTTCAAGGAAGCTACTCCCATCATGGGTCTCAATAGCAACACACTCATTCGATGTGAAGATCGTCGGCCTTCAATCACCGTCTTCAAATCTTCGAACGTCGTATCATTATTTGGAATGAGAGTAAACTCGGACTTTCCAAATAATTCTCGCATATATAAATTTGAATACAATTTCATATCGTTAATATTAATTTATAACGATCAATCTTTATTTTTATTTATATAAAAATAATTAAATTCTATTTAGCAACACTTCATACAAACAGGAGACAATGGCGCTGTTTTTACCCAAATTTGTTTTACGCATTTCTCTAAATCTAACCATGGGATTTTGACACAATACCTATCATTGGAAAGATCTTCCCATGGCGAACCTAACGGTTTCAGTTTTGGGAAAATCCGACGGTCGGATATTTTGGTATGATCAATTAAAAGTACGATTCTAAAATGTGAACTACCACGCTCGATTCATTAAATTTTTAATTTATATATATATGATTATATAAATATAATTCCTTCGTCCATTTTATTATTGTGATTATCATAACAAGTAGAGAACACTTGGTTTCATAACATTTTGATATATAACATAACACACAATAATGTTTTTATTTTTATTTTCAAAATATTCATTTTGAAATTATCCCTCCTTTAATATTCATTATAAATTGGATAAAGTAAATCGATAAACTAGTTTGGGTTTAAAAATAGTGTCGTTATTTTTAAAAACGGATTTAATAGCCCAATTCATTGTCTTATCCCTTTATATATTTTTTTATAATGGGCTAGACCCCTCACATTAAGCCTACGACTTGTGGATGCTGGATGTGTCGGTCGGTTCCGGGCATACTTATTTCTCAAGTTGGGCTTAACCTCGTGTCATGGCCCGTTACATATTTGTGTACTTGGACCTCTCACATTAGGTTCAACATTTGTGGCTGCTGGATATGCCGGTTGGGTCCGGGCAGACTTCTACCACAAATGTAACCTAACCTCGTGTCCAAGCACAATTATAATTTATAATTATAATTAATTTTTTTTCCAAAACATGTCATTATTTAAATTATCCTTTCCCTTAAAGAATCCTACTTCTAAGGTATTCTTTATTTCTAAATATACCGATTTCAAGAATTTAATATAAATTGTAACTTTCCCAAATTTAATGGTTTTCTAAAAAAACAATCTTTTCAAGAAATTTTGAAAACATATTTACATCAAAGATGTAATATTTCTACATCAACGTCAATTAATTTCATTAGTTGAATATAAAATAGAAACATTCCCTTAGTTCAAAATTGATAACATTTTGAAAACAAATTCTTCTTAATTTAACACAAGGACAATTAAAAAGGTAAACTTTTTTTTTCAACTTTTTATACTATCATAAATGACATACCTTATATTAACCTAATTGGCATGATATATTTGTGCTTATTAACAACCAAAATGTAACTTTCAATTCATTCCTTTAATGCGTAGGAATATTATTAAAACCTCTCTTTTCCTTATCTATTTACAAATATAAGTAATAAATGTCTTCCTTTTTCTTTTCCTTATTCATTTATTTCCTTAAATGTAAATAATTTCTTTTTTCTCCTACATATCCTATTTACATGAAAATATAATTTGCAAATTTCTATTCTTTAATTACATACAAAAATGTAATTTTTATCACACCTCAAATTCTACTTTTTAATTGCATTGAAAATGTAATTTATATAATGGTGCAAATTTATATTCTTTTTAAATTACATTAAAAATGTAATTTTATTTTACAATGCAAATTCATACCTTAATTACATATAAAAATGTAATTTTTATTTATACAATGCAAACTCATATTCCAATTACATAGAAAAATGTAATTTTTAATTTGCAATGTAAATCTCATCTTAAGTTACATATAAGAATGTAATTTTTAATTTACATTGCAAGTTCATATATTAATTACATATAAAGATGTAATTTTTATATTATCCGTTGCAAGTTCATGTCTTAATTACACGTAAAAATATAATTTTTATTATACGGTGCAAATTCATAACTAAATTACATGTAAAAATGTAATTCTTATCATACGGTGTAAATTCATAACTAAATTACATATAAAAATGTAATTCTTATCATACGGTGTAAATTCATAACTAAATTACATGTAAAAATGTAATTTTTATCATACGGTGTAAATTCATGACTAAATTACATATAAAAATGTAATTTTTATCATACGGTGCAAATTCATAACTAAATTACATATAAAAATGTAATTTTTATCATACGGTGTAAATTCATATTTAAATTACAAATAACAATGTATTTTTTATCATACGGTGTAAATTCATAACTAAATTACATATAGAAATGTAATTTTTATCATACGGTGTAAATTCATAACTAAATTACATATAAAAATGTAATTTTGTTTATACCGTTCTAATTCATATCTAAATTACGTATAAAAATGTAAATTTTATCATACCGTTCTAATTCATAGCTAAATTACATACAAAAATGTAAATTTTTATCATACAATGCGAATTCACATTTGAATTACACATAAAAATGTAATTTTTATTTTACTGTTCTCATTCATATCAAAATTACATGTAAAAATGTAATTTTTATCATACAATGCAAATTCACATTTTAATTACATATAAAAATGTAAATTTATCATGCGGTGTAAATTCATATATAAATTACATATAAAAATGTAATTTCCTATCCTTCGGTTCAAATTCATATATAAATTACATATAAAAATGTAATTTTTATCATGCGGTGTAAATTCATATTTAAATTACAAATAAAAATGTAATTCTTATTATGCAATGTAAATTCACATCTTAATTATGTATAAAAATGTCATCTTTATCATACAATGCAAATTCATGTTCTAATTACATATAAAAATGTAATTTTTTTACTTTACGGTTTTCATTCATATCTAAATTACATATAAAAATGTAATTTTTATTATCCTATGTAAATTCCCCCTTCTAATTACATATAAAAATGTAATTTTTATCACACGATGTAAATCCATGTGTTAATTACATATAAAAATGTAATTTTTATCATACAATGCAAACTCATCTTTTAATTACATAGAAAAATGTAATTTTTATCATATCATTCTAATTCATATATATATAAATTACATAGAAAAATGTAATTTTTATCATATCATTCTAATTCATATATAAATTACATAGAAAAATGTAATTTTTAATTACACGGTGTAAATTCATGTTTTAATTACATAGAAAAATGTAATTTAGTCATACAATGCAAATTCATATATGAATTACATATAAAATGTTATCTCATTCATGCGGTGTAATTTCATATATAAATTACATATAAAAATGTAATTTCCTTCATGCGGTGTCAATTCATAACTAATTACATATAAAAAGTTAGTTTTTTTTAATCTTACGGTCCTATTTCACATCTAAATAACATATAAAAATGTTATTTTTATTTTACCGTTCTAATTTACATCTAAACAAAAATGTTATTTTAATTTTACCATTTGTGTCCAATATTTCATGTCCAATCCAACCACAAACAATAATTTAAATAATAAAGAGATCAAATCGAATTAACAACCCCAAACAATAATTAACACTTAAATTTTCAGATCTAATATCATAACATCACAACCAATTCAGATCCATAACTTAGAATAACATCCATCGCAGATCCACTTATATTTGCCATTCAAACTTCCCATTACGCAAAAATAATAACTAAATTAATAATAATTAAATTAATTAAATTTAATTAAAAATAAATTCTCACATTGCTTGGATTTGAAATGAAGGTCCAAACTCGATCAGATCTCGTGTTCAAAGTCACGGCGGTTTCGGATCTGAAATATTTCAATTTGAAGTTCATATGTATATATTAGAAAATAGCTTTTAACAACTGCAGTTGCCACATCTAAAAGCGTGGCAAATTCTGAAATTTCATACCTTGATTTGTTCAAAACTTTGGATTAAGATTTCTCCCTCTGTAGTTGATGGTTTTGCGAACGGTTTGCGGCAAAACGACCGGCTACGAGAGATCTACAAGCTTAGAAAATAGGGTGATGGATGGTGGTACATGGAAGGTGCGGTTTGGGTGTAAAGGCCCCGGGTTTGCAGTGCTCGTTCTTCGCCTACGGTCGATGAAAATGGATGAAACTTGTTGGAGATTAAAGAGAGTGAGAAGAGCTTCAAAAAGTTGTACTACGGCATGATCTAATTCTTTGTGGATTGGAAGAATTTGGAGCATCAATTTTCGGCCATGATGGGTTCCATTTGTGCGTGCGGCTGAAATGCTACGGGGAAGAAGGAGGCCGTACTTTTTCCTATTATTTATATTATTATTTAATTAGGTTATTATCCAATAAAGGTCCGTTTACCCACTTACTCCGTTTTCAGCCCAACGACTGTGTTTCCTAGCTAATAACCCCTATTCCGGATCCATCTAATTATGTCCCGCAGGCCCAAAAGGTCATCTCAGCCTCCGTTTTTCAGATTTAAAATTATTCTTTTATTTTAATATCTTGACGTATTCAAAAATCCACCGGAGCTACATACGGACTCCGAAAAATCCAAAAAAATATTTTTGGCTATGTTTTGACGATATGAATCGAACAAAATTATTTTCGTCGAATTCTGAGACTGTTTGAAAAATGGTTATTTTTAAGTCGTTCAATTTTGACTGTATTTGACGAAACACAGTTTCTACTGCCACGCTCACAAATTAATTCGAAAAATTATGAAAAATTAAACTTAACAATATTTTGACATTCCAGATCCAACAAAAGTGGTTTCGTCGAAAACGGAGGTCGTTTGCAAAATGGCTATTTTCAAGGCTATATATTTAATATTAAAAATACATTTTTAATCAAATACTTCTGAAACTCGAAATATATAAGTGTTTACTGTTTTTCAATGCAGAAACGTCATTCTGAACTCAATGGAAGTGGTTTCGAGTCCAAATTCCTTCGTATGTGAAAAGTAGCATTTTTGACCTTTATATATTTCATAGCGACCTTTCTAAATTTTAAACTGGGCATAACTTTTGATTCCCGCTATGAAATTTCGATTTTTCGGATTCGTTAGAAAGATATTTTTAAATAGATTCTAATATTTTTGGTTTCACTAAAATCCGTTAAATTTTGCATCCTGTACGGTCAGTCAAAGTTCAAGTTTGACTTTTCAAACTACAGCGCTATTTCTAACTCCTTTTATAATTAAAATTAAATTATTCATTCTAACTTCAATTATTAATCATTATTATTTTAAATAAATCATTTTAAATATCAAAAACTCATTAAAATTACTAAATTTAAAATTGGCCCCAAAATTCAGGGTTGTTACACAAAGTGACATCAGAAGGTACCTACACAGAGAGAAAAACAAGTCCAGATTTTTGAAGACAATGCAAAAGAAACACCAAGTACTGATGAGCCAAATACAAAGTGCTAAAGGAAGGAAAGTACCAAATTCAAGGCACAACATATGCATGACATGTATAAGTCAAGCATAGGTGAATGAAAAAACATGGTGAATGAACAGAAAAAGTGTACAACAAGTCATGGCAAAATGAACAAGACAATACACAAAAGGAAGGTGAAGCAAACTAAAACATATGCGTAAGCAACAAGTGCAAATAGGTTCAAGCCATACACAATGCAGACAACAAACATATAGCATCAAAGCTTTAAGGATGGACAAGTGTACTAGTCACAGTAGTAGGTCATGGCATCATGCAAGTGTAGGACAAAGAGGAGGAAAAGAGTCATGTATCTGCTTTTTTTATCAAGTAAAATGAAAAAGGAAAACATCTAGTGGAAAAAGTAAAATTATTTTGAATTATTCAAAGATATGGTGCATAACTGGGTTGAACTGGTCATATTCGAAATTACCGCAAAAGTTAACATATATGAGATTCAATTTTTTTTATTTTGGGTAAGGAGACTAAATCAAAATTTTCCTGAAATCAGAATATATACTAAATCATTTATTCTCAGAAAGTTGAATACTTCAAATTTTCCTTAAAGCAAAGATAATATAGGGTTTGAAAAAACTTATAAATAGATCCCAAATCTTCATAGGCTAGTTTGTAAATCAAAACATAAATATTCAAGCAAAATTAATCGAAAATGTACTAGTATTTTCTTTCTGAATTAAGTAATTCTTCAATTCACAAATATTCGAACTCGAGATTCCGATAAATCTTCAAACAACATCTTCTCAAGTAATAGATTCTCCCAACCAAAATATAAGAGGAAGCAGTGAGTTTTAAATTGAGAAAACCCTAATTTTATTTTCAAAAGAACGAGACTCATTGGACATTGAAGTAAAGGGAGGCCGACATTAAAGTAACAAAGTTTTAAGTGAAAAAGGGGTTCGCCATATTTTTAGTGCCTCGTTTATTATAGCTTAAGGTTTTAAATTTTAGGGTTTATCTTTGTGGATTTTTTATTAATTGTTAATTTGTGAAAATTTGCAATTGACGCTATTCACCCCTCTCTATGGTTAATTTAGATCCTACAAGTGGTATCAGAGCATGTATTGTTTATTTCTTATAAATAACTCTAAAGTCATGAATTTTTCTAGTAATGCTTTTTCTAAGGGTCAGTCAATAACAAGGCCAGCTAAGTTTAATGGAACTGTTTATGCGTATTGGAAGGCTATGATGAAAATTTGTTTAAGTTCAGTTGATTATGAAGTGTGGGACAATGTTGAAACAAGTTATAAGCCTCCTATGATCATTAATGATGTTGAATTTCCTAACCCAAAAAAGATGGGATGCATACGATAAAATACGTTTATCATTAAATGCTAAAGCCATGAATGCTATTATCTGTGCTCTTGATAAAACTGAGCTGAACCGAATATCTCATTATTTAACTGTGTTGGAAATTTTGCACACTTTGGAGGCTACACACAAAGGGACATCTCAAGTTAAGGAATCTTGTCCTTCTCTACTCAGCAACGAATATGAAAAAAATTAAATGCGAAAAATGTTGATATAAAAGAGATGTACTATCGATTCTCATAACTAATTTATAATGTAAGAAATTTATACTAAAGTGGAATTAGTATGGAAAATACTGAGAGTATCAGCGATGAACTTTGAAGCTAAAGTGATTGCTATTCAAGATTCAAAAGACCTAAAGAAATTGAGTAGGGAAAAGTTGATTAGAAATTTAATGACTTATGAGATGGAGCTAAAATCTAGAGAAGAACAAAAAAAAATCTGAATCATGGAAAAAGTTAATTGCTCTAAACAGTACTTTTGAAAGTGAAGATGAATATAAAAAATCCTACCGAAGCCATGTTTCTTAAGAAGTGGTCTAACAAAAAATACAAGCCGCACAAGAAGATATTAAAATCCAACAAGTCTAAAAATTCAGATAACTCAGACAAAGAAATAATTTGCTATAATTGAAGAAACCAAGGCATATCAAACCAGATTGCCCATAACTTCATAACGAAAAAGAAAAGAAGAAGGATTTTGCAGCTACATGGGATGATGAGGAAGGAGAAGAAGTTTTGAGAGTGATAAAGAGGAATCTAATTTGTGTCTTATGGCACAGTCAGATTCAGAAAGCAGTGAAGAGGCATCTTGTGAGCTATGGAACTACACTTTTAAAGATATAATTTTAATGTGTCATGACCTCCAAAAACTGTTGATACTATTATGCTAAAAGTTAAGAAATTAAAATCTGATAGGATAAAATTATATAATGAAAATAATAGGTTAGAATCTAAGCGTGAAAAGTTTGAAATATTCAAAGTCTGAATGTGAGAAATGCAAAAATTTGAATAAAGAATTGAGTGAATACACGACTAATTTAGAGGTTATGAAAATTGATCTTTCAAGCTTGAAGAATAACGAGAAGGAGCTAGTGTTCAAAAATAATAATTCTGAAAAATAAATTTTAAAAATTGTTGAGCTTGGAAAAGAAATTGGAAAAAATCTCTTGAATGCAAAAATTGTTTGATTTTTCAAAAGGAATCAACTGAATTTAAAAGGAACTTCAAAATTATTGAAAAAAAAACGCTATTTTAAAAAACCAATAAAGGACCTTGAGTTCAAGTCTAATACATGAGAATAACTTGGTGAAATCCAAAGTCAACGACCTTGAGTTGGAATTTAAGAAATTTTCAAATAGTCAGAATTCTTTGAATTTACTATTGAAAAATAATTTCAAATTTAAAACTAATAAAGGACTTGGATTTGGAAAATTAACTGAATAAGAAAGTACAAAAAAATTCTCCGAATTTCTTATACTATGGAAAGGCTAATCACAATCAAAATAAATGTTGGCTTAAAAAAATATCCACTTAAACAAATGAGGTTCCCGAAATTTAATAATCCAAATGTGACAAAAAATTTAAAAATTGGATTCCTAAGGAAACAACAATAAATCTGAATGGATTGTTATTTAAACAAGTTTGTGTACCGAAAGTCACATATAAAGTTTAGAGTGGTTTTACAACATTTGTTTGACCACTCGACCCCTAAACTTTTAGGCACCGGAGGCTAGCTAAGGAACAACTTTCCAAAATAATCAAAGTTGTTCCATTTTAGAATCATAGCTAACTGATATATGTTCCTTAGCCAAGAGTGTCGAGTTAGAGAACACACAATGTCAATGGTAAGTTAGGTATGATCTCGGAACTCGTATTTTTGTTTTATTCTTCTATTATTGTTGATTTGTGTTGACATACCATAGTAATTTGACATATCTTGAGATTCCTAACTTCAAATTACGAAATTCGAGATATTCTGAAAAATTATTTCAATAGTCTATAACTTTTATATTTTTAGTATTTCCTGATTCTCAATTTAAATTGATGAAAAAAATGCAATACATTTGGAGTATAGGATATTGGCTATTCCCAGAGTTTCTGACAGTGCAACAGTATTTTGATCGTATCATGAACTTTATTACATGGAATTTTAAATTTTTTGATGTTTTTAAAGCTATTGAAATTTTACATAACTTTACTGTATTGAATTTCTACTCATTAACTTTGGAAAGTCTTGAAAAACTACACTCATTACAGTACACTATTAGAAAATAATCTTATATGAGTTGTGATAATTTCATAGTTTTTTGATTTGACTTGGATTGTTGAATTTAAAATCATTTGAAATTAATTTTATGTTGAATATCATGGACCATCATAATTCTGATTTTATTTAAACTCTAAAAATAAATCTCATCAAGTGATTTTAAACGAACTGTCTTATACTTAAATAAATGATCAACATTTGTTACGTACTCTAATGTTTGATAAAATTGTTGTGAAAAAATTCTCTTGTGGTTTTTGTTTTGAAATTATGTTGTTCGAATGAAAGGAATTGAATTTGTTTAAGTGAGATTGGTGATTGCACGATATATTGAAAAATCAGTGTCTTAGATACCATGTAGTGCCACTATGGAAATCAAAACTATAAGTGGTATCCAAGTTTACAAAGCCTCTCTTATAGAAAATTGGTCTTCGTATATTTCATATATTAAAAGTATTTTTGATTGTTTGTTCAAAATAATTAAATGGTTGACATGTTGAACCATTTTGGAACTCATCAAAATTATTTTAGATTTTTGAGAGTATGATGGGCAGTGACTATAATATATTTCATAATAAGAGAAAATATAATTTAAGATCTCATGCTTATTGGATAAATTTTATAATACTTTTGAATTAGTGCTTATTTCACGATCATTTTTTTTATTATCATTTGTTTTTCATTAATCATGGTTTTAATTATGTGGAGAGCTTAATTCTTTTATTAAAAATAAGGATATATATATATATAAGTGTAATAATTTTATCTTAGGTATTCACACTCATTTAAAAGTCCTTACGGTTATGTATGGTTGAATCACCATAATCTTTATATATGTGCATTTATTCTCATTTAAAATTACTCACGATTATGCATGGATAGAACTCATATAAGAGACGGATAAAAGTTAAGTATCTTTCTAATCTCATTTAAATGTCCTTACGGTTATACATAATTAGAAAATACTCAACTTTTAAGTTACTACCAACCCCATTTAAAAGTCCTAATGGTTATGTGTTGTTAGAAAATGATTAAATTATTTAAAGTATGCTTAAATTTAAATTTTGTTTGAAAATTTTGGAATTTATATTCCTGTATTTGAAATTTAAAATTCTCTCCATTTTATAAAATCAATCGTAAATCCATCATTCTAAAAAGTGAAATTTGCTTCTAATTTGAGAAATATTATGATTTTTGTTTTATTAAATTAGGTTTACGTTATATATTTTCCCTTTTGATTAGATTTTATATTTTTAGTCTATGTTCATCACTATTTCAAATTCTATTATTCTTTTGATGATAAAAAGAAGGGAAGATTGTTGAGTATAACAATACGATTTTTGTTTGATGATAAAAAACATATATGCTACTATATAAATGTGTTTATACTACTCTACTTTACATCATATACAGAAATAAATATTTACATTAAATAAAATGATATTACATAGAATTTTGGTATTTAAATAGTTATTTTATTTAATTAAATATTTTGTTACAACATTTGAATTAGTACAATTTTCTAACTCCACTATTGTACAACTCACTGTTATATGATACAGGCACATACTGATACACATACATTCCTCACTATAGACCGATCACTTAGTTCACTCAGTACACACTCATTCATTGATATACATATATAGTCACTCTGTCACTCATTCTTATATTTCTGGTCTTCTTTGCAAGCTTTAATTTCTGTCCAATCGTCCATCGATCCTGTCAAATTAAAAAAATGAAGTAAACTAAAAAAGAAACAAATTAATGTGAAAATATAAAATTTAATTATAAGTTTTTATTTGCCTCGGTTATTCGGGTTGTTTCTCATCATCTTTTCAGACATGCTCATATATATATATATATGTATATTTTTTTGCAAGGTATATATATGTATAGGTATAATATATGCATATACATCTCGACAGCATATAATATTCTCAATGATACACTGTAATATTATAGTTTTTAAGTATGTGTTATTTTCCCATGGACAACTACAAAGGTCAAATCAACTAATTCAACTTAGTGTAGTATAACAGGATGAAGTTAAAATTTGGCCACGATAGAAATTTATGTTAAATTTAATGCCTTCCATTTGAAGAAGCTCTCTCTCTCTCTCACACACACACACACACATATATATATATACCTCACATTTGCATTGGCACGATACATGTATACACATACCTATGTATACACACATATATATGATAATAATGTGCAGATGCATAGGTTAAACAACAGTACCAAGTATTTCGGGTCAGAATACAAGAACAAGGCAATTTGGACAAGCATGAACATTTCAGTATCAAATAGTTCAACAGCAAGACCGATGCACATAGCATGGTACAAGCAGGTCAAAACTAGCAACACAACTTACAACAAACACAAATGATGAGATTTCAAACAAGTTCAGGGTGCTCAAGCAATTCAACAAGAATCTGGTACACTCAATCATGGATAGCATGACACAAGCAAGTGAAATAGACATATACAATACTGGGGACAAGCTAGGCACAAAACAAGTGCAAAGCAATTACAAATCAAAGTGACATCAAAAGGGACATGCATAGAAAGCAAAACATGTCCATATTTTTGAAGACAATGCACAAGCAACACCAAGTATTAAAGAGCCAAATACAAAATGCTAAAGGATGGAAAGTGCCAAGCTCGGGGCGCAACATGAGCATGATGTGCACAAGTCAAGCATATGTGAATGAACAACAACATGGTGGATTAGAACAACATGGTGAATTAATACCAAAAGGGTGCAACATATCATGGCAAAATAACCAAGACAGTACAGAAAAGCAAGGTGAAGTAGACATAACACATATGCATAAGCAACAAGTGCAAACAAGTTCAAACCTTGCACTAAGTGCACAACAAACACATACCATCAAAGCTTTAAGATGAACAAGAATACAAGTCATAGTAGCAAGCCATGGCATCATGAAAGTGTAAGACAATGCCAAGGAAAAGAATCAAGTATCTACTCTTCTTATCAAGTAAAAGAAAAAGGAAAATACACAGTGGAACGAGTAAAATAAATTTGAATCATTCAAATAAGCGATGCATAACTAGGTTGAATTGGTCATATTCGAAATCACCACAAAAGTCAACATATACGAAATTCAATTATTATTTTTTTGGGTAAGGAAACTAAATCAAACTTTCTTGAAATTAGAATATATACGAAGTCATTTATGTTCAACAAGTTTAACAATTCAAACGTTCCTTAAATTAGAGACAATGTAGGATTTGAAAGACCCTATGAACAGAACCCAAATCATCACAGGCTAGTGTAACACCCCATGTCCATTAATGTCACTCACAAAGGGAATGCATCAATGTCCATGAAGCATTATTGTTGTATAGAACAGATAAATTACAAGAATAAATAAATAAATAAAACACATCGGAAGATAAAACTTATTTCATAGCATCATAACTCAAAACAAGCTTACATAAGTAGTCTCCAAAGCCATTATAACATGATCAATAGTCTTTTCCAAAAACTTCAAAGTACATAAAGAAGCAAATACTTAAATAACATAAATGCATAAATCCCCACTGAGCATAAGCAAAGCCATAAAGATGAGAGAGTCCAAAGCGATACATCTACTCTTTTCAAGCAACTGAAAGAAATCGGCACTAAGCTGTAGTATTCCCTCCTTGCAAACCTGAGGAGGGGGAGAAGGAAAGAAAAGAGGTGGAAACAAAACGGGTCAGACATAAAGTTTGGCGAGTCTTGTAATTTTAACAAATAATAGGTAAGGTAAATGATCAAGAAATAAATAGGCATCATGATATGGCTGTAACATAGATAAGGTAGATAAAAAGGATGGACAAGATGATTCCGTTCCTAAGTACTAAGACAATCCTACACCTTGGCTAAGCGAACAACCCTCCAAGTGCTAACCCCAAAGACCGAAGTCAACATCAGACTAGCACCCAAAGGACTATCCAACTCAACCAACATGTATTTCGTTACACCGCACTTTTGCTAAGTTACACCACATTACTTAATTACACCGCACATCTACTAGTCTCTATTTACTAAAGGTTGATCCCTTCCCACTAACTGTACCCACATGACAAACTTGGTAGTTACTTGTACCTAGCTGCCATCGTAGGTATCGGCTTGCTCCTACCACCACTAAGGTACCCTTACCCTACCCATTCGATCGGCTCCCTAAACCCCGTAGGCACCCGTGCTAGCCCCACAGTGGGGTGTGTCACTCCCCAAAGTGGCAACCCCGATACCAACATAAAATGCACGGCCATACCTACACGATGCAACAACGTCTTACCTACCAGCCCGTACCCGTGCACGCACATGAACCAGTTGGACTTGCGTTGCCACCGCTATTCATGTTTTGACTTCTTACATTCAAGTCCGGTAAGCGTGCCCCAACCCCGGCCTAGTACCGGGCCTAATTAGATACTCAAACTGGTTACTGGTTGAAACGGGTCCCCATCCGACACAAGCCTCCCACCTATGCTTGGTCCCTACTAGGTTTTTCTCCCACTAAACCATTTTAATTTAAATGTCCATGTCTTACACATGCTACGATTAAGTCCATACTTACATGTCATAATTTACATGTCTTATCTTATTCTGGTTAAGTTCGTATTTACATGTCATAATTTACATGTCACCCCACTTAAACCTCTAACCATACCCATGTCTTATTATGGTTAGTATTCCTTACTTCATTCCTTATGACGAACGGTGCATGACCTCCCACATTAGACCGAACAATTTGTGGCCACTGGGTTTGCCGGGCGGTTCCGGGCAGTCTTACACCACAAACCGGGTCTAACCACATGTCATTAACCGTTACGCCTACAATTCATCCCTTTGACCTCTCACATTAGACGTCCAATTGTGGCAGCTAGATTTGCCGGGCGGTTCCGAGCAGTCTTACGCCACAATTGCGCCTAACCTCGTGTCAAAGGTTTATTAATAATCATACTTCACCCATACCAAATTTTCATGTCATGTATATCCAATTAAACATGTAATCATGTTTATAATATTGCCTATTCCAAATTCTCACTAATTACATATTAATTAGCCTCAATTACAAATTTACAATTATAGGCGATTTCATCAATTTCATCAATTCCATGTAATTCATGCCCAAATATGCCAATTTCACATATTATCTAATTATCCAAAATATCCAATAATATCCAATTTTCCATATTTCACATATTCCCATCGTTCCCACGTATTCGCATTCGCGTGTATTTTTAACATAGGCTTGAAGGTAGCCAAGATCCAAAAATAAAAGGAATATGGATAAGAAGAGAGAATCAAATCACAGAAAATTGGAATTATCACAACATCATGAAATAAAGGGGCATGTAAACTGGCATAGAGGCATAATGATAGATTCAGCATGAATAAACTGATAAAAGGTATGAACTTTACATAGAAACATAGGCATATGATGACAAGAATAAAAAAGGTGAAGACTTGGATGAGATTTAAATTACATACATATATATGAATCCTCTTTACAACTTTATCATGTTACTTTTAATCCCATTATATTGTGAAAATCACTGTACTCACCTTTTGTGGTTAAAGAATAGAATTATGCACTGAAATTGGTGTAGAAACATTGCGGTGTTGCTAATTTATCTTCTTAAATTGTTGTAGAAGCTCTAATCTTTAATTTGAGTTGGTTCAACTTGAGATTTGATTTAGAGGCGGCGGCTAGGGTTTAAGAGAGAATTTGACAGCATAATGGTGTCATAGATAATATTTATGAATTAGGGTTAGGTCTTAGGGTGTATATATAGGTGTAGGAAGTTATTTAGGCCTTAGGATTAACCCTAGAACTGATTTGGACCACTCAGATGCCATATCAGCCCTTAGGGCGAATCGGGCCATGGGTTGGTAGCCAAACACCCTGATTGACCTCTAGTTGACCCAGCGGAGCTCGGTTGACTCCAAAAATGGTGCGGTTCGGCTATTCCCCCTTAGGATTCGCTGTTTTGAACTTTTTTGAATATTTATTTATTCAATTTTTATATATATCTATATATATATATATATATATATATTTCTCTCATATGCATACAAACTTCATGGCTTAATAACTTCTTTATAATTAACCATTTTCACACTAAGTCACTTTTTGAACTGCGTTCACACTAAGCCACTTTTTAACCATTCCCCTAAAACAAAAATATGGTGCTGGCGGGCATCGAACTATGTACCTCTTGTATGCAAGTCACATGTTCTAACCAAATGAGTTACTAAGTCTTTTGCTTACAAACCTTAGAAAAATGCTAAACATCATTCTTTTCTCATTCCTATTTTTCAAATAAATTATTCTTTAATATGTTATTTTAATATTCTCAGAAAACACGGGGTGTTGCATTCTCCCCTACTTAAAGGGTTTCGTCCTCGAAATCTCTAAGTCAAGAAGAACGTATCCTATTATCCAATCATCCATCTACTCAACCATCAACCACTAGCAACCATGGTCCTTAAAAGATTTGTAATGCTTTTCATGTACATATGCATAGTGTGTGTATATGTCCGTATACTAATGCAAAATCAGGCGGTCCACTGATTCAGTCGACCTCCTTAATGCAAACAATGATAGTGCCATGTATCCATCATGTATGCAAGAACCCAATACATATAACTACTACATGTGTGCACAACCATTCATTTAAATGCAACATCCATATGATACACATATTCAACATACATTCATTTTACTAAATACATCCATTTATATGCAATATGCAATATGAAAGTGACTAAGCCAATATAGTGCCTAAAGTGTGTGTATATGCATCCACGAGCAACCACTAGCAAACACTTGCATCCACATGCATCCACCATACATAACATGTCTCAAACACATGTTTCAGCCATAGGACTACCCTATCTAAAGGTGTGAGAGGACATACTAAAGATAGAACAAGTACAAGCTAAGCGATAAAGGAGAAATTAAAAGACATACCCTCAAAAAGAAAAGGGTACAATGAACGCATCTTCTCTTCCGTCTCCCAAGTAGCGCCGCTCTCATCATCTCCCCATTGCACTTTGACAAACTTGACCTCTCGATTCCTCAACTTCTTAATCTCCGACCCAAGAATGCATGTAGGAGCTCGTCGAATCATCGCATCACGCTCTATTTCCACCTCTCTAAGCAAGCTCTTCCAAAACTCGCTAGTAAAGATATGACCGCGATCACTCACTATGCTAGAAGGAGCACCGTGCAAACGAACTATCTCTCGAATGTATACGGAGGCTAACCATGGAGAAGTCCTCTTACTCTTCACGGGAATGAAATGTGCACTCTTAGTAAGTCTGTCTACCACGAACCAAATCCCCGTATTACCCTTCCTTGATCTTAGTAACCCATCAACAAAGTCCATCGAGACACTCTCCCACTTCTATTGTGGGACCTCCAATGGGTGAAGCAACCCACCTGGCTTCTTTTGCTCTGCTTTTACTTGTTGGCACACCAAGCATCCAGCGACAAACTTGGCCACATCCCTCTTCATACCGGACCAAAAGTAAACTCGTCTCATGTCCATGTACATCTTGTCCCCGCCGGGATGAATGGTCATCTTCGAACGATGTGCATCATCAAGAATGGTCTTCCTCAAGTTCTCGTCTCGTGGTACACAAAGTCTACCGTCCCTACATAACCAACCCTTATCATCTAGGGTATACCTACTGAGATGGCTCGATGACTCTCCCTTTATGAGCTTCTCTACTAACTCAACCAACTATGGGTTATCTCGATGTGCCTCACCAATCCGTCCCAAAAGCGTAGGTCTGACCTCTAAGGATGCTAGCAAACCGGGTACAAAGTCAATGGAAGGTCTAAAGTCAAACATAGAGATGAACTCTAAGCTTCGTCGCTCAACAAACAACGGACTTAAGGACAACCCTTTCCTACTTAAGGCGTCTGCCACCACGTTACCCTTGCCAGGGGTATATGCTATCTCGAAATCGCAGGACGCTAAGAATTCCATCCACCTTTGCTGCCTTAAGTTCAAGTCCTTCTGAGAGAACAAGTATTTTAGCGATTTGTGGTCTGTGAACAATTTGAATTTCTCGCCAAGAAGATAATGGCGCCAAGACTTAAGCGCCAAAACAATAGCGGCCAACTCTAGGTTATGTGTAGGGTAATTTTTCTCATGCACTCTCAACTGCCTTCCTCCATAGGCTATTACCCTCCCCTCTTACATTAAGACTACGCCTAATCCTGTCCCACAAGCATCAGTATAAACAATAAATGGCTTACTCCCATCTGGAAACACTAAGACTGGGGCTGTGGTCAAAGCTCTTTTTAAACGTTGGAACGCATCATCACAATCTACGTCCCACGTGAAAACTAGGTTCTTCTTCATCAAGCGTGTCAATGGGGTTGATATCTTTGCGAAGTCCTTGATAAACTTCCTATAGTAGCCAGCCAACCCCAATAAACTCCTCACCTCGGTAGCATTTTTAGGGACCTTCCAATCTTGGATGGCGACCACCTTCGCGGGATCCACAACTATCCCTTCTTTGGAAACCACGTTCCTTATGAATCACACTTCCTTCCTCCATAAGTGACATTTAGAAAATTTAGCTTTAAGGTTATGCACTCGAAGGATCTCCAACAATTCCTTAAGATGTAGGGCATGCTCTTCCTCGTTCTTAGAAAAGATCAAGATGTCATCCAATAAGACCACAATAGATTTATTAAGGTACTCCCTAAACACCCTACTCATCAAGTCAACAAAGTATGCGGGGGCGTTTGTCAAACCGAAGAGCATCACAAGCCACTTGTAGAAACCGTCCGAAGTCCTAAAGGCAGTCTTGTCTATGCTATCCTCAGCCACTCTCAACTAATGGAAACCAGTGGCTAAGTCCAACTGCGAAAACACTGAGGTGCCAACTAACTAATCGAAGAGATTGTCAATCCTCGGCAGTGGGTGCCTATTCTTCTTAGTAAGCTTATTAAGTTCTCTATAGTCCACACAAAGTATAAGGGACCCATCCGCCTTTGTGGCAAATACAACTGGAGCACCCCACTCCGATATACTACATCTTATGAGCCCCGTCTCAAGCAACTCCCCTACTTGCTTATTGAGTTCCCTCCTCTCACGAGGAGCCATGTGGCGTACTGGCAAAGATACGGGTTTTGCATTGTCTACAAGATAAATACGAAAGTCTACCTCACGTTTTGGGGGTAGACCCCTCACCTCATCGAAGACATCAACATATTCACGGACTATACGAACATAATGTAAATCATCATTGGATGCATCATGTGACTCAAGATAACTAAGCATCACCGATCCTCTAGGGTCACAAGAAATATCAAGGGTCTTTCCACTACGAGTCAACAATTTTACTACCCTTCGTTCACAATCTAGGATGGCACCCTGTCTGGCTAGCCAATCCATCCCTAGAATCAACCCATAGCCCATGAAACCAAGCACAAAAGCATTACATTCAAAACCAATGCCTAAGATAGACAATCTCAAATCCCTACAAACCATGGATAAATGAGCCGACCCACCAATAGGATTTGAGACTACAATGGAATCTACAATGAGACTAGTATTTAAGTGCATTGTTTCAACTAATGATGTAGAGATAAACGAATGTGATCCGCCAGAATCGAATAAAGTACGGATAGGATGATCAAACAAGAAAATCAAACTTTCGATAGAAATTTTTCTACCTCCTTCCTGTCCCGGAGCCATGAGAGCGTGAACCTGCCCTCCCGAAGTAGAACCTGCCCTCTACCCTTGCTTCTTAGGACAGTCCTTGACAGCATGACCTGGATCACCACAATGATAACAAGCGAACTTCTTCTTCCTATAGTCTTTCTTCAAATGGCCGGGTATCCCACAGTTGTGACACTTCCCCTTTTCTTTACCACCTTTCTTTTGTTATTGGGCTTTCTTTGGAACCTCCTTCTTATCTTGCGGCCTAAAAGTACTTACACCCTTCTCTTCTTCATGCATGTATGCCATATCAACAAGCTTTTCATACGTAGACTCCATTGGAATGTGGGACATAGCTAAACTATGAAGCGGTTCATTTAGGCCCTTTGCAAACCTCAAGGCCTTCTTGTAAGGCGTATTCAACAACTCCAGTCCAAATCTCGTCAACTTATTAAATTCGGTCATATACTCGGTCAAGTTTTTCTGCTTCAGTGTCAAGAACCTCTCCATGTACATACTCTCCTCGGCTTGAGAAAGGAATTTCAACTCAAATTTTCCCCTAAAATCTTCCCACATTTCTACAGCACGCTCTCCATTAGTAACCTCCCACCAAAACGAAGCTTCGTCCTTCATCAACCAAGTAGCCAATTGGACCTTCTTACAATCATCCAAATCGAAAATGCCAAACAGATCCTCCACTTCTTTCAACCAATTTCTAGCTTCAATGAACGTTTCAGACCCACTAAAAGGTTTTCCACCCATCGAACGGAAGTCTTTACATATCTTGGAGAAAGCATCTCCACGCGGAGGAATGACTGGAGCTGGGGGAGCACGAGGAGGAACGTCGGCCGGACCCGCAGTAGCGGCTCTAGCCTCGAGATATTTACGAAACCAACTGGGTACATGAACACCCTTGTTAGATCCAAAATTGGCTCTAACACCCAAACTAGTGAAAATTCTAATGAAATGAAAATTAGAATGGAGAAAACACACGATTTATGGTGGTTCGGCGTTAAACAGCCTACGTCCACTTTTCTTCTTTTTCGATTGATGTCTTGAATGCGAATACAACAATGATTTTCACTCAATTCTCACTCATTTCATACATTGATTCACTCAATTTCTTTTGCAATATGACTTGAAAGACGATTGTAGGCTGAACAAGTTGATAAAATTAGGGCTGCAAAGGAATTTTAATCCTGAAAGGGCCAAAAGATCCCTTCCAATGCCTCTTGATGGAGTATTAATAGGTGTAAAATCCTCCTGGAACTGGATCGGTTCGGGTCCACTGGCCTTCATCCCGCCACACTCGGGTTCAGATGGATTCTGGTGAGGACAACACGTCTGGTTAGTGGCCATCGTGGGTAGAATGTGTGGGTAACCGCTCCGATTCTTAAGGAGAATGTGTGAGTGAGGTTGCTGACATCCTGGGCTCGGATCGGATAGACTATTAGATGGGTTTCGGATCGGCCTTGCTACTTCCGATCTGGTCCGGTCTGCGTCCTTTCCTTCATTGCTTTGCATTGGTTTGTCTTTGTCCAAAGAAGATCTGATCCGAATGCTTGGCAGAGTGTTCTTTATTATATTGATTCTTTAACTTTGTGTAGCTTAGTTCACAAAGTAGGCTAACATTTCCCCCTCAAGGAATGCTTCTATCGAAGACGGAGCATGCCTTGACATCATCTGTTCGTTGGTCTTCGAATTTGAATCGTTAAAAGGTCGCTTCCGTTGACGTATAGGGATAGGCTGCTTCAGAAAGTCATATCTCTCACTGTCTATATGTACATCATAAAGCATGTGGATTACTTCCTTCATTTTTAATGAATTTAAGAATTCTTCTTGATCTCCAGCGGTCCCTCTAGGTAATCTTTCTCTTTATTTTCCTTTGAATTTAATTTGCATGCCAATTTATTGTGCTCCATCCCATTCGGATCGGATTCCGATCCGAACAGACTTCCGTCTTCTATCTTTCGATATTTGGTTTATAGGCCAGAATTGGTTGGTGGGCTTGTACTCCGGTCCGAGCGGGAAAAAAGGATGGGAATACGAGTGGTCACCATCAACGTGTATATAAATCCAATTCTTATCTTGTTCCTCCTTCTTCCTTTTACTATCCCGTTTATTACTCTCTACATTGAAACCCTAGTTTCAACAAAAGACTTCACAAAACTTTAAAACTTTTCTCGTTAGTCTCCAAATCAAATTCATAGGTAGGTTAAAACTTCGATTCCTTTTTGTAATAACTGATTTTAGTTGTGATTTGTAGCCAATTTGAATGATTTGGACATGGTGTTTGCTTAACTCCGACGCCGTGACCTCCTCCCCCTTACGCCATCGTCGTTAATGGCATCATTGCCATCTCAAGGTAGTATTGGAGGGAATTAGCATTTATTATTGAATGTTTCAGCACATAAGTGCTTGGCTTCAATTGGGGTTTTTGGCACGAAGTTGGGTTCGGTGTTGGTTGAGGAAGAAGAAGGAGAGGATAATGAATGGGATCGGTTTGGGTGAAGTAGCATAGGAGTGGAGATGGGAATGAAATTTACCTGACCGGATCGGGTCGGATTAAAAAGCAAAGATGGGGAGTAAAGCTCACCTGACCAGGTCGGGTCGGAATGAGAAACAAGTAGGAAGAGGGGTATGGATACTCAAGTCTATCCGGACTGCGCTGAATGCTTACTTCCGAGCTGATCCGGTTTTGCTGGCTGGTTGCGAACGTTTTCTTCAGACCAAAACATAGCTCTGCCCCCCGATCCGATCCCAATACATGCACCCAAACCGAATCGAAATAGTCCATTTTAATGCACAAGAATTTGTCCAATTGGCTAAATCGATGTTTGACATAACCTTCAACTTAAAGAACAGTTAGGATAGCGTCGTACGAACATAAACGAACATCAAGGACTATTCTGTACATTACTGCTTTATTGAACCTTTGCATCACGCTCTCATGTGTTTACTTTGCATCTTTCGCACACGTAGCACACACTTTAGTTCACACACACACACGGGGGATACGGGCTATCTCACTCTGACTTATGTTATTGCTTCTTCAGTAGTCTAGTGATCATGGCAGAGAGACGTTCGTCTAGGTTAGCAGAGAGAAACCGCAGAAAATTCCGAGAGGTTCACTCTTGATGATATATCCTCTCCGTCAGACCCTGAATGGGACGATGACGGCCCAGATTATGAAGTAGAAGTACATAATAGTGAAATAACTTCCGATAGTGAAGTTTCTCTTGGCGATGAAGAGGAAGGAGGAATAGGAGATAATCGAGCTCCTGATGAGTTTGAGTCCGCCATTGTATTGAGTCACCCAAAGATTCCGTTGAATCGACGATTGATGATGATAGGCTTGTTCGAATATGTCTGAAACATGGGATACTGCAAAGAGATACCATGGTGCCATCGAAAACAGATCGCCCCCACAATCCTCCGGAAGGATTTATGGAAGTTACCCGGTTGATGTGTATGGCAGGGGCTATTCCACCGTTTCCCCCTTTTTTTTTGATTTTTTGAGACAGATGCGGATTTCCCCCATGCAATAACATCCCAATTCTTATGCTTACTTATACACTTTGTATATAGCATACAAAGAGGTTTTAGGAATAGAGCCTACCTTCGGTGATGCCCACTTTTTTTTATAATTTCAAGCATCGGACTCAAGAGACTCCTTCCTTCTCCAATTTCGAATCTGTCCCAAAAAGGAAAATTATTTCAGCTCCATTAAGCAGCAAGGCTGGTGATTCTAAGCTCGAATGGTTTTATATCAGGCAACAGCCGGGGTGCGCCAGGAGATGGACCAAATCAAGTAAAGCACCGATTTTCTAGATCTCAATTTTGAATGTTCATGCTAACACATTAACTTGCTTTCTTTTTTTATTCGCAGTTGATAACCCAAAACAAATATCGGATCAATTGTACGTTAATCGTTTGAATTGGCTTCTCGACGGCGATCAAAAGTTTCTAACCATTGACGAGGTTCTTAAGGATGAGTATCTCCACCATCACGGGTTATTATCCATTACCTGTAGCATAGGTCATGGGACGGGTCCATATGTGTACATACCCCCCAGTAGACATTATTCCTGAGACGGGCGAGGGCTCGAAAGGTCCAACAATACCTCTTCGGACTTCACCTTCTCCATCTTCAACTCAGGACGATGAGTTAGCCAACATAGCTGAAAAGCATAGAGAAGGGTACACCGTCCCTGATAATGCTATTTCTCCTGAGAAGTCAACATCCCCTAAAGAGCTGCCAACAGACACTTCTCAAGGAGATGTCCCTACTACCGAATATTCCACATTTCAGGGTTTAGGAGATCTCCCCCTGCCCGAAACCATCTATACTTCAAAGGACTTTGGCACAAATCCTTTAACTTTCACTTCTTCAAAGGAGACTACTCCCGTGAAGGCCAAAGAGCCCACTCGCGCTAGTCTGGCTTTAGACTCGGGTTTGTCGGGGGGAACACCACTTAGGATGCACTTAACACATTAGCACCACACATCACAACGCTCACTTCTTATGTGAACACTGATTCTAAATTCCACTTACATTGCTGCACAGGTACAATGTCTCGCCCTTATTACGATGTCAGGAAAATACGCCATAGCATGTCTAGACCTCCTTCCGATATCGAGCATGATCATCGTGAGAGCCGGGGCGGAGATGACAGAAGGCCTCATGATTCCTATCGACCACATACTTCACGTTCTCGTTCCCCCATCCGGTCAGATCCAGATAGAAATAAGAGCTACCAGAGTCGTCGAGGGGAAGATACATCACAGCCTAAAGACTAAACTTCTCCTCCAGACAAACACAGTCGGGAAAAAAGTCCACCAAAACATATCGATTCACGAGACAAACACAAGGTTTCAGAGAAGCGATCTGGAAAGGGTGATATAGCCATCGCCCCAACTAAGCGAAAAGACACTGAACTAACATACTGCAAACCTCCACCACTGGATGCTGAGTCCAAAGTTAAGCTGGCATATCTGGAGAAGCAGTTCCCAGATCATTACTTTGAGAACCTGACTTTTTTACCGGCACTCGAGCCCATTTCCTCAAGGTGGGCTGATGAGGCTAAAGCAAAGATTGACGCAGTCGAGAAGCAATACTCGGAGATGTTTAAATATTCACGCAATCTCTCCAAAACTATTCAGACTTTAATTACATATGTTAGTTCGATGAAAAAGACTATAGATGCCGATGAAAAGGCCTTGAAAAATTTGGAGAAGGACCTAGAGGATGCACAGACTCAACTCGTCATCGCTCAGCGAGACGCCAACAACTTCAAACAGCAATTTGAGGAGTTACAGAAGCGTTATCATGACTTGATGGAATCTCATAGTCAAGAGCGTTTGGAGTTGAAGAAACAAGCGGAAGACGCTAAGTCGGACAATGTCAAAATGCAACTGGCTTACAATATTCTTGAGCAAGAAAAAGCCGAGTTAGCTAGAAAAAATGCTGAACTGGAGAAACGAAATGCTGAGTTGGAGTACAAGTTAATGGAAGCCAAGAATAGGGCTTTCCTAGCAAAGGGGAATGTGGAGAATGTCATTAAGTCTACTGAAGAGACCCGTAAACAGCTATCAGAGGCTCAACACGATTTTGGCAAACTACTGATTGAATTCTTCGCGCACATAATTTGTCACCGAAACATCTCTTGGATTGTAGACTATCCAACTACCTTAGTTCACGTATGGAGTCAAATCATCGAATGGGAGAAAGAGGAACTTAAGGTAGAATTCGCTGATGAAGATAAACTTATGGAAAAGTATCTAAGAGATGATGAACCGACACGCCTGGCCGAGGGGTGTCGCCTCATTGCCGCTGCTATGGAGGAGGAGAAGCGGATGGCCAAACAAAAGAATATCTCTGAGGCTGGTTCTACTTCCGCTACCGCTGAAACTACTGAATTTAAGGGATATGATCCCGAGAACCTGGGGATTCCTCAGGCGTCTCTTTTATCTCCTATACCCGTATCAGCGTCAGAGATGGTAGTCACTCCAATTGAGAGACCATCGGAAGGTATTTCTACCTTTTCACCTCAATTTGTCAAGGCCGTCTCCACTTTTCATCACATAATTGGGCAATCAATGGAGGATCCTTTATTTTCTCCTGAGTTGATAACCGTTGCTTCTCATTCTGTAGGTGTTGCACCGACCGAAGAGACTGACTTGCATCAGGGCACCACTACTGGGGAAAAATCTGTGGAAAAGACTCAAGGAGAACAGGATAAGGCTACCATAGTTGAGTCAGGAGGGGGAGCTGAAATGTCTAAGGCCGACACTTCTCATGATGACGAGATGATAGATGCCTTGAAAGACGATGGTGGTAGCGAGGGGCATGAAGAAGATCCTGATGTGGCTATAATTGGGGATTCAAAAAGTGCCGATGACATCACTTTGGCTGAAATGAAAGCCGAACAAGACAAACGTATGCAGCTAAAAGTTGAAGACTTGAACCTCGAAAGCCTTAAGCCCCTTGCAGTGGTGGATCCTGGATCAAGGTTAGTCGTTAAGCTTTCAACTAGGTCTATTACAGAAGAGTTTGCTAAAAATCTTCTCTTGATTCCAATGTTCCGGCTCCTGGGAAAAAATCAACCGATTCTAGCACTTCGACTGCAGAGAAGAAAAGGCCAAAGCGCATTATGACTGAAACTGAAAAAGAGGCTAGGACTACTCACAAAGCTGCCAAAAAATCCAAGTCCGCTCCAAAGCCCAAGTGACAGAGTGCTTTGTTTTACTTTGGCATTTAATTGGTCCGCAATTGTTGCAGCGAGTGCGGCCCTCGCATCCTTTGCTTGATTTCCCTGTACAAACTCACGTGTTTGTAAATAATAATAATTTATTACCTGCAATGTCTGATAGTTGTTAGTTTGGTACTTAAGTAAAAATGCAAAAGCATGTCGTATCACAGTTATATAATGAAGTCATTATTGAGGGGAATATGTGTACACATATATGCCCCCAGTAAATCTTGGATTACTGAGCAAGAATTATTCAAGATTGATTAAATTCAAAATCCAATTGCCCCCGATTCTCCAACGGGGCCATATTCCTTTCATCATTGATGCCTATTCTTTCTAGCATCTTTATACTCTGCTGTCTCATAACCAGGTTAGAGTATCATTGAGGAGGTCTCTCATCTGGGTGCACCTTCATGCCTCAAGGGACGTCGTCTTCCCATCCTTTATACTCTCTCTCGACTTGAGAGTTAGAGTTAAGAATGTCGTCTTCCCATTCTTTTGTGTTTTTTTCGTGCAAACGGTCATTTTATCTGCTCCTGCACATAGGTCATCTCCAACTTTCCAAATCTAATTTAATATTTCGTGTTTCATGGTCATGATAGAATAATTGTTTAAGATATAAATAATGCAGAAAAGTAAATGACACACGATATTTTTATAGTGGTTCAGCTAAGTCGTAGCCTACATCCACTTCATAATCCTTTGTTCATATAAACAGACTTTTTAAGGCAAGTCGTGCCTTTTTACAAAGCTTATAAAAACAAAAAGGATGACATTTCATATTTAGCTCAGGTTCGTCGTAAGTGCCGAGCGTTCCAGGCTTTGGGAATCTCCTCACCGTCCACGGTCATTAGCTTGAATGCTTCTGTATCAAGCTTCCATTGGATGGTGTATGACCCTTCACATTTTGGACCCAATTGGGTCGAAGGTGGGAAGACTCGTTTCAGTACTAGGTCTCCTGGTTCAAAAGTTTTGAAGCGAACTTTCCGGTCATAATTACGTGCTACTTGACGTCGATGTGTCGAGGCACGCAAGTCGGCTTTGTCTCTTTTTTCTTCAATCATATCAAGAGATTCTAGGAGGAGTGCTTTATTTGTCATTGGGTCATAATACACAACTCGATAAGAAGGGATTTCTAATTCTACCTTGATCACTGCTTCTGACCCAAAGGAAAGTGTATAGGGAGTATGGCTAGTAGCCATCTTAAAGGTTGTCATGTAGGCCCATAAAGCTCGTGGCAACTCGTCTACCCATCTAGCTTTGGCCCGCTCCAACCAATTGTTCAGAATTGATTTAATGACCTTGCTTATGGCTTCGACCTGGCCATTTGACTGCGGGTGAGCTACTGCGGTGTATCATTTATCAATCTTGTATTACTGGCAGAAGCTTCTGAACTCGATGCTGTCGAACTGCGTCCCATTATCAGTTATGATGGTCTTCGGTATCCCAAATCGACAAATAATGTTTCTGACCACAAAACTGATCACCTACCTCGTTATGATGGTTGTTAAAGGTTCAGCTTCCACCTATTTTGTAAAGAAGTCCACGGCAATGATCGCGTACTTAGCTCCTCCTCTAGCAATAGGTAACACTCCAATAATGTCAATTCCCCACATGGCAAACGACCATGGGCTTGCCATCGACTTGAGCTGAGTCAGAGGCGCTTTGGGAACTTTGGCAAATCTTTGACATCTGTCGCAACGTTATGAATAATCAGCCGCGTCTTTATTCACGGTAGACTAGAAATGTCCATACCATAATATTTTTTTTGCTAGGGTCTGGCCCCCAGTGTGGTCTCCACACTCATCTTCATGTACTTCTTGTAGTACACGTTTAATGTCATCGTGTGCGATACACCGTAATAGGGGCATTGAAAACCCTTGGCAATAAAGGACATCGTCCTGTAAAACGTATCTTGCAGCCTTGCGTCTTACAACTCGTCTTTCGCTTTTTTTCACTGGGAGGCTTCCATTCTTGAGAAAATTCTTGATCGATGTCATCTAGGATTCTTTATCTGGGTCGACTTCCAAGGCTAGCTCCGCTTCCATTAGTTCGAAACTCGGTGATTCCAAAACCTCTATCGGAACCATTTCAGTTTCTTTAGGATTATCAGAACTTGCCATCTTCGCCAGTCGATCTGCTTTCTGGTTTTCCGTTCTTAGAATGTGTGTTATGTTGTAATGCTCCAAACTTCCCAACAAGTCCTCTATCTTTTTGATATAAGTAATGAGTCGAGGTCCTTTAGCAGTAAATTCTTCCCGAACCTGGCATACAACTATCTTGGAATCACAATATATATCTAGTGTCTTCACTCCCAATTCTTTGGCGATTTTCAGCCCGGCAATCAGGGCTTCATACTCGGAATCGTTGTTAGTAGCAGCAAACTCTAATCGTAATGCATATTAAATAGATCGTCCTTCAGGAGTTATTAAAACAACTCCGGCGCCGGACTTTCGATCATTTTTGGCTCCGTCCGTATATAGTTTCCACGGACTAAGATCTAAGTCTCGATCCAAAGTAACTACCTTGTCACCCACCGTTTCCTCTTCGGGAATTGTAAATTCACCTATAAAGTCAGCCAATGCCTGCCCCCTTATTGATCTTCGTGGTTGAAAGTTCAAATCAAATTGACTCGGCTCAATGTTCCATTTTAAGTAACCGCCCCAATGCCTCGAGTTTTTGCAACACTTGTCTCAAAGGTTGATCGGTATATATAACTATCAGGTGAGCCTGAAAATAATGGAGAAGTTTGTGGGAAGCAATCAGGAGGCTATAAGCAAGCTTTTCTATCTTCGGATAATTACGTTCCGCAGCAGCTAGCTTTTTGCTCACGTAATACACAGGTTTCTGGACTTTATCCTCTTCACAAACTAATACCGTACTGACGGCGTGAGATGATACCGCTAAGTAGACGAACAAATCCTCATTTCCACAGGTTTTGATAATATTGGAGGCTTTTCTAAGAAGTCTAATAGATTTTGGAATGCCTCCATACAATCGGGGGTCCACTCAAAATTTCGCTTTCCTCGTTTTATGAGATCGAAGAAAGGTACACATCTATCTGTAGCTTTGGAGATAAACCTACTCAACGCAGCAACTTTTCCGGCCAAGCTTTGAATGTCTTTGATCTTGCGTGGTTCTTCAATATCCCTTATTGCTGCTATTTGGCTAGGATTTATCTCTATTCCTCGAGAACTCACAATAAACCGAAGGAATTTTCCAGATGCGACCCCAAACGAACATTTTAAGGGGGTTTAACTTCATCCCATACCTTCGAAGAATATCAAACATTTCAGCTAAGTCCCTTGTATGGTCGGAAGAATGTTTAGACTTCACAAAAATGTCGTCCACATAAACATCCATGGTTTTCCTGATTTGATTGTAAAACATGCGGTTGACCAGGCGTTGATACGTGGCTCCTGCATTCTTTAACCAAAATGGCATTACCACGTAACAATATAAACCCAAGTCTGTGATGAAGCTTGTATGCTCTTGATCTGGTCTGTGCATGGGAATTTGATTGTACTCGGAATAGGCGTCCACAAAGGATAAAAGCTCATGCCCAGCCGTCGAATCTACCAGCTGATCAATTCTGGGGAGAGGAAAGCTATCCTTCGGGCAATCCTTGTTCAAATCAGAAAAGTTGATACATGTTCGCCACTTCACGTTTGACTTTTTGACCTGGACAGGATTCGATATCCAGTCGGGATATTTCGAATCCTTAATGAATCCATTATCTTTTAATTTCTCTACTTCTTCTTTTAAAGCTGCTGACCGCTCTGAGCCTAACATCCGTCTTTTCTGCTTGGCTGGTGGGTGCTTTGGGTTAATACACAAAGAGTGGCTCATGATGGCAGGAGAAATCCCACGCATGTCAGCTTGAGTCCAGGCAAACACATCCAGATTTGCCTTTATAAAATTAGCCAATTCTCTCGCTCGAACTGGATCTAGTTGCGAGCCGATCTTTAGTACTTTTGTCGAATCTGTTTCATCAATAGGTATATCTATTGTTATTTTTTTGAGATTCACCTTCCTATCCTCGGGTTCACTATCCTCTCTAGGATCTATATCCTGGAGCACATCTGAGGGCGACTCTCTTGGGGCAGGACCCCTTAATTGCTATGCTGAGTTCTCCTTTGGAGGGGCAGAGTCGTACTTTGTTTCCATATTCAACCCCTTCATTAACATCTTTAACTCTGTCATGTAAAAAGCTCGTCCCGTAGCTTGGTTGCCCCTCATCACCCTAATTCCTGAGTCGGTCGGAAATTTAAGCAGCAGGCACCAAGGTGCGATACATGCCCTAAACTCAGCAAGGGCCGGTCGGCCTAGGAAGGCACTGTAGAGCGAATCCACATCCAAAACTACAAATGACAGGATCCTCACTCTCTGGCGATCTCTCTGCCCTAATGTGACCGGTAATTCCACATAGCCCATCGGAGCCATCGACGCTCCGTTGAAGCCACTTATCCATCCTTCGCATGGCTTTAAATCTTTTGCTTCAAATCTCATTTGTTCGAAGGCTTTCTTGAAGAGGATATTAACCGAGCTCCCGTTGTCCACTAACACTTTATGGACTAAAGCATTGCCAATTGTTGTGGTAATCACTAGTGGATCGTCAGTTGGAGATTGAACTCCGGAATCATCTCTACTGCGGAATACGACGTCGTCTGACATCATCTTTTGTTGTTTAACTAGAGTAATGTCTTCGAGGCTACTGCATTCTCCAACTTCAAAATGCTTGGCGGCGTTGACGTACTGATCCATTGCTTTAAAACTATGATCAACTAGGTGAGGTCCGCCTATAATAGTGTTAATGACAATCCCTTTACCTTTCTGCTGGGCTGTGGGTTTTGAAGTAGGCTGGTTTTGGTC
Source organism: Allium sativum (assembly GCA_030737875.1). Classification (NCBI taxonomy): domain Eukaryota; kingdom Viridiplantae; phylum Streptophyta; class Magnoliopsida; order Asparagales; family Amaryllidaceae; genus Allium; species Allium sativum. The sequence continues at coordinate 691,743,151 of CM060922.1, forward strand.
CGGGGCTTGTCCCCCTTGCCCCCTGTCCCTTGGGGCGACCTTGTACTCGTCTAACTTCCCTTCCTGCAACAATCTTTCAACTATATCTCTCAAATGATGGCATTCATTGGTGGAATGACCGTGGGTTCCATGGAACAAGTAAAACTTTCCTGTTGTGATCTCCTTCTCAGTGGAGTTTCTGGGTGGTGGCTTTCTGTACTGCAATATACTATATGTATCCAAGTAAATATTCTCCAACGTATCATTTAACGGCATATAATTTTCAAAAGTTTGGAATCTGGGTCTTTTGTTAGAGCTATTCCCTCAGTTTCTATTCCTTCTGTTGCCATTCCCATTTCTGTTGCTATTACCCCCACTCTAGTTGCCAACATTTACTTCCACCTTCCCTGAACTGTCACCAGATTGTTTCACAGCAACGTTACTCTGGACACCTTCCCTCAAGGCCCCTTCGGACTTTCTTTCCGATTTGCATGAGCTTCTTCTCGCCTTAAGCGGATATTAGCTTTTTCATTGAACAATTCTCTAGTAGGAGGCGGTTTCCCAGACAAGTAATCCCCGAATTTTGTGTCAGGGTCTACCCCTTCTATCAAGGCCATCAAGATAGTGGGCTCATGGGGATCACTAACTTTGGTGATGGTCAGGTTGAAGCGATCCAAATATGACTTCAAAGATTCTCCTGGGGCTTGTTAATCCGTGACAATTCTATGACGATCTTGGACTTTCGGGCATGAAATTGAAACGGATTCATGAAGCGCTCACTCAATTATGTGAAATTTGATATCAACCGAGGGGGAGACGAGTGAACCACATTAACGCCACGTCTTCAAGGTAAATTGGAAAGGCTTTACATTTTACAGCATCTGGAGCTGCTGCAGCATTCATGAACCATTCATATCTCATCAGATGCTGCCCTGGGTCCGTTCTTCCTGAATATCAATCCATCTGAGGCAAGTTGAATCGCCGAGGGAACTGGATGTCCAATATATCTTCCGTGAAGGGGGTATGACTTCGCTCAATGCCCCAATCTTCATTAGTATACCGTCGGCTCTCGGACATAATCTGGCGTACCATTGCCCATACATCGGCATTTGTTAATGTCTACATGGTTTCTCTAGGTCTAATGTTCGGATTACCCCTGGGTTCCTGATCAGGGGATAATCTCCTGTTTCTAGCGGCAGCTGCTCTATACTGCTCTCTGTGCTCCCGGTCGATCTCAGGAGGTAGAGGTTGAAGAAGCTGTTGTTGCGTAGGGTTGGTAATATTAGGATCCCTGGGTAGGACGTGGGATCCACGTATGGGTAACAACATAGGCTGTTGCAGGCTTGGGTCATCAGGCCCCAATACATGAGCGGCGTCTTCTTGGGATCCTAAAGATCCAAAAGTTAATTGATCGAGGTTTTAAGGTCGTTCAAGCGACCTTCTCTCATGAGGGCGTCCCTCGTCTGAAGAAGACGAATCATCTGCAGCAAGGCGGCGTGTTGGGGAAGGAGTCTTCTACCTCCGGAGCTCCTGGATTTCTCTACCCATAGTGATCATGTTTTCCTACATGCGAAGGTTGTCACGCCTTTGGGCTTCCAATGCTTCCTTAGTGCTCTGGAGCATGTCAAGAAAGCGTGAAAAATATCCCTGTGTAATGGGTGCAGATGGGTTAGGCTAAACATTAGTCGTCGTGGCTGGAATCGGAGCATTGGTGGGAGCTCGATTAGAAGTTCCAGCTTCATTCTGGTTCGGATTGGATCGGTGCGCGGTGGCCTGGCCGGAGCGGTTCAGATGGGGAGAGTGAGTGCCCTCAACTTCATTAGACTGGATCAGATCGGTGTCTTCCATCCGGATCGGATCCTCCAGATCGGAGCGGTCTGCTCTAGAGCCTTGAGCGCATGACCTCGTTAACAGGATGGCTTGCTGATCTTCTCTAGCATCGTTTCCCCTAGCGCCATGCACTTCTTTTCCTTTTGTCTTGGCCATAATACTCAATTCTTCAACAGTCAGTCAACAAGTACTTAAAGATGTCAGAAAAAGAGGATTAACTTCTTTGAACTTGAGGCTCCAAATAGTAGAATGATAATCCCAACAAGCTGAGAATTCGAAGATTTCTCCATGAATGCACCAAAATGTTAGATCCAAAATTGGCTCTATCACCCAAACTATTAAAAATTCTAATGAAATGAAAATTAAAACGGAGAAAACACACGATTTATAGTGGTTCGGCGTTAAACAACCTACGTCCACTTTTCTTCTTTTTCGATTGATGTCTTGAATGCGAATACAACGATGATTTTCACTCAATTCTCACTCATTTCATACATTAATTCACTCAATTTCTTTTGCAATATGACTTGAAAGATGATTGTAGGCTGAACAAGTTGATAAAATTCGGGTTGCAAAGGAATTTTAAGCCTGAAAGTGCCAAAAGATCCCTTCCAATGCCTCTTGATGGAGTATTTATAGGTGTAAAATCCTCTTGGAACTGGATCAGTTCGGGTCCACGTGGCCTTTATCCCGCCTCGGGTTTGGATGGATTCTGGTGAGGACAACACATCTGGTTAGTGGCCATCGTGGGTAGAATGTGTGGGTAACCGCTCCGATTCTTAAGGAGAACGTGTGAGTGAGGTTGCTGACATCCTGGGCTCAGATCGGATAGACTATTAGATGGGTTTCGGATTGTCCTTGCTACTTCCGATTCGGTCCGGTCTGCGTCCTTTCCTTCATTGCTTTGCATTGGTTTGTCTCTATCCAAAGAAGATCCGATCCGATCCGATCCGAATGCTTGGCAGAGTGTTCTTCACTATTTGATTCTTTAACTTTGTGTAGCCTAGTTCACAAAGTAGGCTAACAACCCTCTAGTATTTCAGATGCTCCAGACATGCTGAAAAGAAAAAGAAAGTTTCAAAACAAGGGAAGCGAAAGAGAGATGTATGGCTTCCGGAGATTATGCTCTTTAAAGTAAACTTTCCTTGAAAATAGCTTCTTTAAAACAAGTTTTTGAAAATACTTTCTATGAAAATAATACTTTTGAAAACACTTTTCAAAACTTTTTATCTGTTCTTGTAACCATAGCTCTGATACCACGTGTAACACCCCATGTCCATTAATGTCACTCACAAAGGGAATGCATCAATGTCCATGAAGCGTTATTGTTGTATATAACAGATAAATTACAAGAATAAATAAATAAAACAACACAGCGGAAGATAAAACTTATTTCATAGCATCATAACTCAAAACAAGCTTACAAAAGTAGTCTCCAAAACCATTATAACATGATCAATAGTCTTTTCCAAAAACTTCAAAGTACATAAAGAAGCAAATACTTAAATAACATAAATGCATAAATCCCCACTGAGCATAAGCAAAGCCATAAAGATGAGAGAGTCCAAAGCGATACATCTACTCTTTTCAAGAAACTGAAAGAAATCGGCACTAAACTGTAATATTCCCTCCTTGCAAACCTAAAGGGGGGGGAGGAAAGAAAAGAGGTGGAAACAAAACGGGTCAGACATAAAGTCCCGTGAGTCCAGTAATGTTAACAAATAATAGGTAAGGTAAATGATCAAGACATAAATTGGCATCATGATATGGCTGTAACATAGATAAGGTAGATAAAAAGGATGGACAAGATGATTCCGTTCCTAAGTACTAAGACAATCCTACACCTTGGCTAAGCGAACAACCCTCCAAGTACTAAACCTGAATCCCAAAGTCAACATCAGACTAACACCCAAAGGTCTATCCAACCCAACCAATATGTATTTCGGTACACTGCACTTTTGCTAAGTTACACCACATTACTTAATTACACCACACATCTACTAGTCCCTATTTACTAAAGGTTGATCCCTTCCCACAAACTGTACCCACATGACAAACTTGGTAGTTACTTGTACCTATCTGCTATCGTAGGTGTCGGCTTGCTCCTACCGCCGCTAAGGTACCCTTACCCTACCCATTCGATTGGCTCCCTAAACCCCATAGGCACCCGTGCTGGCCCCACAGTGGGTTGTATCACTCCCCAAAGTGGCAACCCCGATAGCAACATAAAATGCACGGCCGTACCTACATGATGCAACAACGTCTTACCTACTAGCCCGGACCCATGCACGCACATGAACCCATTGGACTTGCGTTGCCACCGCTATTCATGTTTTGACCTCTTACATTCAAGTCCAGTAAGCGTGCCCCAACCCCGGCCTAGTACCTAACCCAATTAGATACTCAAACGGGTTACTGGTTGAAACGGCTCCCCATTCGACACAAGCCTCCTACCTATGCTTGGTCCCCACTAGGTTTTTCTCCCACTTAACCATTTTAATTTAAATGTCCATGTCTTACACATGCTACGGTTTAGTCCATACTTACATGTCTTATCTTATTCCGGTTAAGTCCATATTTACATGTCATAATTTACCTGTCACCCCACTTAACCCTCTAACCATACCCATGTCTTATTATGGTTAGTATTCCTTAGTTCATTCCTTATGACGAACGGTGCATGACCTCCCACATTAGACCGAACAATTTGTGGCCGCTGGATTTGTCGGGCGGTTCCGGGCAATCTTATACCACAAACCGGGTCTAACCTCATGTTATTAACCGTTACGCCTACAATTCATTCCTTTGAACTCTCACATTAGACATCCAATTATGGCAGCTGGATTTGCCGGGCGGTTCCGGGCAGTCTTACGCCACAATTGCGCTTAACCTCGTGTCAAAGGTTTATTAATAATTGTACTTCACCCATACCCAATTTTCATGTCATGTATATCCAATTAAACATGTAATCATGTTTATAATATTGCCTATTCCAAATTGTCACTAATTACATATTAATTAGCCTCAATTACAAATTTACAATTATAGGCAATTTCATCAATTCCATGTAATTCATACCCAAATATGCCAATTTCACATATTATCCAATTATCCAATAATATCCAATTTTCCATATTTCACATATTCCCATCGTACCCACTTATTCGCATTCACGCGTATTTTTAACATAGGCTCGAAGGTTGCCTAGATCCAAAAATAAAAGGAATAGGGATAAGAAGAGAGAATCAAATCACAGAAAATTGGAATTAACACAACATCATGAAATAAAGCGGCATGTAAACTGGCATAGAGGCATAATGTAACACCCCACGTCCGTTAGTGTCACTCACAAATGGAATGCACCAAGTTCTGTGGAGCATTTAGGGTAAAAGATGCAGATAAATTACAAGAAAGACAAAAACTAAACAGCGGAAAATAAAACTTTGCTTTATTGATAAAATAGTTTGTACAAAGATTTCTTTACAATATCAGAGTGTCATCTGTCTTACAAAATAAAGAAGCATAAAAATACATTTATATTCCCCAATGTAGCAAGAACCAGCCATAGCATCTGAAAAGAGAATCCAAGCAAAACTTCGACAAATCTTCAAGCTCGGAAAGAGTGACAGTCCAACTTAACCTGAGCTATACTACTCCCTCCTCTACTACCTGGGGGGGAACGGAAGAAAAGAAGACGAAAGAAAAACAGAGTCAGACATAAAGCCTGAGTAAGTTCAGTAAATTCTAGCATGTGAACATGGAAAAACAAACGACATGAATTAACTGAATCCAAGATTACACCATGACCATAGGGTCAGCAAGATTAGACAAGATAATCACAAGATATGCTAAGATAAGATAAACTGGATATGCTCTAATACTTTCGCCGCTTCGCTATTTCCTTGTTATACTGGTTTCTATATCTCTGCACCACCTAACTAGTGTTCCAACTAGTAACTATAACGTGATCCCAACCCCTGTAGTTTCCATTGCCTTCAGGCATACATTTATTATTTATTACCTAGATCTAATCTAGGGTTTTCTATCAAGTGCTTTCTAGATTTAACTAGAGTTTACGCTATCTGCTGAACGCTTCTCGAGTTCAGGGTTTATGCCACCTAGTCCAATTAGGGATTATGCTACCTGTCGAACGATACCCCCAAGTCTAGGACACACTACCTAGAGTGGTATATGTTCCTATACTTCCCCACGCATGTATCGCGAATCGTTATCGCTTGTCTAGATGCACATGTCCTGTAATGTGCGGTCCGAGTCCTGTGACAGGGCAAATCAAGGAATACAGAACTCGGTCGGGAGCTTTCAGATATCTGCCGATGCAGATGCTAAGGTCTGTTTTTATTCCAGTGGCTATGGTCCCACTTGACCCCTCCCTCAACTAATGAAAGGCAGACCTTGTAAAATGAGAACTATACGCCGCCCCCCGGTGCCCCACTATCCTATGCCATCCGCAACCATAACTAGATAGCAAGTATATGGTCTTTTGGAGTTCTCTGCCTTTCCGCTTCACGTATCTCGATTGACTCAAGATGGATGGTAGACGATGAGTCGCTATCACAGGGCTACCGTTTGCTCGCCGAATCACGCCGGTCCATCCTGGTCTTTAGGTTTCCATGTATTGCAACCAAGGCATACCCCTGGTTCTTCTACGCAGACCTTAACCTCTGTGGGCCCAGGCGGATCATCTGCAGCCTCACAGAGGGATACCAAGAGTACCCTCACGTCCCCTCGAAGCCTCGAGCTTCGTAACCCAATTTGTTGGGGCCTTCTTTTTAACCAGACGGACGTTCAGTCCTCCTCGTGTTATACTAAGAATTACTACTTAGTTTTGTCAACTAAGGTTTACCACTTAGTTTCCAGAATCGTTGTTTTCATAACTAAGGTTTACTACTTAGCTCCTTTTAACTAAGGTTTACTACTTAGTTCTCTTTCCCGTCAATTTGGATTGGTTAAGTGTCATTAGTCAATTCAAGCTAACTTAACCCTCTTCATTTATCCTGTTAAGCTGGTTAAGTGTCATCAGCAATTCACGTTGACTTAACCCTACCACAAACCAAGTTATATTGGTTAAATATTTCTTATTACTTAACCCTACCCCTTCATCCTGTATTGGTTAAGTGTTCCTTTTTAACTTAACCTTGCCCGTCTGTTTTAACTAACATGTTATTAATGGTTAAGTATTATCCCTTCATGTTTTAGACTTAACCTCATTCCTTTATCACAACCTGATGGTTAAGTGTTCAGGTTTACTTAACCCTACGGTCTAGCCCAGCAAACATATCAAAATTGTCTAAGTGTATTAGATTTTACTTAACCCCAACCTCTAGTCTAGTTAACATATTAATTTGGCTAAGTGCATTAACTTTACTTAACCCCTACAAGTCTCGTTTTGCTACCTTGAGTTTGGTTAAGTGTCTCTATGGACTTAGCCCTCCCATTCAAGCTTAACTGTGTTAAGTTGGTTAAGTGTTCCTATGGACTTAACCCTCCCATTCTAGCTTAACTGTGTTAAGTTGGTTAAGTGTTCCTATGGACTTAACCCTCCCATTCTAGCTTAACTGTGTCAAGTGTCAGTCTGAACCTAACCCCACCCATCAGTCTAGATATCATGTTGAACTAGTTAAGTGTCTTAGTTAACTTAACCCTACCATTCTTGTTCTAGCTTTAACTAAATAAATTAAAGCCGCTACCACTCACATTAGACAGGTATTGTTGCGACTACTGGATGTGCTGGTTGGTTCCGGGCAGGTTTATATCGCAACTCAGTCTAACCTCGGGCTAGGCATATTCGTGTTTTCTAAGTTCAAAGGGTTTCAATTTATTTTCAAATCAAGTTTTGAAAGTAACCATCCCGTTCGTCGGATCAGTTAGGGATAGCCAGGGAGAGCAGGAAACTTGTATTTTCCAAACCCAAGCCTAGACACTATCCTCTCTGTCACCCTAGAACTTTCTGGTGTGTCATTAAAAGAGATGTCGTTAATAAACCTTTAATTTGTCTAAATTTATATTTCCTCATTCAGGCCAAATTCTATAAGTAAATTATTTCTAATTTACTTATTTCCTAATTACTCTTTTAATGTAAATTGTCTACATTCTTTCTTATGGCCCATTTCCCCTTCTAAATCATATTTATGCTTTTTGGTATGTGGACTATACCAAATTAAGTGTCACTAACCATGATTCTGCTAAACCTGCCAATTACTCCCAGTTATGGCCAATTTCACATTTATGCCAATATACTTGCCATGCCAATTTAGCTAATCCAATTCCGATTCAACATTCTAATTCTAGACTTATTACTCTAGTTCACTGTTCATGTAAATGCTAGATTTACATGTCAATACTAGATTCAAATTACACATCTTATAATTCATGTCAAATTTATCCAATTTGCATTTCTATGAACATGCCATAATACATGTTCCCAATTTATGCCAATTTCCAAGTTAAACTACATTTTTAGTAAATTTCATATTTTGCCCAAACCGCATTCCCACCGTTCGTATAATCGTGATTCAGTCTAGATTATAAATAAAGCTAGGTTCGTAGAAAATAGGGAATGAACCAAAGATGCTATGCAAAAGATAGACATACTAACTGGCATAAAAAGGGTTGAATAACGACGTCGGTTCAAGAACATGGGTAGACCTAACTTAATAGGTAAATTCCCAAGGTCTAAAACCAAAGAAAACCAAGAATAGACAGAATAGAGACGTAGGTTCAAGAACATGGGTAGACCTAACTTAATAGGTAAATTCCCAAGGTCTAAAACCAAAGGTAACCAAGAATATATAGAATAGATGATCGGGTTTAGACCCAATTTCACAGTCACAAAACTTAAGCAACACTTTCCTAGTCATTAATCATAGGTGTTTAATCACAGATGTTCTTGTTATGTCATAGGCAATAGTTTATATTTCCTAATAAAAGGCATAGGCTTAGTCAAGGAAATAATCCTCATAGTCACAGTCACAGTCATAGGCAATGTTCATAGTCATAGGCAATGTCCATAGTCGTAGGAAATGTTCATAGTCATAGGCAAATGTTCATAGTCATAGGCATATGGTTTTAAGGTCCATAGTTTCATAGTCATGGTCTTATTTGTCCTCGAATCATAACAGTTCTTAATTAGGTTCAAGAGTATAGGCACTGATTCGAATAGAGAGAGAGAGAGATTTGGCATATTCTTCTATTCCTTTAATTTCATGTCACGAACAGAGAAAAACGTTCAAATCTAGAAATAACTGACTTACAGAGATTAGATTAGAATAGAAAGGAGGCGTTGCTATGATTCGTGCGAAGTTTAGCCTTTAATCCTTATTTTGAAGCTTTGAATCTCTTCTAGACAACTTGAGCAGCATAACCTTGTCTTGGATTTTCGTATTATCTTCTTATTTTTATTTATTTATATATTTTCTCAGAGGCAACATAAGGATAGAAAATAATTGTGAATAGAGAAGAAGACCAGGGATGTTTATATAGTGTAGAAGTCAACGAATCTGGTCAGAAGGGCGTTCAAATACAGAGAAACGAATCTGGTTCAGGAAGCTGGAAAAAGAAGGGGGGATCGACACGCAGGTCGACTCCCCAGTCGACCTTGGGGGGGGGGGGGGGGTCGACACCCAGGTCGACTCCCCAGTCGACCTGGGGGGGGGGGTCGACACCCAGGTCGACTCCACGGTCGACCTGGGGTCCTGGGCGGGAAATTTCCTGCCCAGCCCGCTTCTGAGTCTGTTTTGAATTTTGAACCTTGCTGAAACTTCCGGAGGCCATATCTTTCTCATACGGACTCCGATTCACGCAAACTCAGACTCGTTTTCATGTAGAATTCCGAGACGAACGCAATGGCCCAGCCCGTTTCCCTTGATTTTGATTTTAACTTTTAATTCTGCATTGATTTGTGAATCTTAGTGTTATGGAATTACGGGGTGTTACATTCTCCCCCACTTAAAAGAATTTCGTCCCCGAAATCTTCAAGTTAGGAAGAATGTGTCCTACCATCCAATCACCCATCTACTCAACCATTCAATCACAGGCATTCATTGTCCTTAAAAGATTTCTAATGCTTTCATGTTCATATGCATAGTGTGTATATGTCTTTATCTAATGCAAAATCAGGCGGTCTACTGATTCAGTTGACCTCCTTAATGCAAATCATGTCAGTGTCATGCGTCCAATCATGTATGCTAGCATCCCTAGTTATGTAAATACTACATGCATGCACAGCCATTCATCCATATGCAACATCCATATGATAACATATCAAGTTCAACTTACAAACAAATACATATTTGTACATGCAATATGCAAGCGTTCGAACTTGATCTAGTGCCTAATACGTATGCATATGCATCCACGAGCAACCATTAGCAACCACCAGTCATAACATGTTTCATATACATGTTTACATCCATTGGCTTCTACCTAAGGATCGAAGATACGACCTAGAGGATATACTTTGGAAAGAGAGAAACAATTATGCGCAAAGCTCCTAAACAAAGAAATCAAGGATGCACCCTTAAGGAACAGGGTATGATGCTAGTATCTAGCCTTCTTGAGCTTTACTCCACTGTATCTTAGCTAATTTAACTTCACGATTGTGAAGTTTCCGATCTCCATTTCCAAAATAAACAGATGTCAATTACGACACCAAGTATATGTACTAAGATGATTAGAGGTCTCCCTCTTATCCGTCATGCCATAACTATAAGGGTCGAAAGGTTACTACGTGCTTTTTAGAGTGCCTGTCACATCTATTCATCTCTCACGCAAACCATCCTAGTCGAACTCGACATCCCTCAAGTACAAGCCCCAAAGGCCTAAACCAATATCAGACAAGCACCCAAGGAATATCTCCTCCGAACTTAGACGATCTATGTGAGATGATATAAACAAACTCGATAGCTATTCTCAAATCCCTACTAACCAAAAATAAACTGGTCAGACCACCAATTGGATTTGAGACTCTAGTGGGATCTTTCTACTATATAAGTACAATGGTGCAGAGACTCAACTATGGAAGTGGATATGAACAAATGCGAAGAGCTAAAACCAAAGGAAAGAACAACAAAACTAAACTCTTCCAACAGAACTTTACTACCTTTCTCCTAGGTACGCTTGGTGGTGAAAGTAGGTTCTTGCCCTTTTGAAAACCTTATTCCTCGTTCTTGCCCTTGCCCTTAATTATATGCCCTATCATTCCCTAGTAAAGATACTTCCTCTTGTCTTAGGTTTTATAATTTCTTCCTCCTTTGTGAGCTAAATCTACATCCATGAATTCCTCATCCTAGTGTTGTGCTCCCTAGCCAAACTCCTCATCCCCTTCCATGTGTAGTCATGTTGACAAATTTCTCGAAAGCTGCTTCCATCGTACAGAAAACCCTATAAGCTTTAAAGAAAACTGGTAGTAAGTGAAACAACCACAGCCCTAGATGGAAGTCGGGTACTACTTTGCCCTTCGATGAGGTTACCTCCCAGAAAGCCAGGAGCCCCAGAGACTCAAGAAAGAAGGAGATAAGAAAACAGAGGAAGAGAAAATAGTGTGTATGGCTCTGGGGAATATGCCTTTAAAACAAAACTTTTCTTTTGAAAATGCTTCTTTTAAAACCATTTTGAAAATAATTATTCAAATCCTTTATCTGATCTGGTAACCTTCAGCTCTGATACCACGTGTAACACCCCACGTCCGTTAGTGTCACTCACAAAGGGAATGCACCAAGTTCTGTGGAGCATTTAGGGTAAAAGATGCAGATAAATTACAAGACAGACAGAAATTAAACAGCAGAAAATAAAACTTTGCTTTATTGATAAAATAGTTTGTAAAAAGATTTCTTTACAATATCAGAGTGTCATCTGTCTTACAAAATAAAGAAGCATAAAAATATATTTATATTCCCCAATGTAGCAAGAACCAGCCATAGCATCTGAAAAGAGAATCCAAGCAAAACTTTGACAAATCTTCAAGCTGGGAAAGAGTGACAGTCCAACTTAACCTGAGCAATACTACTCCCTCCTCTACTACCTGGGGGGGAACGGAAGAAAAGAAGACGAAAGAAAAACAGAGTCAGACATAAAGCCTGAGTAAGTTCAGTAACTTCTAGCATGTGAACATGGAAAAACAAACGACATGAATTAACTGAATCCAAGATTACACCATGACCATAGGGTCAGCAAGATTAGACAAGATAATCACAAGATATGCTAAGATAAGATAAACTGGATATGCTCTAATACTTTCGCCGCTTCGCTATTTCCTTGTTATACTGGTTTCTATATCTCTGCACCACCTAACTAGTGTTCCAACTAGTAACGATAACGTGATCCCAACCCCTGTAGTTTCCATTGCCTTCAGGCATACATTTATTATTTATTACCTAGATCTAATCTAGGGTTTTCTATCAAGTGCTTTCTAGATTTAACTAGAGTTTACGCTATCTGTTGAATGCTTCTCGAGTTCAGGGTTTATGCCACCTAGTCCAACTAGGGATTACACTACCTGTCGAACGATGCCCCCAAGTCTAGGACACACTACCTAGAGTGGTATATGTTCCTATACTTCCCCACGCATGTATCGCGAATCGTTATCGCTTTTCTAGATGCACATGTCCTGTAATGTGTGGTCCGAGTCCTGTGACAGGGCAAATCAAGGAATACAGAACTCGGTCGGGAGCTTTCAGATATCTGCCAATGCAGATGCTAAGGTCTGTTTTTATTCCAGTGGCTATGGTCCCACTTGACCCCTCCCTCAACTAATGAAAGGCACACCTTGTAAAATGAGAACTATACGCCGGCCCCCGGTGCCCCACTATCCTATGGCCATCCGCAACCATAACTAGATAGCAAGTATATGGTCTTTTGGAGTTCTCCGCCTTTCCGCTTCACGTATCTCGATTGACTCAATATGGATGCTAGACGACGAGTCGCTATCACAGGGCTACCGTTTGCTCGCCGAATCACGCCGGTCCATCCTGGTCTTTAGGTTGCCATGTATTGCAACCAAGGCATACCCCTGGTTCTTCTACGCAGACCTTAACCTCTGTGGGCCCAGGCGGATCATCTGCAGCCTCACAGAGGGATACCAAGAGTACCCTCATGTCCCCTCGAAGCCTCGGGCTTCGTAACCCAATTCGTTGGAGCCTTCTTTTTAATCATACGGACGTTCACTCCTCCTCGTGTTATACTAAGAATTACTACTTAGTTTTGTCAACTAAGGTTTACCACTTAGTTTCCAGAATCGTTGTTTTCTTAACTAAGGTTTACTACTTAGCTCCTTTTAAATAAGGTTTACTACTTAGTTCTCTTTCCCGTCAATTTGGATTGGTTAAGTGTCATTAGTCAATTCAAGCTAACTTAACCCTCTTCATTTATCCTGTTAAGCTGGTTAAGTGTCATCAGCAATTCACGTTGACTTTACCCTACCACAAACCAAGTTATATTGGTTAAATATTTCTTATTACTTAACCCTACCCCTTCATCCTGTATTGGTTAAGTGTTCCTTTTTAACTTAACCTTGCCCGTCTGTTTTAACTAACATGTTATTAATGGTTAAGTATTATCCCTTCATGTTTTAGACTTAACCTCATTCCTTTGTCACAACCTGATGGTTAAGTGTTCAGGTTTACTTAACCCTACGGTCTAGCCCAGCTAACATATCAAAATTGGCTAAGTGTATTAGATTTTACTTAACCCCAACCTCTAGTATAGTTAACATATTAATTTGGCTAAGTGCATTAACTTTACTTAACCCCTACAAGTCTCGTTTTGCCACCTTGAGTTTGGTTAAGTGTCTCTATGGACTTAGCCCTCCCATTCTAGCTTAACTGTGTTAAGTTGGTTAAGTGTTCCTATGGACTTAACCCTCCCATTCTAGCTTAACTGTGTTAAGTTGGTTAAGTGTTCCTATGGACTTAACCCTCCCATTCTAGCTTAACTGTGTTAAGTGTCAGTCTGAACCTAACCCCACCCATCAGTCTAGTTATCATGTTGAACTGGTTAAGTGTCTTAGTTAACTTAACCCTACCATTCTTGTTCTAGCTTTAACTAAATAAATTAAAGCCGCTACCACTCACATTAGACAGGTATTGTTGCGACTACTGGATGTGCCGGTTGGTTCCGGGCAGGTTTATATCGCAACTCAGTCTAACCTCGGGCTAGGCATATTCGTGTTTTCTAAGTTCAAAGGGTTTCAATTTATTTTCAAATCAAGTTTTGAAAGTAACCATCCCGTTCGTCGGATCAGTTAGGGATAGCCAGGGAGAGCAGGAAACTTGTATTTTCCAAACCCAAGCCTAGACACTATCCTCTCTGTCACCCTAGAACTTTCTGGTGTGTCATTAAAAGAGATGTCGTTAATAAACCTTTAATTTGTCTAAATTTATATTTCCTCATTCAGGCCAAATTCTATAAGTAAATTATTTCTAATTTACTTATTTCTTAATTACTCTTTTAATGTAAATTGTCTACATTCTTTCTTATGGCCCATTTCCCCTTCTAAATCATATTTATGCTTTTTGGTATGTGGACTATACCAAATTAAGTGTCACTAACCATGATTTTGCTAAACCTGCCAATTACTCCCAATTATGGCCAATTTCACATTTATGCTAATATACTTGCCGTGCCAATTTAGCTAATCCAATTCCGATTCAACATTCTAATTCTAGACTTATTACTCTAGTTCACTATTCATGTAAATGCTAGATTTACACGTCAATACTAGATTCAAATTACACATCTTATAATTCATGTCAAATTTATCCAATTTGCATTTCTATGAACATGCCATAATACATGTTCCCAATTTATGCCAATTTCCAAGTTAAACTACGTTTTTAGTAAATTTCATATTTTGCCCAAACCGCATTCCCACCGTTCGTATAATCGTGATTCAGTCTAGATTATAAATAAAGCTAGGTTCGTAGAAAATAGGGAATGAACCAAAGATGCTATGCAAAAGATAGACATACTAACTGGCATAAAAAGGATAAAAAAAACGTTGGTTCAAGAACATGGGTAGACCTAACTTAATAGGTAAATTCCCAAGGTCTAAAACCAAAGAAAACCAAGAATAGACAGAATAGAGACGTAGGTTCAAGAACATGGGTAGACCTAACTTAATAGGTAAATTCCCAAGGTCTAAAACCAAAGGTAACCAAGAATAGACAGAATAGATGATCGGGTTTAGACCCAATTTCATAGTCACAAAACTTAAGCAACACTTTCCTAGTCATGAATCACATGTGTTTAATCACAGATGTTCTTGTTATGTCATAGGCAATAGTTTATATTTCCTAATCAAAGGCATAGGCTTAGTCAAGGAAATAATCCTCATAGTCACAGTCACAGTCATAGGCAATTTTCATAGTCATAGGCAATGTCCATAGTCATACGCAATGTTCATAGTCATAGGCAAATGTTCATAGTCATAGGCATATGGTTTTAAGGTCCATAGTTTCATAGTCGTGGTCTTATTTGTCCTCGAATCATAACAGTTCTTAATTAGGTTCAAGAGTATAGGCACTGATTCGAATAGAGAGAGAGAGAGATTTGGCATATTCTTTTATTCCTTTAATTTCATGTCACGAACAGAGAAAAACGTTCAAATCTAGAAATAACTGACTTACAGAGATTAGATTAGAATAGAAAGGAGGCGTTGCTATGATTCGTGCGACGTTTATCCTTTAATCCTTATCTTGAAGCTTTGAATCTCTTCTAGACAACTTGAGCAGCATAACCTTGTCTTGGATTTTCATATTATCTTCTTATTTTTATTTATTTATATATTTTCTCAGAGGCAACATAAGGATAGAAAAGAATTGTGAATAGAGAAGAAGACAATGGCTGTTTATATAGTGTAGAAGTCAACGAATCTGGTCAGAAGGGCGTCCAAATACAGAGAAACGAATCTGGTTCAGGAAGCTGGAAAAAGCAGGGGGGTCGACACCCAGGTCGACTCCCTAGTTGACCTAGGGGGGAGGGTCGACTCCCCAGTCGACCTGGGGGGGGGGGTCTCGACACCCAGGTCAACTCCCCTGTCGACCTAGGGGGGTCGACACCCAGGTCGACTCCACGGTCGACCTGGGGTCCTGGGCGGGAAATTTCCCGCCCAGCCCGCTTCTGAGTCTGTTTTGAATTTTGAACCTTGCTGAAACTTCCGGAGGCCATATCTTCCTCATACGGACTCCGATTCACGCAAACTCGGACTCGTTTTCATGCAGAATTCCAAGACGAACGCAATGGCGCAGCCCGTTTCCCTTGATTTTGATTTTAACTTTTAATTCTACCTTGATTTGTGAATCTTAGCGTTACGGAATTACGGGGTGTTACACATAATGACAGATTCAACATGAATAAACTGATAAAAGGTATGAACTTTACATAGAAACATAGGCATATAATGACATGAATCAAAAAGGTAAAGACTTGGATGAGATTTAAATTACATACATACATATGAATCCTCTTTACAACTTTATCATGTTACTTTTAATCCCATTATATTGTGAAAATCACCGTACTCACCTTTCGTGGTTAAAGAATAGAATTATGCACTGAAATTGGCATAGAAACGTTGCGGTGTTGCTGATTTATCTTCTTGAATTGTTGTAGAAGCTCTAATCTTTAATTTGAGTTGAAGCTGAACACTTGAGATTTGATTTAGAGGCGGCAACTAGGGTTTAAGAGAGAATTTGACAGCATAATGGTGTCGTAGATAATATTTATGAATTAGGGTTAGGTCTTAGCGTGTATATTTAGGTGTAGGAAGTTATTTAGGCCTTAGGATTAACCCTAGAACTGATCTGGACCACTCATATGCCATATCAGCCCTTAGGGCGAATCGGGCCATGGGTTGGCAGCCAAACACCCTGGATTGACCTCTAGTCGACCCAGCGGGGTTCGAGTTGACTCCAAAAGTGGTGCAGTTTGGCTATTCCCCCTCCCGATTCACTGTTTTGAACTTTTTTGAATATTTATTTATTTAATTTATATATATATATATATCTACATATATATTTCTCCCATATGCATACAAACTTCTTGGCTTAATAACTTCTTCATAATTAACCATTTTTCACACTAAACCACTTTTTGAATTGCGTTCACACTAAGCCACTTTTTAAACATTTCCCTAAAACAAAAATATGGCGCTGGCTGGGATCGAACTCTGTACCTCTTGTATGCAAGTCACATGTTCTAACCAAATGAGTTACTAAGTCTTTTGCTTACAAACCTTAGAACAATGCTAAACATCATTCTTTTCTCATTCCTCTTTTTCAAATAAATTATTCTTTAATTTGTTTTTTTTCATATTCTCAGAAAATACGGGGTGTTACAGCTAGTGTTTGAATGGCAATAGAAATATTCAATAAAATTTAATCAAAATTGTACTAGTTCTTTCTAAATCAAGTAATTCGTCGATTCACAAAAATATTCGAACTCCAGATTCAACCACCAATACTTCGATCAACACCTTCTCAAGTATCGTATTCACCTAATGGATATACAAGAGGACACAATGGGTATTTAATAGAGAAAACCCTAATTTCATTTTCAGAAGAACGAGACTTAGTGGGCATTGAAGTAAATGGAGGCCGACATTAAAGTGACTGAGATTTAAGTGAAAAGGGGCCAATTATACTTTTAGTGTCTTGTTTAATATAGATTAAGGTTATAGGGGTTTAGTTTAATTGGGGTTTAATTTTTAGTTTATTTTTATTGTATCGTTTTTAGGTCAAACTCTAGTTTTTAACTAGGCAATAAAATATGGGGTTTTAGTTTGAAATTCGCAACTCAGAGGATTAAGTTGTGTCAAGGTTTTAAGCATAGGGTTATACAATTGGGAGTGAGTGTCGTGAGTTTACAGGTATTGTAAGCAAAGAGATTATCTAATTCCTAGTAGAAACCTTGGGGCAGCAGGAAGTAGGATGGATTTTGCAGAAGCTGAGGAATTTTGTGTTATTTAATTTTTGCATTTACTCTAATTATTATCTATGCTGATTTTTTTATTAATTATTATTCTGTGAAAAAATCAATAAACCCTATTCACCCTCCTCAAAGGTTAATTGAAATCCTACATGTTTTCCAAATCCAAAATCCAATTTCTAAAGTTAGAGCTAAACATATAACCAATATCAAATCCAGGTTATCGATTTCTCCGAATCATTTATGTAAGCCAAATCCAATCAAAGTTCAAAGACCATACTTAAATATAGGTTTGTAATCTCTCTACTTTGCTTATCAAATCCACATCAAAATCCAAGTCAGCAGCTATTTCGAGTTGGTATCCGAATCATGGCCTCTTTAGGCGAATCCTTGCTTTCTCTGGGCTGTTGATAAGCATAGTCTATACTCAACGAACATTAGCATCTTCAAACTCATGTCAAGCATAGTCCACACTTGGCGGTCAGAGTTGGACTCTTGACGAGCATAGTCCATACCCAATGGTTGACCGAGCGACCCTACCAAGTCCTAGTGAAATGACTTGTCCCTTGACAAGCACAGTCTGTGCTTGACAACCAATCAAGCAGCTTTGTCAAGTCCTTATGCAACAATCTGAACCTTATCAAGAATAATCCATATTTAATGATTAATCAAACGATATTTCCAAGTCCTGACAAATTGACCTAGACCCTACCAACCATAATCCATTCATAGCAACCCTAATAAGATGCCTTGCCAAGTCCTACAGAGCAACATACCATTTGCCGAGCACAATCCATGCTCAAGATTGACAGCCTACCTTGCCAAGTCCAGATGAAGTGGCCTGAACCTTGTCAAGCACAATCCATACTTGATGACAAATGAGTTATTAAAGTTGAAATCCAGATATTTATTCCATACTCAATGAGCATAATCCATGCGTAATATTCATAATCCATACTTGCTAAGTAATTTGGTTAAAGTATCAAAATAAGTTTTGTTACGTCTTAAAAACTAGTGGTTTATTGTCATCTCAGAGCATGCCAAGGGACCATGTTCAAATCCTATACAAGTGTAAATGGCTTATCCTTTTTATTACAAGTTCATTTTACACTAAAAATTTATATGGAAATCCTAATGGTTTATCATTATCTCACGGCATGTCTAGGGATCTTTCAAGTTCCCATATAGATGTAAGCATCGTTTATTATTCAAATCCAAACCATTGATTGATGATGATATCCCCACGCGAGCTTGGCCAGATTTAATATTTTGCAGTCGATGGTTGATGTTATTCCATCACTCCCGCTCCATTCCGAACATATCGTGCCAATTGACCATTTTGACCCTGTTGACACCAAAAAATGGTATAATACCCAATACTTGAAAATTTAGAGAATAAATGAAGATAAATAAGTGAAAAAGAAGAGAAAAGCAATCACACACAGATTTATAGTGGTTCGGGGTTAACGAGCCTATGTCCACTTTATAATCTCTTATATATGAAATGATCTATTACAGATGATATTGTCACAACAATGATCTAGTAAGAGATTCGCCAAAAAATCCCTTCTTTAGAGTCTAAAAGGTCTATTTATAGATTCTACAGTGTTCAAATTGGCTGAGGTGCGTGTTTTTCGATCTAGTATTATAGGAGAGCGTGGAGAAGTGTTCTTCTTGCGAAGGATCTCGTGATTTGAGCACATAGTGACAGGTGGTGGTTGATCCGATCTTTAAGGATAGGAGGAACCGGTCAAATAGGAATAGGAACAAATCTTCAAGAGGATATTTTGTATGAAATCAAGCTTGGCCTAACTCGATCGGCCCAAAGACCATAGGCTCTAGCTGACTCGTACGTTGGGTTCATGTGCTTGGCTTAAATCCTAGGTTCGGGTTGAACCATTCATCGGTCGACTAGGTCCTTGGTCAGGGTTACTCGGTCCTCCATGTCACTTTGACTAAATTCTATGATGTCGATGAACCTCGATAGCCTTGCCAAAAGGCTAGTCAACACTTTGCCCCATAATGCATGTCGTGTTAAGAACGAGGAATGCTTTGTATTTTTTCACCTTGGATCACTTCTTAGCATAGGGAAATCAGAAGACCACATTTTTATCAGCTTAAAGACTTTTCCATGAACTATGTGAGCTAAGGATCGGTCGATCAGATATTTTGGAATTAACATTGATCCAGGAAATGACGAAACTTTGCAGTTATATGTCTATTTGTCTTGGCCTGGCTCGTTATTGGAATTACACGTCAGTCTCATAGTCATAATCACTAGTTATGTCAATAGAATATGAAGAGTTCCCCTGTTCTGTTATAAAAGGCTATCCCACTTCCATTATTTATTTTCACTTTTTTACTGCATCAAAAACCATCAAGATCGTTTCTTTCGATTTCTTCGCAGGTATGGATTAATTTTCTGTTCCTCATCTTTAAAACACATTCTAATATGATTTCGCACTTAAATCTCCCTTTTTTTCCTTTCTGTTTTAACTTGCATCCAATATAATCCATGGTCCGAATCACCAATGTTTAGTTCGCCGGAATTGTGCTCCGGTGGTAAAGCGGCGGCCACAGGCGGTTCTAGTAGCATAGTGGTAGAATTCGGTGATGGAAGTGGAGTTACCTTTGTGAAGAGACAAGGGATGAAGAGGTATCTCATTCTTCAAAGCATTTTGAATCCCGAGGCTTCATTAAACCTGAGGGAATGTGGTAGAGAGAAAAAAAGTGTGATTGGATGGGCCTACTCAGGTCATAATGTAGGCTCTTGATGTGGTCAGGAAGAAAGAGACAAAAAATGACTTCAAGATCGGCTTGTGGAGCCTATGCTGCAAAAACGTATGCATGATTGGTAATGACAACTACCTACAACATTTCTGGAAGTAGAATCAAGTCCTGGGTCGATAAAACCACTGATTGACCCTCGAGAGATCCATCGAACCACATACTCATTCATCATGACAATCGTATTCAGGAGACGTGTACCTCGAGTTCGAGTTCTAAATCGACCGATTTATTTCACTTGCATATCATAGATAGTTGGAATAGGGCATCATGAGCTTGAGCATGCCCCTAACTGTTTTTTTTTCTCTTATACAGTTACCTCGTCATACACATGTATTAGTACATACACTAGAGGGTCATGGTCTTCCGTATTCTAACAATTAGTTCCTTATGAATAACACAAAAATAACTGGGATATACCAGATTCGCAATGCTGGAACAGGTAGGGGTAATGTTCTTTCCACTCCTGTAGACTTAGATAGTATCTTGTCTTCTGGGTGTGGGACCGACTCCGATCCTGGCTTCAACGTCGATTCTCAAGATCAACAAGCAAACCCTCCATCTGTCATAGAAATAGGAGAAACAAGCAGGGCAACATTCGTGATAAATTCACCCGACACTCTTCCTAGTGCTGTAATTTTGGAAAACCCCCGGACACTTGGTCATACATAATGAGTTTAAAGCATTTGTAGAGGTTGAGCGCTAAACATAATATCTCTTGGGAAGACATCCGCATTCCTTAAGAGGGTAACCATCCCCATAGCTCAACGATCCGGTACATGGCATTAATTCACCCAATGTGTTCTGCAGGAGTCATTCCTCCATTTTCTTCTTTCATAGTGGACTTTTTAAGGCGAATGATCTTAGCACCGATGTAACTCCACCTAATAGCATATTCTAATCTCTTGTCTCTGTATGTTTTATATTTGGAACACTTACATCAACCCCCATAATTCGAAGACGTAATCTTTTTGTTTAACTTCAGACATCAAGAAGGAAATTCTCTTTCTTTCACTTTCCTCGAAGCTGTGCGTTACCAGGAGATAATAGAAGACATACCCAGCAAACAAAGGGGACATCAAACATGAGTGGTTCTATGTCCTTCAGCAAACACGAAGTGCCCATTATTGGCTACAAACCAGTATGTTTCACTTTTAGCTAATCGAGTCATAAGGAGGCTTCTTACATAGATCATCTTCATGCAGGTGGTGACTCCAAAAGGCCTAAGGGGAGAGAGTTCCAAGGACACTCTGATATGTTGGCTGGCTTGGACAAGGAAGCCGAAGCATCGGGACATGTTTGACCGACGCATATTTACATTGCTACTATCTTTTTTATGTGAACAGGTCATTAGGTCCCTTAGTGAATCGAACTTCTCCCTCAATTGTTGCTCAAATCGAGGTGCCCCCAACCGAAAATGCATCGACCATTGCTGAAAACGTGCTTCCAGTCGGGAGGTAGTCTGACCAACTTGCGATCGAAGAGAAAGTTGCCACTACAGATCCCCTCCCCCCTCGAGGAAGGGGAAGAAAGTTGTTAGAAAGAGAATCATAAAGGAGTCCGACCACTTGAAATAACAGATAGGATTCAAGGGAGGAATAAGCAGAAACTCCCTTTGATGATTTAGAAAATCTGGAGCTCCCCGATACAATCCTCTCTTCCCAAAACTTAGATTCAGCTGCTTTCTTCCCCAAGCACGAGGAAAATTCCATGTTTGATGAACCAAAAGAAGTGAAAGAGACGAGCCAAGTCCCAGGATCGGGTAGGTCCAGGGGAAATCACTTAGGATGTATAAAGCACGAGTACTACACTGCACGACACTATTTTCTCTTGCATATACTGAATATTGACTAAAGTTTTTTTAGGAATCATGGGAAGCGGTTACTACCATGATAACTTCGGCTCTCTCCTGAAAAAAGGTGGCCCTGCTTGTTCGGCTTCACTGTAGGAAAAATGAGACAGGGATAAAGACAACAAACAGGATCATGAGCACAGTTACAATGATGATAAAGAGAGGGAAGAGCAGGAACAGAAGGAGTAAGAGAGGAAAGAAAGAGAGAAAATGGATTGGGAGAGGAAGGAGAGGGGTAACCAGGAAAAGCATAATAGGGACATGGAGGAGAAAGAGAAAAAGAAAACTCATGAGAAGAGGAATGATGGGGAGCGTAATATGCACAAAAATCAATCTACTTCTTGTTCTCGAGATAAGAATCCAGAGGGGACGACAAAACTGCAAGTGAACATTCTCAAATCACTTTTCCTCTTTCCAAGATTCCGACCGATCCTCCTTCCAAGATACATTCGGCTAGCATTCGTGATTAGGTTCTACCCTTCCCTCCAGGGGCCTTGGAAAAGTCCCCAGATGTCTACCCCTTTGGCCCAAGAGATGACACTGGTCGAACAAATCAGAGAAATGGAGGAAAGTTTTCCTTGTCTTCGATTTAATGGAATCTGTAACAACCCGGAATTTGGGGCCAATTTAAAATTTTCATTTTAGAGATTTTAACGGTGTTTAAATAGTTGAAATGAATTCTTTTAAATAAAAATGACTAGAAATTTATATTTGATTGGACTTAATACGAATATATTTAATTTAATTATAAAAGGAATTAGAAAAAGGACGGTAGTTAGAAAAGTCAAACCTGAACTTTGACTGACTGTACAGGATGCAGAATAAACCGAATTTTGGTGAAATGAAAAATATTTAAATCTGTTAATGAATATCTTTCTAACGATTCTGAAAAATTGAAGTTTCATAGCGGGAATCAAAAGTTATGGCCAAATGAATTTTCAGAAAGGTCGCTATAGAGAATATATCGCCCTTGAAAATAAACATTTTGCATACGACCTCGGAATTCGACGAAACCACTTTTGTTGGATCCGGGATGTCAAATTATGGCTAGATTTCAAATTTCTTGATTTTTGAAGTTGATATGTGAGATTGGCAAAGGAAAATGTGTTTTGGTCAATTACAGTTAAATTGGATCGGCCAGAAAATGGCCATTTTTCAAACGATCTCAGAATTCGACGAAATTTGTTTTGTTAAGACCATATCATCAAAACATAGCCAAAAATAATTTTTTCGGATTTTTCTGACTTCATATGTGACCCCGGTAAAATTAGAAAGTACGTTCGAATTTAATATTAAAGAATCAATTTGAAAATAAAAGAAACATGCTTTTAACTTCAGAATTGGACTTCGGCAATAGCGCCATTGCATTCAGAAGGCGTCAAAACCTATTGTTCGACAGTCGTTGAGCGCGAATCGGAGTTCGGACGAAAAATCCCTATTTTCTGGAATTAAATAAATTAAATAAAAAAGAACATACCTTTAATACACGTATAAATACGCGTGTACAATACCTTTCTTCCTCCCGATTGTTCAGCCGCCTCTACCCTTTCATGGCCGATTCTTTCTCCTTTGATTTCTCTCCCCTCGTAACGAATTAGCATCCAACCCATACACCACTTCGAAGAGCTCCTCTCCCTCTTTCAACCCATACCCGAAACGCCCCTCCTCGTCACCTGAAACCGCCGCCCCGACCCCACGAAGACCGCCGCCGCTGACCCCTGCTGGGCCCACCAGGCGCAACCGCACCCTCCCCCCTTCCGGTCGAACATCCCTCTCTCGTAGCCCTTCCATGTCCAACAACTCGTTCGTAAAATCATCACTCCAATCTCCCGATTTCTGAATTTAAAGTTTTGAACAAACTGAAAATTTTAAGGTATGAATAACTCAGATTTTGCCATGCTTTTAAATGTCGCAGTGACAGTTGTTAAAAGTGTTTTCTAATTTATACATTTGAACTTCAAATTGAAATCTTTCAGATCCGAAACCATCGTGCCTTTAAACACGAGATCTGATCGAGTTTGGACCTTCATTTCAAATCCAAGCAATGTGAGAATTTATTTTTAATTAAATTTAATTAACTTAATTATTATTCTTGCGTTATGTGAAGTTTGAAAGGCAAATATAAATGGATCTGCGATGGATGTTATTCTATGTTATGGATCTGAATTGTTTGTGATGTTATGATATTAGATCTGAAAGTTTTAGTGTTAGATCTAAGTTAGCTGATTTATTAGGATCACTTATTTGTTAATCTTGTCAATCATGGTTTGTTGATATTCACAAACCGTATGTTTACATGTAAGAACACACCCTTAGTTATTCTCAGAATTGAACTAGAACTCTCAACTTGAGATTGACTCATGTTATTAATTCGATTTGATCCCTTTGATTATTTAAAATATTGTTTGTGGTTGGGTTGGATATGAAATAATGTTGGATATGAAATAATGTTGGACATGAAATAACGTTGGACATGAAATAAAATTGGACATGAAATTTGAACAAGAATTACATTTTATATGTAATTAGAAAAGTGAAGTTACATTGTAAAACAAAGAATGCCTTTTATATGTAATTAAGATGAGATATTAGAACGGTAAAATAAAAATTACATTTTTCTATGTAATTAAAATATGAATTTACACCGTATGATGAAAATTACATTTTTCCATGTAATTAAAATATGAATTTACACCGTATGATAAAAATTACATTTTTTTTATGTAATTAAAATATGAATTTACACTGTATGATAAAAATTACTTTTTTTATTTGAAACTATGATATGCAGTTGGCGATGAAAATAAAAATTACTTTTTTTATTTGAAACTATGTTATGCAATTGGCTATGAAGATAAAAAGTACATTTTTCTATGCAACTAAAGTCATGAGATTTGCAATGCAAATAAAAGTTACATTTTTCTATGTAGCTATGAATGAGATTTGAAAGACGAAAATAAATCATTTAAAAAAAAATAAGAATGAGAAAATTGCATAGAGAATAAAAATTCACATTTTATATGTGGATTAAGGACGAGGATTTACATATTAAGAAAAATTTCATTTCTATTACATAAGTGAAAAGGGGAATTTACATAGTAGGTAAAATTCCAATTTTTACATATAAATAAAAGGAATGTGACATGTAATGAAAATTTACATTTTTATTAATGTAAATAAAGTAGAAATTTTCACCACATGAAAATTACATTTTTTTAATGTGATTAAAATATGAGTTTGCATTGTATGGTTAAAAAAAATTACATTCTTCTATGTAATTAGAATAGGAGTTTGCATTGTGTGACAAAAACTACATTTTTATATGTAAGTAAAACATGAATTTCCATCGTATGATAAAAATTACATTTTTATATGTAACGATGATGAGATTTACAATGTAAACTAAAAATTACATTTTTGTAATGTAAGAAAGAAGTAGGATTCACCAAAAAAAATATACACCTTTATATGTAATTAGAAATAGAATTTACATTGCAAATTAAAATTTATATTTTTATATGCAATGGAGGGATAAGAATTTGCGGTGTAATAAAAATTACATTTTTCTATACGTAGTTAGGAGTTGGGAACGAGCATTCAAAATAAACTTACCTTTTTGTCACATAGATAAAGATTAGAATTTACATTGTAAATAAAAACTACATTTTATTGTAATTGGAAGACGTGCAATTTGCATCGTATAAGAAATTACACTTATTTTCAATGTAATCAGCACATGGATTTATCGCCGCAATAGAAAGTATAATTGTAGGTGATTAATTAAAATGAGAATTTTAAATGTAAAATAAAATTACATTTTTATAATGTAAATAAGAAGAAGATTTGGCATTGTAATTAAAATTTGCATTTTAATATGTAAATTTAAAGTAGGATTTTGCAATGTATCAAAATTTACATTTTTACATGTAAATAGAAAATAGGAATTTACATAGGAATTAAATTTACATTTTTACATGTAAATGAAAAGGATGGAATTTACATTTTTAATGAAAGTAAAGAATGAATTTAGGATGTTGTGATATTATCTTCATTTTCAAATGAATTAAAATTTAATGAGGATCGGTAGTTGTTTAGAGCGTTGTTTAAATCAAATGACGTTATTACGATTAAACGATTATATTTATATATATAAATATAATTAAAATTAAACGAATGGAGTGCGGTAGTTCGCGTTTTGAAACCGTACCTTTAAACGACTATACCAAAAGATCCGACCGTTAGTTTTTCCCAAAACTGGAACCATTAGGACCGTCATGGAAAAATCTTTTTAACGATATAAAATATGTTAAAAACCAACGGTTAGATCTTGAGAAATGTGAAAATCAAAATTGGTTGAAAGCAGCGCCATAATCGCCCATTGACTCAAGGCATCGTTATATAAAATTTAATTATTTTAAATAACTAAAATAGGAAGTAATCGTTATAAAATGATATTAACGAATAGGAAGGAATTTAAATATGTGTATATATACGAGGATTATTTGGAAAGTCCAAGTTCTCTCATTCCAAATAATCAAACGACGCTAAAAATTGAAGTATGAAGACGGCATATGAAGACCGTGAATCTTCCATCGAGAGGACAACAATCGAGGCCCTGATTTGATTTCCTCCCAAATCAAGGGTCATGGTCATTACCCAAACGTACGCGTTGATTTCACGGGTTTGGTTTTCGCTCAGACCCAGAGCATAAGCTAATAAATGGATTGCGTGTCTGACATCGTACTCCGTTAAATAGCATGTTATTAATTTTCTGTCGAATGTATGAATGTTTGGTGGCGGAGAATTTATTCTCTTTCTTAACACCCTTTCGTATATTTTGGCAAAGGATTGGTAGTATGATATGGAGTGACAATGTGGCATACTAAGATGCAATGATCAAGGTTTCTTGTTGAAAAGCAGAACCTTGTGGTGACGATCAAAGCACAGCTCGAGTAAGCATAGCTTTGTGTATTTCATAACTTCACGAGCCTCACAACCCGGTAGAGTCTAAAATGGGAGAAGGGAACGCAGGGAGAGCAACACGTTTCTTTGTAGCTAGAAGCAGTGTCGGTGCTTAAACTGGCTGATATTTTACTTATGTGGATGTTGGAATGAGGCACCTCGGATAAGTCCTATAGGATCGGGAAACGTGTGTTCAGGAATTGCCAATCTGCAAAATCGTATGTGCGGACCGGCCCTGCAGGATCCAAGGGTTCACTACGGGGGATCCTGAGACATTAGCTAGAGTGTCTCGAATCGGTAAGGAGCTCCTCCCTAGCCTTGGCTCATGATGGAAACCAAAATCCAAATACGACCCTATGAATTTGATTGTATTACTAGTATGGAGGCATAGTAGTATGGGATACTATTCTTCCTAGGATTTATACATTTACTTTGAAATGTTTTTCTTATATACTCTAATGATAATACTAGGTTCGTATTTACCGTATTTAGCATGTTTAATCATCATAAGGTAAAACCCTATCCTCTGGTTTGCGTTGCATTGTGTGATGGTACTTGGGTCTTATGGTGATTCCATTTTTCCAAAAGCATTGCGTTATTTTACGATTTATTTACTGTTGTTATGACACTTTAAATTATGCACGACAATCCATTGGAGTAAACCCGTTCTGCGATAGCGGCGTGGTCCTTGGATTTGCCTTATTACTAGTAGTTAAATTAGTTAAGAATTCTCAGACCAGTCCCACGACTGACCCGTTGTTTGTTTCCACCTTTTTGCAAATTCGGGTGCCCTCCTTTCTACATGGGTAACCAAGTAAACATGTTCATTCTTTGCTTGGAGTCTTTTCTTTGGAGCTGCTTATTATCTTTCTTTGATTTGCTTTCGTGGAGAGGTGATGACTTGGAGCTTGAAGACATCTATCATTTGCTACTATTGCATTTTTCTCTCTTTAATTTTAGACATCAAACTTGTTTCATTTCACGTTGTTTATGTTGGAGTTGGAACTTATTTCATTTTCTGCAAACTTGATGTAATAATTTAGAATTCTGTGACTGTGGAATTTCTGTGGTTGATGACATTATATTTCCGCTGCTATGTTGTTGTTAGTCTATAGTTTTCCTTTACTATGTTGTATCTGTGATCTGTATTATTGTATTTATCTTGTATTCCAAATGATCATTCCTTACTTTCATTCCGTGAAAGTTTGGGGTCATCACAGTTGGTATTAGAGCTTTGGTTAAACTTAGCTTTGGAATATAACATATTTATAATAATTCGTTTACGTAGAATCACAATATTCTATGGCAAACATTTCATCTGAATACATAATAGTTAGTCATTTTATCATCATCTTTTCATCCGTCCTTTTATCTTTATCATTTCTTCAAATCACCATTATAGTTGTTCTGACTCTTTCCTTGATCATACAGAACTAACCAGAAATGAGTACCACTGCCGCTAGAGCTAGAGTAAGGAGGCAAAATATTGCTGAAACTGAGGAGGCCACAATTCAACAGCCACCACCACCACCACCGCAGCCCTTTGATTTGGATAAGGTGGCGGAGAAGTTCAAAAACCTGGGAGGAGTGCCATTCAAGGGTACTGAAACTGTGACACAAGCTCAAGCTTGGCTGAGGAACTACGAAAAGATTTTTGGAGGATTGGAGCTGGAGGATCAGAGGAAAAGATTAGTGGCTTCATGGCTGCTACAGGAGGAAGCTCAAACCTGGTGGGACACAGTCATGTTTGGAGGGACTACAGATAATATGACTTGGACAATGTTTAAGGAGCTTTTCAATGACAAATACATTCCAAGGCAGGAGGTAGAAAGGCTGCATGACGAGTTCGCCAATCTGAAGCAAGGCGACAAGACCATCTCAGAATATGTACGAAGATTTGAAGACCTCTCCCGCTATGCCCCTGAATTGATTCAGGATGACTTTCACAAGAATAAGAGATTCATAAATGGGCTTGCGAGAAAATATATTGATAGAGTCAGTGCCCACATCGACCTTTCTTTCAATAGGTTGGTGGAGTTTTCTTGTCGATATGAGGAGAATGATAAGAAGAATTCCCAACAAGACAGAAAAAGGAGCTTGTCCAGCAATAAAAGGAAACAATCCGAGAAAAAGACTGAAGGAAGTAGTTCTGGAGCTGCTAAGACCCATGATAAGTCAAAGGTGCAATGCTACAACTGCCAGAAGTTTGGACACTACAGCAAGGACTGCAGAAATCCAAAGTAGGCCCGAAGCAATGACACCAAGGAATGCTATAACTGTCACAAGAAGGGTCATATCAAGCCTAATTGTCCGCTGTTGAAAGGAGCGCAGATTGCACATGTGTACGAGGGGGCAAGTGCACCACCTTCCTTCGCACCTACTTCTTCTGAAGGAGCAGGTAAGCTGATGGTTTAGATGGTACCATTTCTGTTAAAAACATTCCTGTCATTGCTTTGTTTGATACGGGTGCCTCAAGGAGCTTTATTTCTAGCAACATAGTTAAGAAATTGAAATTAAAACAAAGAAGCCTTAAAGAGCCAATTAATGTTGTAACACCCCATATTTTCTGTGAAAGTATATGTAACAAATCAGAGAATAATTAATTTTTAAAATAAGAATCGAGGAAAACGGGTTGCGCCATTGTTTTCGTCTCGAAATTCTACTTGAAAACGAGTCTGAGTTTTCGAAAAACGGAGTCCGTATGACCAAGTTATGACCCTCCGAAGTTTCAGGAATTTAAATAAAATAAAACAGCTCGAAAATAAAGCCAGAAATTCGAAATTCAAACCCCGAGAAGGCTGGCGGGAAAATTCCCGCCCATATACCCAGGTCGACTGGGGAGTCGACCCCCCCCCCAACCAGGTCGACTGGGGAGTCGACTGGGGTGTCGATCTCCCCATGACCAGGTCGACTGGGGAGTTGACCTGGGGGTCGACCTGCTCCTGAAACACAGTTTTTGAACCTGGTTCATTCTGATGTATCGGTCTCGTTTTCTGTCTAGATTCGTCCGCCTAATCCAATATAAACAACCCCTAGCCTCATTTTCTCTACACCATTTCATTCTGTCTATATTCTGCCTCTGTTCTAATTAAAAATAAAAATGGCGTCGCTACTCTACTGGAATCAAAACTTGGACTGATGCATCTTCTTCCAACCTGAATAGAATTAAAAGCTAAATCAAATCTCAAATCAAAGTTTAGAGTTACAACAACAATTAAAGAGGAGTAATTCAACATTTCCTCATCAACAACAGTTTGTTATCCCTTCTTAAAACCACGAAAGGCAAGTACAGTTATTTTCCGCTATAAACTGTAACTATAATTGTGATATGATTGTAAATCTGAATTTGAGGTTGTGTATGTTCTGTTCTGATATATTTTATTCTGTATCTCTTTCTTCTTTCTGTTCTATAGCCAGGCTACCACGAGCCTGCACCACATCTCATAAGAGATTAACGCACGAACGCTAAATTTTGGGACAAATAATAATGCATAATTGGACAGGAAACTGTTGCCTATGAGACTATTGCCTATGACTATAATTCACGCCTATGAGACTATTGCCTATGACTATGATTCATGACTATGAGACTATTGCCTATGACATTGAATAAGAAACTGTTGTAATTAGTCACCCATGAATATTGTGGTTAGTTGCCTATAACTATTGTAGTTAGTTTCTTATGCCTACTCCGTTAATGATGTTAGATCTCATATTTAGTATGTAACTCTGCTAGTTTATTCCCATTCACTGTTATGTACATCGAGCCTATAGGGCCATTTCATGAGTATTTAGAGAACTTGTGGAAACATGTTATACGGGGATTGGGCGTAGCTTAATTAAGTAAATCTGGCATAGCAAATATGTTGGCATAATCTGAGTTGGCTATAATAGAGAATGATTTACATGTGTATTAATCTTGGACATAAATGGCGAACTAGAAAATTAAATCTAGTTTTGACATGAACTGTAAATGGGAATATTAAGGCTATAATTTGGGGCATATATCGTATTATGAATTATGACCTTGATTTAGGCATGTAAGTTTAGGCTAAATTTATGATTAGGCAAGATATGTAAATAGAGTTTTAGATCTGGTAAATCTGTTAAATTGCCTAATCCGTTATCTGCTAAATCTGTTGAATTGCCTAAACTGCTAAATCTGTTATCTGCTAAATCTGTTGAATCGCTTGAACTGCTAGATCTGCTACCTGTTGAACTGTCTGATCTGTTGAAAACTAGATAATGGTAATCTGGGTATGGAAATCCGTAGGCTCGACCTAAGATTTAGTAGAACATGGAAATTTGATTAATCTGTTATATCCTATGAAGAAGTTTAATCTGTTAAATAAACAGAATTAGTCTGATATCTGAAAAATCTGTATGGGAATGAATTGGCTATGACACGATGTTAGGCTCTGTTTGCGGTAGAAGCCTGCCCGGAACCAACCGGCTTAACCAGTGACCTTAAACTGCCAGTCTAATGTGAGAGGTCGTAGGCATAACTAAAATTTGCTTAGACACGAGGTTAGGTCTGGCTTGGGCAGAAATCTGCCCAGAACCGCCTAGCATATCCAGCGGCCACAAGCTACCGACCTAATGTGAGAGGTCTGTGCATTAATATGTAATTAATGCAAATCTGGGATAAATATGATGTCTAAAACGTGTTGGGTGGATAGGGTTAAACCAATTAGACTAATGAATTTAACAAACCCGTTTCGTGAATCTGTAGGCCCAATTACAAAGTTAGACAAATCTGTAAAGCTGTTAAGTCCGTATATCTGATCCGTTAGTCTGAAAACTTTTCTGATATGTGAACTAGTTGATCTGAACTCTGTATGTCTGAACTTGTAAACAAGTTAATCTGAAATCTGTTAGTCTGGGGACACAAGGTTATGCGGGAAATTACTTGTGTCATCTATTGTTTGGGACCTATATTAGTCAGTAACCCTTTCTGGTATCAAAACTTTGACCCAGCAGTAAGTAGGGTCTGAGCACGCTTGCTGAACTAATTATAAGCGGTTCATTCTGATAATGGCGAGGGGTGTTGATGGTGCGTTCCAACCGGGTCATGTGCGTGCATGGATCCCGGTCTGCCTCTAAGGATGTAAGACGCCGTGACATCTGTAAATAGGTCTGTGCCAGTTGGTTGTCACTTTAGGGAGTGATACACCCTACTATGGGGCTGACACAGGTATTTATGTATTAGGGAGCCGATCGCTTGGGGTAGGGTTTTAGGGTACACTTAGTTCTGTCTGATTCTGTTGGTACCGTCTGTTTCTGTTGGGTGGCAACACCTGTCTGTTTTTGCGTGGTATCGTCTGTTCGGGTGGTAAAGGCCCATTTACTAGTGTACACCTAATTCTACATTCTGTTCCCATAGGGATTAGTCTGTTTCTGTTTCTGTACCTTTTGTTCGGGTGGTAAAGGCCCATTATTAGCATTCTATTTCTGTCTGTTTCTGTTCGGGTGGTAAAGGCCCATTATTAGCATTCTGTTCCTGTCTGTTTCTGTTCGGGTGGTAAAGGCCCTTTATTAGCATTCTGTTTCTGTTCGGGTGGTAAAGGCCCATTATTAGCATTCTGTTCCTGTCTGTTTCTGTTCGAGTGGTAAAGGCCCATTATTAGCATTCTGTTTCTGTTGGGGTGGTAAAGGCCCATTACTAGCATTCTCTTCTGTGGAAATTATTCTGTTCCCGTTTCTGTTTCAATTTAGACATTAGGGTGACACCTAATCCTGTTATACTAGTATTAGTGCAGAGAAATGAAAAGTAATATTATTCTGTTTCTTCTTTTTAACCTATGTACATCTGCTGCTCCTGTTACTGTTATCTCTTATCCAGCTTATTTTCATGTCATAATTATTATTATCTGTTCATATGCTGAAAGCCACTGGACTTGCCAGACTTTATGTCTGACCTTGCTTGTTTTCTCCCCTTTTTCTTCCGTTTCCCCCCTCCCCCCAGGTTTTCCAAGGAAGGAATACTTTAGCTTGATCCGGATTTCTTCTGCTTGAAGTACTTGAAGTGTGTAAAGTATGGCTTAACTTCTTATGGCATCTTCTGTGGGGAATATGATTTTAAAGTTTTGTACTCTGATGACTTTCTAAACAAGACTGATATTTATGTACTTGAGTTTTTGGTAAAGATGTAACCATAATGATTTCTGTTTTCCGCTGTAATAAAGTTATAATTTCTTAAGTATTGTTTATCTATCTTGAAATTTTCTCTTCTGTTTACTAAAATGCTCCACCAAAGTTAAGGCATTCCCTTTGTGAGTGTCGTTAACGGAGGTGGGGTGTTACACTTGGTATCAGAGCTGAAGGTTACCAAATTAGATAAAAGTTTTTGAAAACTATTTTCAAAAAGGTTTTAAAAGGAAGTATTTTCAAAAATAAAGTTTATTTTGAAAAACATAATCCCCAAAAAGCCTATATCTATCTTTTCAGTTCTCCATTTTAAATCTTTTTCGTTCATTCCAGCATGTCTAGGAATCTTAACTTTCCAGAGGGCGTGCCAATACCTGGCTGGTTCAGGAGGTACTTAGAGGCTAGGGCCAACGATGCAGGCCCATCAGATATTCCTCCTCCAACTGCAGCGATTCCTCCTCCTCTGCCCCCTCCTCGTGCAATTGCTTTTTCAAAGATCTGTAAAGATTTTAGGGCCATGGGTGGAAAGGATTTCAAGAGAACTGAATCATTCGTAGAAGCGAGGAACTGGCTCAAAGAAACTGAGGATCTATTCGTTATTTTCGAGGTGGACGATAGGAAGAAGGTACAATTGGCGGTATGGTTGCTCAAGGACGAAGCTTCCTATTGGTAGGAAGTCACTAACGCCGAGAGGCCGATTGAAACATGGATGGATTTCAGAACAAGGTTTGAGACGAAATTCCTCTCGCAAGCTGAACGAAGTCTACAACTGGGAATGTTCTTATCTCTTAAGCAAGGAAGTATGACGGTCAAGGAATACGTCAAATAGTTCAACCAACTAGCTAGGTTCAGACTAGATTTAGTCAACACCCAGCTTAAAAAGGCCCTCCGCTTTATTAAAGGATTGAACGAGCCACTGCACAGCCTAGCCATGACCCATGTACCCATGGGAGCGACTTACGTGAGATTGGTGGATATGGCACTACTGCACGAGGAAGACAACGACAAGAAAGAGGCAAAGAAGGAAGAACCACAGAACAAGAAAGCATGGCCCAAAAAGGAAACACAAAAGAAGGGTGAAAAGTCTGAAGATAAGAAGGAGAAAAAGTGCTTTACTTGTGGAAGCTCGACTCATTTGAACAAGGATTGCAGAAAAAGAAAGGGCACTTGCTTCAACTGTGGTGAGATGGGACACTTCACTAGGGACTGTCCGAAGAAACGAGGGCAAGGGCAGAGGGCAGGACCAACTTCTAGAAGGCAGGCGAACACTCTCGAGGCTAGTGGATAGGATAGAAATAGGAAAACTTTCTGTAGGAGGATTAATTTCTTTATCTGATTTTGGAGT
Source organism: Allium sativum (assembly GCA_030737875.1). Taxonomy (NCBI): domain Eukaryota; kingdom Viridiplantae; phylum Streptophyta; class Magnoliopsida; order Asparagales; family Amaryllidaceae; genus Allium; species Allium sativum. Next base: position 691,777,992 of record CM060922.1, read on the forward strand.
TAAAACTCTTTTCTGATTCTGGCATTTTGATTCTGTAATTGATACTCTGCACTTGAATACTAGTATTGTTTCTGATTCCGCTGTAGACTCAGACCCATAAGGGTTATGACTCATCTAAGCGTGGTAAGTTGGGTATCTGTGTTGAGCGTTAAGTTGACTATGACGCATACATTCTGGGTTTTTTATCATGCTTAGTTTCCTAAGAATCATTTAGTAATCTGATCTATACCGGTAATCTATAAATATCTGAATAATTCTGATAAGGTTGAGATTTCCAGTTTTGACATTGTCTAAAGAGGGTAATCCTCTGGGTGTCAATCTGATGTTGATTTAGGTCTTCGTGGCTGATACTTAGGGGAATTTGTCTCTCAACCAAGGTCTAATGGAAACCAAGTTTTTGTTTATCTACACTCGCTCCCATCACTCGACTGTATCATAGGAATCGAGTCTTCGATCTATAGATAGGAATCCTATGAATGTAAACATGTGTTTGAGACATGTTATGTTTGATGATTGCAAGTGGATGCAAGTGGTTGCTAGTGGTTGCTCGTAGATGCAAATACACACACTAGGCACTAGATCGGCTCGAAAACACTCTCATACTACATATGGATGTGTGAGCATTTTCAATTTTTGTGGATGCAAAATGATTGACTCATCACATGGATTATGCATATGAATGAATGGTTGTCACTCATATAAGAATAATATGTATCAAATAGGAAAATTGCATATATGTTGGACTCATGACACTGACATAGTTCGCATTAAGGAGGTCAACTTAATCAGTGGACCGCCTGATCTTTGCATTAGATAAGGAACATATACACACAATTTTGCATATGTTCATACAACATTAGAAGTTTTCTAAGGACAATGGATGCTTGTGGATGATGGTTGAGTAGATGGATGACTGGATGGTAGGACACATTCTCCTTAACTTGAAGATTTCAGGGACGAAATCCTTTAAGGAGGGGAGAGTGTAACACCCCGTATTTTCTATGAACGTGTAAGTAACAAATTAGATAATAATTAATTTTTAAAATAATATTCAAGGGAAACGGGTTGATCCATTGCGTTCGTCTTGAAATTTTGCTTGAAAACGAGTCCGAGTTTTCGAAAAACGGAGTCCGTATGACCAAGTTATGACCCTCCGAAGTTTCAGGAATTTGAATAAAATAAAACAGCTTGAAAATAAAGCCAGGAATTCGAAATTCAAACCCAGAGAAGGCTGGCGGAAAAATTCCCGTCCAAATACCCAGGTCGACTGGGGAGTCGACCCCCCCCCCCCAACCAGGTCGACTGGGGAGTCGACTGGGGTGTCGACCTCCCCATAACCAGGTCGACTGGGGAGTCGACCTGGGGGTCGACCTGCTCCCGAAACCCAGTTTTTGAACCTGGTTCATTCTGATGTATTCGGTCTCGTTTTCTCTCTAGATTCTTCCGCCTAATCCTATATAAACAGCCCCTAGCCTCATTTTCTCTACACAATTTCATTCTGTCTATATTCTGCCTCTGTTCTAATTAAAAATAAAAATGGCGTCGCTACTCTACTGGAATCAAAACTTGGACTGATCCATCTTCTTCCAACATGAATAAAATTAAAAGCTAAATCAAATCTCAAATCAAAGTTTAGAGCTACAACAACAATTAAAGAGGAGTAATTCAACATTTATGCATCAACAACAATTTATTATCCTTTCTTAAAACCACGAAAGGAAAGTACAGTTATTTTCCGCTATAAACTGTAACTATAATTGTGATATGATTGTAAATCTGAATTTGAGGTTGTGTACGTTCTATTCTGATATATTTTATTCTCTATCTCTTTCTTCTTTCTGTTCTATAGCCAGGCTACCACAAGCCTGCACCACATATCATAAGAGATTAACGCACGAACGGTAAATTTTGGGACAAATAATAATGCATAATTGGACAGGAAACTGTTGCCTATGAGACTATTGCCTATGACTATAATTCACGCCTATGAGACTATTGCCTATGACTATGATTCATGACTATGAGACTATAGCCTATGACATTGAATAAGAAACTATTGTAATTAGTCGCCCATGAATATTGTGGTTAGTTGCCTATAACTATTGTAGTTAGTTTCTTATGCCTATTCCCTTAATGATGTTAGATCTCATATTTAGTATGTAACTTTGCTAGTTTATTCCCATTCACTGTTATGTACATCGAGCCTATAGGGCCATTTCATGAGTATTTTGAGAACTTGTGGAAACATGTTATACGGGGGTTGGGCGTAGCTTAATTAAGTAAATCTGGCATAGCAAATTTGTTGGCATAATCTAAGTTGGCTATAATAGAGAATGATTTACATGTGTATTAGTCTTGGACATAAATGGCGAACTAGAAAATTAAATCTAGTTTTGACATGAACTGTAAATGGGAATATTAAGGGTAAAATTTGGGGCATATATTGTATTATGAATTATGACCTTGATTTAGGCATGTAAGTTTAGGCTAAATTTATGATTAGGCGAAATATGTTAATAGAGTTTTAGATCTGCTAAATCTGTTAAATTGCCTAATCCGTTATCTGCTAAATCTGTTGAATTGCCTAAACTGCTAAATCTGTTACCTGCTAAATCTGTTGAATCGCTTAGACTGCTATATCTGCTACCTATTGAATTTTCTGATCTGTTGAAAACTAGATAATGGTAATCTGGGTATGGAAATCCGTAGGCTCGACCTAAGATTTAGTAGAACATGGAAATTTAATTAATCTGTTATATCCTATGAAGAAGTTTAATCTGTTAAATAAACAGAATTAGTCTGATATCTGAAAAATCAGTATTGGAATGAATTGGCTATGACACGATGTTAGGCTCTGTTTGCGGTAGAAGCCTGCCCGGAACCAACCGGCTTAACCAGCAACCGCAAACTGCCAGTCTAATGTGAGAGGTCGTAGGCATAACTAAAATATTCTTAGACACGAGTTTAGGTCTGGCTTGTGGCAGAAGTCTGCCCGGAACCGCCCGACATATCCAATGGCCACAAGTTACCGACCTAATGTGAGAGGTCTGTGCATTAATATGTAATTAATGCAAATCTGGGATAAATATGATGTCTAAAACGTGTTAGGTGGATAGGGTTAAACCAATTGGACTAATGACTTTAACAAACCCGTTTCGTGAATCTGTAGGCCCACTTACAAAGTTAGACAAATCTGTAAAGCTATTAAATCCGTATATCTAATCCGTTAGTCTGCAAACTTGTCTGATCTGTAAACTAGTTGATCTGAACTCTGTATGTCTGAACTTGTAAACAAGTTAATCTGAAATCTGTTAGTCTGGGGACACAAGGTTAGGCGGGAAATTACTTGTGTCATCTGTTGTTTGGGACCCATATTAGCCAGTAACCCTTTCTGGTATCAAAACTTTGACCCAACAGTCGGTAGGGTCCGGGCACGCTTACTGAACTAATTATAAGCGGTTCATTCTGATAATGGCGAGGGGTGTTGATGGTGCGTTCCAACCGGGTCATGTGCGTGCATGGATCCCGATCTGCCTCTGAGGATGTAAGACGCCGTGACATCTGTAAATAGGTCTGTGCCAATTGGTTGTCACTTTAGGGAGTGATACACCCTACTGTGGGGCCGACACAGGGTATTTATGTATTAGGGAGCCGATCGCTTGGGGTAGGGTTTTAAGGTACACTTAGTTCTGTCTGATTCTGTTGGTACCGTCTGTTTCTGTTAGGTGGCAACACCTGTCTGTTTATGCGTGCAACCGTCTGTTCGGGTGGTAAAGGCCCATTTACTAGTGTACACCTAATTCTACATTCTGTTTCCATAGGGATTAGTCTGTTTCTGTACCTTCTGTTCGGGTGGTAAAGGCCCATTATTAGCATTCAATTTCTGTCTGTTTCTGTTCGGGTGGTAAAGGCCCATTATTAGCATTATGTTCCTTTCTGTTTTTGTTCGGGTGGTAAAGGCCCATTATTAGCATTCTGTTTCTGTTCGGGTGGTAAAGGCCCATTATTAGCACTCTGTTCCTGTCTGTTTCTGTTCGGGTGGTAAAGGCCCATTATTAGCATTTTGTTTCTGTTGGGGTGGTAAAGGCCCATTACTAGCATTCTCTTCTGTGGAAATTATTCTATTCCCGTTTCTGTTTCAGTTTAGACATTAGGGTGACACCTAATCATGTTATACTAGTATTAGTGCAGAGAAATGAAAAGTAATATTATTCTGTTTCTTCTGTTTAACCTAAGTACATCTGCTGCTCCTGCTACTGTTATCTCTTATCCAGCTTATTTTCATGTCATAATTATTATTATCTGTTCATATGTTGAAAGTCACTGGACTTGCCAGACTTTTTGTCTGACCTTGCTTGTTTTCACCCCTTTTTCTTCCGTTCCCCCCCAGGTTTTCCAAGGAGGGAATACTTTAGCTTGATCCGGATTTCTTCTGCTTGAAGTACTTGAAGTGCATAAAGTATGGCTTAACTTCTTATGGCATCTTCTGTGGGGATTATGATTTTAAAGTTTTGTACTCTGATGACTTTCTGAACAAAACTGATATTTATGTACTTGAGTTTTTGGTAAAGATGTAACCATAATGATTTCTGTTTTCCGATGTAATAAAGTAATAATTTCTCAAGTATTGTTTATCTGTCTTGAAATTTTCTGTTCTGTTTACTAAAATGCTCCACCAAAGTTAAGGCATTCCCTTTGTGAGTGTCCTTAACGGAGGTGGGGTGTTACAAATGTTCATAATCCTGTAGGAGGTTCTATTGTTCTTGATTTATACTGTAGGGTGCCTATTTCCTACTCTTACTTTCAGTTTCCTTTTGACTTGACCATCATGAATTTTTCCGAGTTTGATATCATCCTTGGTCTTGATTGGCTGACAAAATTTGAGGCTGAGGTCAGATGTGCAGATAGAATAGTGGAAATCAAGACAAAGTTTGGGGATGTTATTTCTATACCTTGCCATGGTTTAAAGACAGATAGGAAGTCATTTTGGTCTTCCCTCGAAGTCACTCCCATTTCTTTAGAAAAGATCCCCGTGGTCAAAAATTACGCGGACGTATTTGAAGAAGTAGACAATTTACCGCTGCGAAGAGAAATCGATTTCAGAATTGATCTTGTTCCAAATTCAAGGTCTGTAGTCCATACTATTAGAAGGATGACCCCTAAAAAAAAGAAGAGTTGCAAACCCAAACTAAGCAGCTCTTATGGAAAGGACTCATCCGACCTGGCTTTTCTAATTGGGGTGCAGCTGTGGTGTTTGTCCCCAAATCCGACGGTACTCTAAGACTCTATGTTGATTATCGCGATCTTAACAAGCAAACATTGAAGAACAAATACCCCTTGCCTCGCATAGATGATTTAATGGACCAACTAAATGGAGCCAAGGTGTTTTCAAAGATGGACCTGGCCATAGGTTTCCACCAACTCCGCATAGACGAAGAATGCATACCTTTGACCGCCTTCAGAGGTCCTGACATATTCTACGAATGGTTAGTGATACCGTTCGGTCTCTGCAATGCTCCAGCCTACTTTGTTGATTTGATGAATAGGGTCTTCCATGAGGTCCTAAATAAATTCGTCCTAGTCTTCATTGATGATATTCTAATCTATTCAAAAACTAAGGAGGAGCATGAAGGGCATTTAAGGGAAGTGTTGGAGATTCTACGAAGAAATGTTTTAAAGGCAAAATTTTCCAAATGCACATTTTGGCAAGAAGAGGTAAAATTCTTGGGCCATGTTGTGTCAAAAGAAGGAATTGCTGTGGACCCAAGTAAAATTGCCGCCATTCGAGATTGGAACCAGCCCAGTACACCCACTGAAGTGAGAAGCTTCCTAGGATTGGCTGGATATTACAGGAAATTTGTTAAAGACTTCGCTAAGCTGTCTAGCCCGTTAACAAAGCTCACCAAGAAACATACCAAGTTTAATTGGACATCGGATTGTGAGGAGGCCTTCCAAAAGCTAAAAATGAGTTTGACCACTGCACCCGTACTTACCATCATCGATGGCAACCAAGATTTAAAAGTATACACCGATGCCACTCAAAGTGGTGGTCTTGGAGCAGTGCTGATGCAAAGGGGCAAGGTTGTTGCCTATCCAAGTCGTCAATTAAAGCCGCATGAGAAAAATTATCGTGTCCATGACTTGGAGTTGTTGGCCGTAGTCTTTGCTTTAAAAATTTGGAGACATTCTATTTTGGGCGAAAAATTTGAATTATTCAAAGACCATCAATCTTTGAAATATATCTTCGATCAAAAGGATTTGAATTTAAGACAACAACGGTGGCTAGAATTTCTTGCGGCATATGATCTCGACATCTTATATACGCCAGGGAAAGCCAATGTTGTGGCAGATGCACTCAGTAGAAAGGATGCAATTGTTGCAAGCCTCATCATCACCCCTTCTTTGATTGATAAGATCGCCTCTCTTCAGAAAAGTGTTTCTTTTATTCGAAAAATGATTGAAAGAATTAAAGAAGGTGAAAACACGAACTTTCAAATAGATGGCAAGGGAGTTCTTAGATTGCATGGGCGGATTTGTGTTCCAAGTATTCCCAAGCTTATAAGAGAAGTTTTAGATGAGGGTCACAAATCAAAGCTTTGCATCCATCCGGGTGTGAACAAGATGTATCAAGACCTAAAGCGCACGTTCTGGTGGAGATCTATGAAGAGGGATATATCCATTTATGTGAGTAGTGTCCTACATGCCAATAAGTAAAAAGTGATCAACGAAAGCTTGCGGGATTGTTGCAACAATTGGAGATTCCATGTTGGAAGTGGGACCAAATCTCCATGGATTTTATAGATGGTCTGCCTCGAACTAGGAAAGGAAAGGAAATGACAGCATATGGGTGATCGTGGATCGCTTCACAAAATCTGCTCATTTCATACCTGCCAAGTCCACTAGAACTGCTCAAAGTCTGGCGCAAGTTTATTGCGAAGAAATAGTCAAGCTACATGGGTAATAAAACTAAATCTTTCCTTTTATCATTATCTGAATGAAAATTTTCATTTTCTAATTAAATAATAATCTTTTGTTTTAAACAGAGTTCCTAGTAGCATTGTTAGCGACCGTGATCCTATCTTTGCTAGCAAATTTTGGGAAGCATTCCAAAATAAGTTGGGAACGAAGTTAAAACTCAGTACCGCATATCACCCTCAGACTGATGGCCAAACTGAGCGGGTGAATCGCGTTCTTGAAGATCTATTGCGAGCTTTCATACTCGATTTTGGAGGTTCTTGGGAGGATCACTTGGATTTAGTTGAATTCTCTTATAACAATAGCTATCAAGCAAGTTTGAAAATGTCTCCATTTGAAGCCTTATATGGTAGGCCATGTAGGTCGCCAGCATATTGGGTTGAAAAAGGAAATCGTCTAGTATTGGATCCAGACATGGTCCGAGAAGCTTCAGACAAAGTCTATTTTATTAAAAAGCGATTATTGGCCGCCCAAAGTAGACAAAAGAGCTATGCAGATTTAAGAAGAAGAGTGTTGGCTTTTGAAGTGGGTGACTATGTTTATTTGAAAGTTGCTCCAATGCGAGTGTAATCCATTTTGGAAAGACAGGAAAATTAGCACCTAAATTCATCGGCCCCTTCCCTATTCTTGAAAAGATTGGCACCCTAGCCTACAGAATTCAGATGCCCGACTGGTTGCCTGGAGTACACGATGTATTCCATGTATCTCAACTTCGAAGGCATGTCCATGATCCGGATCTAGTTGTGGAGGAAGCAGCACAACAAGATTTGGAGATTACCCCAAGCCTTGCAGTGAGAAGGGAAACTATGAAAATTATTGGCAAGGAGACTAGGAAGCTAAGAAATAAAAGTATCAACCTAGTCAAGGTGCAATGGAGCGGTGATCCTAGAGATTGCACTTGGGAAACCGAGGAGAGTATCAAACAAGCCTATCCCAAATGTAGAGCGGATATCTCCGATTAGATTTTATTTTGAGGTACGCTTAAAATATTTCCCATTCTCTGTGTTGGTTCCTACCCTTCTATTCTTCCCTTTTTCCTTTTCGAGGACGAAAAGTTCTTAAGCGGGGGAGATTGTAACAACCCTGAATTTGGGGCCAATTTAAAATTTTCAATTTAGAGATTTTAAAGGTGTTTAAATAGTTGAAATGAATTCTTTTAAATAAAAATGACTAGAAATTTATTTTTGATTGGACTTAATACGAATATATTTAATTTAATTATAAAAGGAACTATAAAAAGGACAGTAGTTTGAAAAGTCAAACCTGAACTTTGACTGTCTGTACAGGATGCAGAATAAACCGGATTTTGGTGAAACGAAAAATATTTAAATCTGTTAATGAATATCTTTCTAACAAATCTAAAAAATCGAAGTTTCATAGCAGGAATCAAAAGTTATGGCCAAATGAATTTTCAGAAAGGTCGCTATAGAGAATATATCGCCCTTGAAAATAGACATTTTGCATACGACCTCGGAATTCGACGAAACCTCTTTTATTGGATCCGGGATGTCAAATTATGGCTGATTTCAAATTTCATGATTTTTGAATTTAATATGTGAGCGTGGCAAAGGAAAATGTGTTTTGGTCAATTACAGTTAAATTGGATCGACCAGAAAATGGCCATTTTTCAAACGATATCAGAATTCGACGAAATTTGTTTTGTTAAGACCGTATCGTCAAAACATAGCCAAAAATAATTTTTCCGGATTTTTCTGACTTCGTATGTGACCCCGGTAAAGTTAGAAAGTACGTTCGAATTTAATATTAAAGAATTAATTTGAAAATAAAAGAAACATGCTTTTAACTTCAGAATTGGACTTCGGCAATAGCGCCATTGCATTCAGAAGGCGTCAAAACCTATTGTTCGACAGTCGTTGAGCGCGAATCGGAGTTCGAACGAAAAATCCCTATTTTTCGGAATTAAATAAATTAAATAAAAAAGAACATACCTTTAATACACGTATAAATACGCGTGTACAATACCTTTCTTCCTCCTGATTGTTCAGCCGCCTTTACCCTTTCATGGCCGATTCTTTCTCCTTTGATTTCTCTCCCCTCGTAACGAATTAGCATCCAACCCATACACCACTTCGAAGAGCTCCTCTCCCTCTTTCCACCCATACCCGAAACGCTCCTCCTCGTCACCTGAAACCGCCGCCCCGACCCCACGAAGACCGCCGCCGCTGACCCCTGTTGGGCCCACCAGGCGCAACCGCACCCTCCCCCTTCCGGCCGAACATCCCCCTCTCGTAGCCCTTCCATGTCCAACAACTCGTTCGTAAAATCATCACTCCAATCTCCCGATTTCTGAATTTAAAGTTTTGAACAAACTGAAAATTTTAAGGTATGAATAACTCAGATTTTGCCACGCTTTTAAATGTCGCAGTGACAGTTGTTAAAAGTGTTTTCTAATTTATACATTTAAACTTCAAATTGAAATCTTTCAGATCTGAAACCATCGTGCCTTTAAACACGAGATCTGGTCGAGTTTGGACCTTCATTTCAAATCCAAGCAATGTGAGAATTTATTTTTAATTAAATTTAATTAACTTAATTATTATTCTTGCGTTATGTGAAGTTTGAAAGGCAAATATAAATGGATCTGCGATGGATGTTATTCTATGTTATGGATCTGAATTGTTTGTGATGTTATGATATTAGATCTGAAAGTTTTAGCGTTAGATCTAAGTTTGGTGATTTATTAGGATCACTTATTTGTTAATCTTGTCAATCATGGTTTGTTGATATTCACAAACCGTATGTTTACATGTAAGAACATACCCTTAGTTATTCTCAGAATTGAACTAGAACTCTCAACTTGAGATTGACTTCATGTTATTAATTCGATTTGATCCCTTTGATTATTTAAAATATTGTTTGTGGTTGGGTTGGATATGAAATAATGTTGGATATGAAATAATGTTGGACATGAAATAACGTTGGACATGAAATAATATTGGACATGAAATTTGAACAAGAATTACATTTTATATGTAATTAGAAAAGTGAAGTTACATTGTAAAATAAAGAATGCCTTTTATATGTAATTAAGATGAGATATTAGAACAGTAAAATAAAAATTACATTTTTCTATGTAATTAAAATATGAATTTACACTGTATGATGAAAATTACATTTTTTCCATGTAATTAAAATATGAATTTACACCGTATGATGAAAATTACATTTTTTTATGTAATTAAAATATGAATTTACACCATATGATAAAAATTACTTTTTTTATTTGAAACTATGATATGCAGTTGGCGATGAAAATAAAAATTACTTTGATATGCAATTGGCTATGAAGATAAAAAGTACATTTTTCTATGCAACTAAAGTCATGAGATTTGCAATGCAAATAAAAGTTACATTTTTCTATGTAGCTATGAATGAGATTTGAAAGACGAAAAGAAATCATTTTTTTTAAATAAGAATGAGAAAATTGCATAGAGAATAAAAATTCACATTTTATATGTGGATTAAGGACGAGGATTTACATAGTAAGAAAATTTTCATTTCTATTACGTAAGTGAAAAGGGGAATTTACATAGTAGGTAAAATTCCAATTTTTACATATAAATAAAAGGAATGTGGCATTTAATGAAAATTTACATTTTTATTAATGTAAATAAAGTAGAAATTTTCACCGCATGAAAATTACATTATTTTTAATGTGATTAAAATATGAGTTTGCATTGTATGATTAAAAAAAATTACATTCTTCTATGTAATTAGAATAGGAGTTTGCATCGTGTGACAAAAACTACATTTTTATATGTAAGTAAAACATGAATTTCCATCGTATGATAAAAATTACATTATTATATGTAATGATGATGAGATTTACAATGTAAACTAAAAATTACATTTTTGTAATGTAAGAAAGAAGTAGGATTCACAAAAAAAAAAATTACACCTTTATATCTAATTAGAAATAGAATTTACATTGCAAATTAAAAATTATATTTTTATATGCAATGGAGAGATAAGAATTTGCGGTGTAATAAAAATTACATTTTTCTATACGTAGTTAGGAGTTGGGAACTAGCATTCAAAATAAAATTACCTTTTTGTCACATAGTTAAAGATTAGAATTTACAATGTAAGTAAAAAAAACATTTTATTGTAATTGGAAGACGTGAAATTTGCATCGTATAAGAAATTACACTTATTTTCAATGTAATCAGGACATGGATTTATCGCCGCAATAGAAAGTATAATTGTAGGTGATTAATTAAAATGATAATTTGCAATGTAAAAAAAATTACATTTTTATAATGTAAATAAGAATAAGAGTTGGCATTGTAATTAAAATTTGCATTTTTATATGTAAATTAAAAGTAGGATTTTGCAATGTATCAAAATTTACATTTTTACATGTAAATAGAAAATAGGAATTTACATAGGAATTAAATTTACATTTTTACATGTAAATGAAAAGGATGGAATTTACATTTTTAATGAAAGTAAAGAATGAATTTAGGATGCTGTGATATTATCTTCATTTTCAAATGAATTAAAATTTAATAAGGATCGGTAGTTGTTTAGAGCGTTGTTTAAATCAAACGACATTATTACGATTAAACGATTATATTTTTATATATATATAAATATAATTAAAATTAAACGAATGGAGCGCGGTAGTTCGCGTTTTGAAACCGTATCATTAAACGACTATACCAAAAGATCCGACCGTCGGATTTTCCCAAAACTGGAACCATTAGGACCGTCATGGAAAAATCTTTTTAACGATATAAAATATGTTAAAAACCAACGGTTAGATCTCGAGAAATGTGAAAATCAAAATTGGTTGAAAGCAGCGCCATAATCGCCCATTGACTCAAGGCGTCGTTATATAAAATTTAATTATTTTAAATAATTAAAATAGGAAGTAATCGTTATAAAATGATATTAACGAATAGGAAGGAATTTAAATATGTGTATATATACGAGGATTATTTGGAAAGTCCAAGTTCTCTCATTCTAAATAATCAAACGACGCTAAAAATTGAAGTATGAAGATGGCGTATGAAGACCGTGAATCTTCCATCGAGAGGACAACAATCGAGGCCCTGATTTGATTTGCTCCCAAATCAAGGGTCATGGTCATTGCCCAAACGTACACGTTGATTTCACGTGTTTGGTTTTCGCTCAGACCCAGAGCATAAGCTAATAAATGGATTGTGTGTCTGACATCGTACTCAGTTAAATAGCATGTTATTAATTTTCTGTCGAATGTATGAATGTTTGGTGGCGGAGAATTTATTCTCTTGCTTAACACCCTTTCATAAATTTTGGCAAAGGATTGGTAGTACAATATAGAGTGACAACGTGGCGTACTAAGATGCAGTGATCAAGGTTTCTTGTTGAAAAGCAGAACCTTGTGGTGACGATCAAAGCACAGCTTGAGTAAGCATAGCTTTGTGTATTTCGTAACTTCACGAGCTTCACAACCCGGTGGAGTCTAAAACGGGAGAAGGGAATGCAGGGAGAGCAGCACGTTTCTTTATAGCTAGAAGTAGTGTCGGTGCTTAAACTGGCTGATATTTTACTTATGTGGATGATGGAATGAGGCGCCTCGGATAGGTCCTATAGGATCGGGAAACGTGTGTTCAGGAATTGCCAATCCGCAAAATCGTATGTGCGGACCGGCCCTGCAGGATCCAAGGGTTCACTGCGGGGGATCCTGAGACATTAGCTAGAGTGTCTCAAATCGGTAAGGAGCTCCTCCCTAGCCTTGGCTCATGATGGAAACCAAAATCCAAATACGACCCTACGAATTTGATTGTATTACTAGTATGGAGGCATAGTAGTATGGGATACTATTCTTCCTAGGATTTATACATTTACTTTGAAATGTTTTTCTTATATACTCTAATGATAATACTAGGTTCGTATTTACCATATTTAGCATGTTTAATCATCATAAGGTAAAACCCTATCCTCTGGTCTGCGTTGCATTGTGTGATGGGACTTGGGTCTTATGGTGATTCCATTTTTTCAAAAGCATAGCGTTATTTTACGATTTATTTACTGTTGTTATGACACTTTAAATTATGCACGGCAATCCATTGGAGTAAACCCGTTCCGCGATAGCTGCGTGGTCCTTTGGATTTGCCTTATTACTAGTAGTTAAATTAGTTAAGAATTCTCACACCAGTCCCACGACAAACCCGTTGTTTGTTTCCACCTTTTTGCAAACTCGGGTGCCCTCCTTTCTACACGGGCAACCAAGTAAACAGGTTCATTCTTTGCTTGGAGTCTTTTCTTTGGAGCTGCTTATTATCTTTCATGGATTTGCTTTCGTGGAGAGATGATGACTTTGAGCTTGAAGACATCTATCATTTGCTAATATTGCAATTTTCTCTCTTTAATTTCAGACATCAAACTTGTTTCATTTCACGTTGTTTATGTTGGAGTTGGACCTTATTTCATTTTCTGCAAACTTGATGTAATAATTTAGAATTCTATGACTGTGGAATTTCTGTGGTTGATGACATTATATTTCCGCTGCTATGTTGTTGTTATTCTATAGTTTTCCTTTGCTATGTTGTATCTGTGATCTGTATTATTGTATTTATGTTGTATTCCAAATGATCATTCCTTACTTTCATTCCGTGGAACTTTGGGGTCATCACAGAATCAAGTTTGCCCCGGACCTTCAGTCGTTCCCAGCAGAATCTCGCGACCAAGTCGGTTCTGACATTGATTTTGCTTTAGTCCAATATGATTCCATACATACATTTGCAAGGCGTGTTAGTGACGTTGCTAGAAACATGGAGGAAAAGAATGAAAGAATGCGGACAGAGCTGGACGCCAACAAGAAAACTCTGAAAATAATATAAAGGAAGAACTGGAAAGTTGTGAGACTCAGGTGGTTATTCTCAAAGAAAAGTGTGAGAGATCAATGAACGAGTTAGGCGATAAAACTAAACAACTTCTTATTGCATTAGATTGTTCATCTTCTCTTACCTGAACTGCTCTAGTTGAGATTATAAAAAGTGATAAAGGGCGCTTAGATTTGGAGATCCAAAGCCTCAAGACCTGACTTGCCGCCTCCGAAGTGGATAAAAGAAAGGCCTAAGGCAATGTCGAGGCTGTGATCGAGAATGCCAACAATGCCCGTCTTCAACATGAGGTCAAGATTCAAACTATTAAGGCAGACCATGTAGCAAAGATAGCAGAGATGCGCACTGAGTTTGGATACAATATATTGCTTGTTTTTGCTCGATTCCTTCATCAAAGGGATCTTTTGTGGATAAAAAATTATCAACGGGTATTCGCTAATATTTGGGAGGTGTTTATGAAGGAAGAAATCGAGGCTGCGGAGGGGAAACCAGTGATTGAGGAGGATTTGATAGCTCAATACTTGCATGGTGGTGAAGAATAGGTAATGGCGAAGGGGAAAAAGATATTGAGTGAGCTGAGAGATGCCGACGCCGAAAGATGAAAGGAAAATCGATCCCGGTTAGGGAGGTTAGCGTAAGATAAGGTATCTCTCCACTATTATGCAAATCATACTATAGCCGGTCTGTTCGTTGTCCATCCTCCTTTGAATCAGTCTTTGGAAGAATTCGAAGAGTATAGCTCGGATGACCCTCCTCTTCCTTTGTTCCAAAATAAAATAATCGCTCCCACTTCCTATGTAGAGGATTATGTTAGGCCGAGAGACCCCCCAGTTGACGGTAAATCATTGCTTTTGTATTAATTCTAGGAGGTATTCATCTTTCTAAGTATAACAGTTATATTCCTTGCTATAGGTACTCCAATGGGAAGACAATCACTTAGCTTGAGTCCGAACCGCCACAAGGATGCTCTGGGGTCGTATCAAGTAAAGATGTACAAATGATCGACCCTTTGAAGGACACAGAAGCTAAAGATTCCCAGTTGAAAGAGGATGACATGATAATCACGGGGGAATTCAAGAGGACCAATTCCTTATCCATTGTTGATATGAAGGCTAGAGATGAGAAGAAAGTCTCTTCTCTTAAATATGAACCATTTTTGATCCCCTCGATATTCCTCCCATCCAAGCTATTCTTCTAAGCGTAATTTTGTCCATCAAAATAGCTCCTTTTCCAGTTCCGATCGATCGGAGTAAAAGAAAACATGATATAGCGATGTCCGATCGTTCTATTTCTTTTGGTGGTGAGTCTAAGAAGCAAAGGTGTCGTTTGACCACCGAATTGACCTTGGAGATGATCAAGAGAAAAGAGATGGAAGAGACCAAGAAGTCTGGTGGTTAGCCACCTCCAGTCTAGGAACCTTTCATTGTAAGTTGTTACAAGCCCTTCGGAAGTTGTATGCGAGTGCGGCACTCGTGTTTTTGTCTTTGTTTAGATCTGTATCTTGTAAAAAAATATCCTTTTATTGATGTAAACAATGTTATTTTCCTTCAAATATTTGTATTATTAATAGTATGTTAAAGGGTTACGAAAGACATAGGGGAACAATGTTAGTACCCCCAGTATATTCCAAACTTTGAGGATTTTTCGAGTGAAACCCGTAGTCGGATCACTTGTCCATCCTCGTGCCCCTAGTTTCATGGGGTATCGATCCGGATGTCAAGTCCTTCCGTCGACTCTCAGGATAGATTTACTCTTTACTCGTTAGGGGTTATAGTTTTAGGGATCGTTTAGTCTGGGTACACCTTTCACATTCGTCCATAATTTTATACTCCTTCTCAAGTCATGAGAATCAGAGTTATTCAAACAGGAAGTTATGTTTTTTACGTCGGAGTCATTCCACTTTTGGTCTGCAAAGTGTGGTCCGAAGGTTCGAGTGTCGATATCAAACTCGAAATTAGTCGACCCATATTTCTTCTCGGTCCTGAACAAGATCGACTTGTATAGACCAGTAGGTTGGGGAGTAGGCTTTTGACCTATGTTGGTCTAGTCACAATATATAGTCGTTAGAGTAATGAGACAGAGAAGGAAAGGATCTTTAATTCATAGATTACGACGGGCAGCAAAACACATCTTATTACAATACTGAAACAAAAAATGTCCTAAGAAAGATAATGTCGTAACGCTCAGCGTTCCATGCTCTTTGAAAGGGTTCGCCATCAACAGCATGCTAGATTGAAGGTTCCATTATCAAGCTTCTGTTGGATGACGTAAGGCCCTTCCCACTTGGGTCTCGTATGAACAGGAGTCGGAAATACCCATTTTAAAACAAGGTTGCCAACATCGAAGGTCTTAGGTCATACCCTCTTGTTGTAGTATCGGCCGACCCAACGGCGACGAGCTTCAGCGTGGAGGTTAGCTTCTTCTCTCTTTCCATCAGTCATTTCTATTGATTCCAAGAGAAGGGCCTTGTTCAATAGTGGGTCATAGTATGTAGTCCTATGGGAAGGAACTTCAAGCTCTATAAGAATGATCACTTCAGTGCCGTAAGACAAAGCAAAAGGAGTATGACCTATAGTGGCTTTATGGGCGGTTCGATATGCCCAAAGGGCTAAAGGCAATTCATCGACCCATTTGCCTTAGGCTCGTTCCAGTCTTTTTTTAAGATAGACTTGATAATTTTGTTGACGTCTTCAACTTGGCCATTGGATTATGGATTCGCGACTGTCGTGTTCTTCTTCTCGATGTGATATCGCTCGCAGAAATCCCTGAACTCCAAGTTGTCAAATTGAGTCCTATTGCCTATGATGATAGTCCAAGGTAGTCCAAATCGACATATGATATTTTTGACTACAAAATTGGTGACACGTTTTGTGGGGATCATGGTTAACTGTTTAGCTTCCGCCCACTTGGTAAAGTATTCTACAGCCACGAGTGCATACTTAGTTTCCCCTGTTGAGATCGTAAGACTTCCGATAATATCTATTCCCGAGACAACAAATGGCCAAGGGCTAACCATTTGAGTGAGTCTGTGGGTAGAGCTCGTGATGCATTTGTCACATCGTCTAGAATAGTTGGCCATATCTTTACTAACGGTCGGCCAAAAGTATCCGTACCATAGCACTTTCTTAGCAAGGGTTTGTCCTCTTATATGAGCACCGCACTCTACATCGTGTACTTCTCTCAATATTCTTTTGACATCATCATTAGCCACACATCGAAGCATTGGAACTGAGAAACCCCTCCTATAAAGTTGGTTTTACTGGAGAGTGTACCTTAAAGCTGGTCGTACGAGGGCTCGTCTCTCCTTCCTTCTTTCTAGGAGAGTCCCATGTAGGAGAATTTTTTTAATGGGGTCATCCAGGATTCCTTTTCAGGTCCGGTCTCTGACTAGTCGACCTCCATCTGGTCTATGCTCAGGGTACTCAAAGTCTCTACGGGGACTAATTCAGTCTCCCTCGGGTCATCAGAGCTAGCTAGTTTTTCCAATCTTCCTGTCTTCTGGTTTTATTACCTAGGAATGTGGGAGATGTTATACCAATCAAAGTCATTCAGTAACTCTTCAATATGCTTGAAGCAGGCGGTGATTCGAGCCCCTTGAGTTTGATTTTCTCTCCGAACCTGAAATACAATAAGTTGTGAATCACATAAAATGTTTAGCGCATGTAACACCCTGTGTTTTCGATAAACCTTAAAGTAACAAATTAAAGAATAATTAATTATAAATGTGAGAATTAAGGGAAACAGGTTACGCCATTGCGTTCGCCTCAAAATTCTGGTTGAGATAGAGTCCGAGTTTGCGTGAATTGGACTTTGTATGAAGAAGTTATGGCCTTCAGAAGTTTCAAAAATTCAAAATTCAAATTTAAACTCAGAAGAGGGCAGGGCAGGAAAAATTCCCGCCCAGGCCAGGTTGACCAGGAGGTCGACCTTAGTGTCGACCTACCCTACAGGTCGACCTGGGGTCGACCTACCCCCTCCCCCCCCCCCACAGATCTGTAAGGATGACGATTTCTGACTCCCTGCTGAGTCATTAGGGTTGAGGTGTTATCCTATCTTGACTGGATGGTCTTGATTATTTCTAGGGTTAATCTGACGGCTCTAAATTAAGTAAGCCTCTATAAAAGCAACCTAACTCTCAACCCTAAATCACAGATATTCATACCAAGAGCCGCCATGACGTCAATGGTGAACCTAGAATAGCCGTCATCTCTTTCAACTCAAAGGCAAGATTGAAGCTACATCAAAATTAAATCTAATCTAATTCAACTAAGAAAATTCAACGATCTACATCAAAGGCGAGCAATTCAATTTTAGAATACAGATCCTAGAACTCAAGAATTCCTTTTTGTTTGTAAGTGTAGTTATCTTCCAGATGTGAATGAATTAAAGACATGGTTTGTAATGAATTGTAAAATAGAATTGTATCAAGTTGTATGCGATGTTGATTTATGTTTATTCATGTTTGTTCTATCGTATGTGCCTATGAATTATTGTGGTCTATCGGACCTATTATGTTATGTGGAAATTGGTGAATAAACTTGTGATGTTATGAAATATCATATGTACGTTTGGTGATATTATGATACATATAAGTTTTAGGCTAAGTCACGTCGTTTATCCCTAATTGTTTAGATCCATTATGCATACATGTTTAGATCTACAACCTGGTATAAATTTTGTGATGATATATAGATGTTGTATGTAAATTTAGAAATTATGCCATGTTTATGCAAGTTAGGTGATGTTATCATGTTATGAATACATGCAAGTTTGTTGGTTAAAAACATGATTATGTAAACCTATATGTTTAGATCAGCACTTTATATGCTAGATCCACATGTCTCTATGTTAGATCCATTTTAGCATGATTCAACCCCTATGCAAGTTCACCACCACATGTCTAACTAGATTTTGGTAGTTCTTTGTAAAACTATTATTTTATGACTCATGTTGCATAGATCTAGTTTGCAAGTTCATAATTAAAAGTATATTATGTCAAGTTCATGTGACACATCTGTAGTTAGATCCATATTTTTTGTATGATGTTGGAATGTTGCAAGTTCCACTTTTTCCCCTTTTAGTTTATTAGTTAAGCTAAAATCTTGAGCCAAACATCCTATGTAATATGCGAACGTACAACGGGGGTAACGTTGGGTAAAACATGAGAGTTATGCATAATTAACATACTTGGCTCATAACCATGTAAATGGTATGGCATTGAAATGGTATAATTTACTTACCAAAAATTATGAATTTGATTTAGAAAGAAAGTGGGCCATGACAATAAATTGTTGGCTAATTTACATAAAAGGATAAATATGTAAATTTAGAAGAGACGAATATGCCTAACCCGAGGTTAGACTGAGTTATAGTGTAAAACTACCCGGAACCGACCGACACATCCAGTGACCACAACAATACCTGTCTAATGTGGGTAGTTAGTGCATTGAGCCCAAAAAGGACCCGAGGTTAGACTGAGTTGTGGTGGGAAACTGCCCGGAACCAACCGGCACATCCAGTGACCACAACAATACCTGTGTAATGTGAGTGGTTGGTGCTCTAATAAAGCTAAGTCAAGAGTGGTAGGGTTAAGTCAATTAAGGAAACACTTAGCCAATTCAACATGTTAGCTAAACTGATGGGTGGGGTTAGGTAAATTTGGGCACTTAATGTGACACCCCATCCCCATTAAGGTCACTCACAAAGGGAATGCCTTAATTTTGGTGAAGCGTTTATTGTGTATAGAACAGAAAAGTAAACAAGACATATAAATATATTGGTACTTGGAAAGTAAAAACAACTTTTATTACAGCGGAGAAATAGTTTGGTTACATCACATCAAAAACCAACTACAAAACCAAATACACTTGTTATTCATCTTGACAAATAAGTTCAGAGTACATAAAATAAAAGACATAACCCCAACATAAAATAGCCATAAATAAGATAGGATAAACTTTACTTCAGCAATTCAAGCAACTTCCAAAAGAAAAAGAAAAAGCTGTCCAAATCAAGCTCCATTAGTACTAGTCCCACCCTGAGCACCTATGGGGGGAGGAAGGAAGAAAAGAGGTGGAAACAAAGAGGGTCAGACATAAAGTTTGGCAAGTGCAATAGCTTTAACAGTATAATCATTAAAGTAACTAGGATAAGGTATAAGCTGGTAAATAAGGAAATGACTGTGAACAAATGGGCATGACAAAGCAAACAAAGGAAATAAGCTGAACAAAGATAACGTTAAAGGCGCACCTAATCACTATAAGATAATTGCTACATTGCACCACACCAAACACCCTAAAAGTTGATCCCGCCTACAGAACTTAATAATGATAATGGTAGTTTCGTGTACCCCTAGCAGCCTTCATAGGTGCCGTCTGCCCCTATCTCCACAAGTTGTACCCACTACCCCCATTTGATCTGCTCCCTAACTCGTAGATAACCGTGTTGGTCCCACAGTGGCGTGTATCACTACCTAAAGTGGCAACCCGATACCACCAAATATGCACGACTTATATCTACACGATGCAACAACATCTTACCTACCAGCCTGTGAAAACCCGTAACTTCCCCGGTGAGGAAAGCGCGGATAGTTCGAGAACAAGCCACAACAGAATGCAGACGGAAGAACATTTCATTGTATATTACAACAATGCACCAGAATATAAGAATATACAGAGTACAAATGAATAAATATTACACAGAAATATCAGAGATTTAAATTACATTTAAATACATCGCAGCGGAAAATAATACAATACACAACTAGAAGAGATATACGGATACAAAGCTTTCCGGATATCATTCCAGCTGTAAACCAGGATCCTGTGAATATAAATCTGCAAAACAAAAACTACTAGCTGCCCGTGTGGAAAATAGGGGCACCCAGAGTTTAGGTTAAAACAATAAACTCCAGGTCAGTCATGTGACTGGTGTGAGAACTAAAACAGTTATTAATCTTTATTTTTAAAGTTAGGTAAATCAAGGGACCACGACGCATAACATGGAACGGATTTCCTCCCAAGAACACCAGTGTATAAAACAACAGCGCAATGCTAAATAAAGAAAAATGAAGCTATTATAAGACCCAGGTCCCATCACACAATGCACGCAAGCCGGAGGATAGGGTTTTTACCTTATAATAGCCAAGAAAGCTTGATACATTTAAAACAAATCATTTGATACTATTATAAGTGCATATTGTATAAAATATCTTCAAATCATAAGTATCAATCATAGATGGCATAAGTGCCCCATCCCACTATGTCGCCATACTAGGTTCTACAAATAAAACCGAAATACACGTATTGGAAATTGGATTTCCATCATGGTGGCTCCTGATTCGAAAGATCGATCGCGTAATGCAATTCACCACGGCTTACGTCCCAACAAGAGAAAACACCGTTTGCACATCCGCACATTTGGGAGCAGAGTACCACCGTGGCTTACGTCCCAGCGAGAGAAAACACCGCTTACTCTATATATCCCTGAGCACTAAGCTCATCTCGGTCGATCGAATCCACGACACCACTAAGGTGCCCATCCACTAAAAAGCATACTGATCAAACCACCAGTTTACCACCATACCGGGGTGTGAGGCTCGCGAATCAATGCTATACACAAAGCCATGCTATATTAAAGCTGCGCTTTGATCATCAACCACCAAACCTTGCTTTTCAACAAAATTCTGATCACTGCATCTCAGCATGCCACACTATCAATCCATATCGTTCCACTGATTTCTGCCAATATATAACCTCTGAGCTCGTATGTCTCAGAGAAGGGCGTTAAGCAAGAGAATAAATTCTCCGCCGCCAAACAGATATATATTTAGCAGAGATCAACAAATACAATATAAAGGAATACAATGTCAGACACACCATCCATTTACAAGTCCGTTCTAGGTCTGAACGAAACCGGAGGCACTTTCCTCGCATATCCATCCATCTCCAAGTACGTCTGGACGACCACCAACTATTTCCATCCTCTTGGGTGTACAGCCCAATCAGGATCGTCAGTAATTATCCAAACGATGTGAAGACTTCCGGTCTTCAACCACCGTCTTCATCTTCGACTTATCGTCGAATCGGTTATTCAGAATGGGTATAAACCCGACCTTTTCGAACAACCCGCGTATATTAAAAACGAATGTTACACAAACACAACATACGCCTCATTCCAATTCAGTAGCTACTAACCGTAAATCAGTAAGAGAGCAATTCCCCAAATATTAACCCCGAAGGCCGAAACCAACATCAGATCAATATCCAGGAAACCATTCTTCTTAACTAACCTTCCGCTAGTTTCTAAATTTCAATTCTTAGGGAAGGATTCCCATTAATTTTATCCAAGATAAATTCTTTAAGATTTATCCTTTAATCTTCCTTTGGATGTCATTTCAAACCAAATTATGGTTTTCCAAACTAGTCGAGATTAGCGAACCATACCGAAGTAATTATTTAATTTATTTCCCAATCCCAACCTATTCATCCCATGAAGCAAAACTGGTAATACTCCATATTTAACACCACAGTGTTATCGGTAAAATTAATTACCATTTCACGTTCAAATCTGATTAAGGATTTAACTATCGCTTTGGAGCAAAACTGGTGATACTCCATTCTCGCTCATTTTCTAAAGTTGGTAATTTAAATTATCAATCCACGTTTCAATTTAATTGAAGATTCATTAAAACTCTTTTTACTGGGTTAAAGAACTAGTGTCTTTTAAAACACAGTTCACGATAAACCCAAATCATATTCTATTTATCATCGGGTTAAAGAACTAGTGTTATTTAAAACACAGTTCACGATAAACCCATGAATCAATTCTATTTAAACCCATTTCAAATCCAATTTATTTATTTAAAAATAAATGGGTTTTAATTTCAGTTCAAATCTAGTTCATTTCGATAAAAATCTATTTTTATCTTTTCAAATATGGAGTTTTCATCCCAATTTTTCCCAAATCATTTCTTATGATTTTACACTAATTATTACTATTTTTAATAATTTTATCAAGGCCTGTACAGTCGATTTCCATTAACGGCCATCGAACTGCACTTACATCGACCCTTTTCAAATTTGATTTGGACGTATCTCCAAATCCAACCGTTATATTTCAAATTTCCAATATTCGTTAGAAAGCTCTTTTCGATACGAACCCAACGGTTCCGGTTTTAGGAGAATCCGACGGTCGGATCTCCCGTAATGTCCGTTTGAAATAAATGGTCGAAATTCACGAACTGCCGCGGCGCGGCGCGTTCTATTCAGGCCATTATATTATATATATAATATATATAATATATATTTCGTCGATTACTATTTAAAACGAATTTTATAAATCGTTTTAATTTCGTTTCAAAAACAATTTCAACTTCCATTTCAAATTCAAATCAAAATTGAATTTTTCCTTATAAATTCGTTTTAAAATTCATTTCTATTCAATTCAATTTTCAATTCAATTTGAATTCATTTCAAATCGTTTTCAATTCAATTCGAATTCGTTTTCAACTCAATTCGAAATCATTTTATATTCAATTCATTTCGAAATCGTTTTATATTCAATTCATTTCGAAATCGTTTTATATTCAATTCATTTCGAAATCGTTTTATATTCAATTCATTTCGAAATCGTTTTATATTAAATTCATTTCGAAATCGTTTTATATTCAATTCATTTCGAAATCGTTTTATATTCAATTCATTTCGAAATCGTTTTATATTCAATTCATTTCGAAATCGTTTTATATTCAATTCATTTCGAAATCGTTTTATATTCAATTCATTTTGAAATCGTTTTATATTCAATTCATTTCGAAATCTTTTTATATTCAATTCATTTCGAAATCGTTTTATATTCAATTCATTTCGAAATCGTTTTTCAATATTCATTTCATTATGAATAAAATCGATATAAATATCGTTCACGTCAAAATGGCGTAAATCTAATCAACACGGCTTCATATATTTCTATTTTCAAATATTCTATTTCAAATATTTCTTTTTCAAATAATTCCTTTTCAAATATTTCTATTTCAAATATTTCTATTTTTAAAATATTTCGTTCAACACATGACTAATCTCAACGGATGAGGACAGTCAACACATGAACCTTTACTTTATAGTGATAAAGATATAAATTTTATTGTTAAAATATTTCGTTCAACACATGACTAATCTCAACGAATGAGGACAGTCGACACATGAACCTTTACTTTATAGTGATAAAGATATAAATTTTATTGTTAAAATATTTCATTCAACACATGACTAATCTCAACGGATGAGGACAGTCAACACATGAACCTTTACTTTATAATATTCTTTATCTTCTAAATTGGAATGAGGCCCAATCAATTACCATATAGCGTTAACTATATGGATTTCCATACAACACATGTATATAATAGCATTGAAAAATAATCAACCATCAACCAAAGTGCACTACACTGTATAAGCGTCAAATATAGATATCTAACGCTTATAACAACCTGTCAATCAATCGATGGACATATTCAATCAATCAGGATGAGTGAACTTCAAATTTCATCCCAACACCCGTGTGGGGTTTCAAACAATCAAACACAGATTTTAGTTGTGCAGTTTGGCGATGTGTAAAATTTATCGACCCAATCAATATCAGTCAAATCGGTGTATATAAACAAATCGTCCGATTTGTTTATAAATATTTATTTATTCACTTTCACGTTAAAAATTATATTTTTAACGATAAAGCATTTTATTCAACCTATGAAAATATTCTATTCAGTTCATTTATTCAATAAAATGATATTTTTATTTTTCTAACTTATTTTAGAAAATTTCGGCGGCATAACGGCACGATACTAGAAACGGGACGAGGCCTAGCCTTATCCCCGGTCTAGTGAAGGCCCACGCCATTCACACATCAATCAAATCCATTCAATTCACCAAACTATTTAATTCAAACCAAATAATCTAACCAACTACACAACCAAACAAACAAGTCCATGGTCTGTGGACGATTGTGTCGGGTGCTACTAAGCACCGTCTGCATCCTAGTACATATATATAACTAGAAAAAGAAATTGAAGAGTGAGAAATTCTCACCGATAGCTATCCAATACCACGACTCTTCATTTTGAGAAATCTTCGCCATTCTCGCCCTTTGTCACTTTTGTTGCCCGTGGCCACTATATATATAAAAATCACATTTTTATATTGCTATTCAATATATAAAAATCGAATTTTTACTTTGTTATTCAATATATAAAAATTGAATTTTTAAACCCAGGCTATTTTTATTTTAAAAATCCTTTTATATTTTTAAAGCTCCTTGCTTTTATATTTTTAAAATCATATCCTATTTCTATTTTTAAAAACAAAGCCTTCTTCTATTTTTAAAAACAAAGCCTTCTTCTATTTTTAAAATATCAATTCTATTTATTTTCTAATATCCATGTTATTTATCTTTTCAAAAACAATGGTATTTTATTTTTCAAAAACAATGCATTTCATATTTTCAAAACATTGCTAATTTATTTTCAAAACATCCATGCTCTTTATATTTTTAAAACATCAATTCTTTATATTTTTAAAACATCAATTCTTTATATTTCTCTTTTCCTTTTCCCTGAAAATAACTATGTATATTTAAATAAAAATAAATAAAATAAAATAAAAATTACCTTGGTTAAACCTAATCATGCCATTAAGGGTATTACCCTTCGTTCTTCTTACTGCTCCAGGTCTGTAGCCGAGACATTTAAACCCACCATCGATTTCAAAAACCCCATGCGTGCGCCACCAGACATCGTCGGTCGATGATCTGAGCTCGCCCCACGAACCTCCCACGCCAGCACCCCCAACCGTCAGAACGACGGTGAACTCGAACCCACGGCGCCCTCGGGATTTGCGGTGAAACGTGGCGGCTTTGTGCCCCAAAATCTCGACGTCCAGGCGATAGTACTCGATCATCACCATTGGGACGGGAGAGCTCGAGATGTTCTTCGTTTTTTTCTTTGGGAAGGGGGTATATTTCGGAATGGATTGAAAGTAATTTGGGGATTAATTTCTGAGCTATCGGGGCCTTTGGTTTTGAGAAACGGCGGTGGCTGTTATTGAATGAGGAGTTAGGTTTTAGATTTAGTTTTTATATATATTTTTTTATAATATTTTAATTCTTTTATTTCTTTTTAATGAAACTTCATGCATCGGACTCCAAATCGAACCAAATGTATGTCGCCCCCAGCCAAATACCCCCATTCCGAACACAATGAGATATGTTTCATAAGCCAATTCGGCTGTTACTATCAGTTATTCTTCAAATTAAAGTATAAAACATTTAATTTCAGTTTTGAATGTACATTTCAATTTGCCGGGGTCACATACTAACTTGAAAAATTCCAGAAAAATATTTTCTGGCTTCGTATTGAAGATACGGTCCTAACAAAACTAGTTTCGTCGAATTCTGAGACCGTTGGAAAAATAGCCATTTTCCAGTCGATTAAAATCAACTGAAACTGGTCAAACGCGTTTTCGTGTGCCACGCTCACATATTGATTCGAAAAATTATGAAATTTGGAATCTAGCAATAACTTTACATCACGGACCCAACAAAAGTGGTTTCGTCGAAATCCGAGGTCGTTTGCAAAATGTCCATTTTTAAGGGCCTGAATTCCATAGCGACTATTCAGAATTTTCAACTGGACATATCTTTTGATCCCCGCTATGAAATTTTGATTTTTCGGATTCGTTGGAAAGATATTCACAAATAGATCCTAATGTTTTTGGTTTCACTAAAATCCGGATTGTTTTGCACCCGGTACATTCAATTTGATTGGATTTGAAATCGAATTATCGAACTACCGCGCCATTTTCAATTCCTTTTATATATATAAATAATTATTTATATTCCAACGACGATCTATATAATATATACGTTTGAATTCTATTCAAAATAAATCTCTCGTCGATATTATTTAAAATAATTCATTTTAAATAATCAAAATTCGCTAAAATTGCCAAAATAAAAATTTTAAACTGGCCCAGATTTTCGGGTTGTTACAATCTCCCCCACTTAAAACTTTTCTTCCCCGAAAAGGAACAAAGTCGAAAGTGGTTTGATTAATCAACTCTACGTTCGATCTGGCTTCCATTCTCCAAATTTTCAGTTTCTGAGAATTTTCAAATTCTTCAAAAATTTGGCTAACACCCGGAATTTTCGAAAAATTTCGCCATAACCTCCCCTGCACCGGGAGCCACGGGAAAATCCCGAAATTGCCATATAGGCCTTCTGATCTCAAAAAGAAAAAGCCAATCGGCTCATAAAATCATCATCACCCAAACAAAACAGTAAATTATGGTAAACATGTACCTATTTGTCGGGCAAACAAATTTTATTCTTCTGCTCTAGCCTCTTTGCTATGACCTGTTCAATGTAAGTACAAGTATATGCAAGAAAATGCGACCAATTTTCAATACAATTCAATATTTGTTTCAATTAGGCTAAATGGTTCAAAATTATCAAACAAATAATCAAACAACACAAACATCAATCCATTAGTTGATTAGCTTTTCAAATTCATAACTTTGATACATAGTCAAAAAAAAAAAAAAACAGATTTTTGATGCCAAATCACAACAATAAGCCCTATCTAATTTTGGTTCTCACACCAGTCAATAGGAAATATATAGAAATCAGACCTTCGAAGCACGAACATAAATATTGATGATGCCATGGTCATTATCAACATCATCTCCGGGCGACTAGAGTGTGATTCTATCTCTATCCAGTATATTAAAATTTCAAATACACGTGGATCAGACGTATACGCAAAATCTTTATATACTGGACTGTCCACATCAATATAAATAACCAAATACGAATAATTGATTTATATTTCAAAACAAGATTTGTTTTCATTTTCAAAAATATACTCTTCACACTCGTTCTAGGATACTACTGATCCCATCTCTAACGAGTCATTCTCGTTGGATGTTACTAATCCAATTTCTGATGAATTCTTTCGTATGGTTCTAATGTGTCTTGTTCTCTGAGCTTTGTAAACCAAAGCTCTGATACCAACTGTGAAAACCCGTAACTTCCCCGGTGAGGAAAGCGCGGATAGTTCGAGAACAAGTCACAACAGAATGCAGACGGAAGAACATTTCACTGTATATTACAACAATGCACCAGAATATAAGAATATACAGAGTATAAATGAATAAATATTACACAGAAATATCAGAGATTTAAATTACATTTAAATACATCGCAGCGGAAAATAATACAATACACAACTAGAAGAGATATACGGATACAAAGCTTTCCGGATATCATTCCAGCTATAAACCAGGATC
This sequence comes from Allium sativum, assembly GCA_030737875.1. Classification (NCBI taxonomy): domain Eukaryota; kingdom Viridiplantae; phylum Streptophyta; class Magnoliopsida; order Asparagales; family Amaryllidaceae; genus Allium; species Allium sativum. The sequence goes on from CM060922.1 coordinate 691,806,157, forward strand.
CTGTGAATATAAATCTGCAAAACCAAAACTACTAGCTGCCCGTGTGGAAAATAGGGGCACCCAGAGTTTAGGTTAAAACAATAAACTCCAGGTCAGTCATGTGACTGGTGTGAGAACTAAAACAGTTATTAATCTTTATTTTTAAAGTTAGGTAAATCAAGGGACCACGCCGCATAACACGGAACGGGTTTCCTCCCAAGAACACCAGTGTATAAAACAACAGCACAATGCTAAATAAAGAAAAATGAAGCTATTATAAGACCCAGGTCCCATCACACAATGCAACGCAAGCCGGAGGATAGGGTTTTTACCTTATAATAGCCAAGAATGCTTGATACGTTTAAAACAAGTCATTTGATACTATTATAAGTGCATATTGTATAAAATATCTTCAAATCATAAGTATCAATCATAGACGGCATAAGTGCCCCATCCCACTATGTCGCCATACTAGGCTCTACAAATAAAACCGAAATACACGTATTGGAAATTGGATTTCCATCATGGTGGCTCCTGATTCGAAAGATCGATCGCGTAATGCAATTCACCACGGCTTACGTCCCAACAAGTGAAAACACCGTCTGCACATCCACACATTTGGGAGCAGAGTACCACCGTGGCTTACGTCCCAGCGAGAGAAAACACCGCTTACTCTATATATCCCTGAGCACTAAGCTCATCTCGGTCGACCGAATCCACGACACCACTAAGGTGCCCATCCACTAAAAAGCATACTGATCAAACCACCAGTTTACCCCCATACCGGGGTGTGAGGCTCGCGAATCAACGCTATACACAAAGCCATGCTATATTAAAGCTGCGCTTTGATCATCAACCACCAAACCTTGCTTTTCAACAAAAGTCTGGATCACTGCATCTCAGCATGCCACACTATCAATCCATATCGTACCACTGATTTCTGCCAATATATAACCTCTAAGCTCGTATGTCTCAGAGAAGGGCGTTAAGCAAGAGAATAAATTCTCCGCCGCCAAACAGATATATATTTAGCAGAGATCAACAAATACAATATAAAGGAATACAATGTCAGACACACCATCCATTTACAAGTCCGTTCTAGGTCTGAACGAAACCGGAGGCACTTTCCTCGCATATCCATCCATCTCCAAGTACGTCTGGACGACCACCAACTATTTCCATCCTCTTGGGTGTACAGCCCAATCAGGATCGTCAGTAATTATCCGAACGATGTGAAGACTTCCGGTCTTCAACCACCGTCTTCATCTTCGACTTATCGTCGAATCAGTTATTCAAAATGGGTATAAACCCGGCCTTTCCGAACAACCCGCGTATATTAAAAACGAATGTTACACAAACACAACATACGCCTCATTCCAATTCAGTAGCTACTAACCGTAAATCAGTAAGAGAGCAATTCCCCAAATATTAACCCCGAAGGCCGAAACCAACATCAGATCAATATCCAGGAAACCATTCTTCTTAACTAACCTTCCGCTAGTTTCTAAATTTCAATTCTTAGGGAAGGATTCCCATTAATTTTATCCAAGATAAATTCTTTAAGATTTATCCTTTAATCTTCCTTTGGATGTCATTTCAAACCAAATTATGGTTTTCCAAACTAGTCGAGATTAGCGAACCATACCGATGTAATTATTTAATTTATTTCCCAATCCCAACCTATTCATCCCATGAAGCAAAACTGGTAATACTCCATATTTAACACCACAGTGTTATCGGTAAAATTAATTACCATTTCACGTTCAAATCTGATTAAGGATTTAACTATCGCTTTGGAGCAAAACTGGTGATACTCCATTCTCGCTCATTTTCTAAAGTTGATAATTTAAATTATCAATCCACATTTCAATTTAATTGAAGATTCATTAAAACTCTTTTTACTGGGTTAAAGAACTAGTGTCTTTTAAAACACAGTTCACGATAAACCCAAATCATATTCTATTTATCATCGGGTTAAAGAACTAGTGTTATTTAAAACACAGTTCACGATAAACCCATGAATCAATTCTATTTAAACCCATTTCAAATCCAATTTATTTATTTAAAAATAAATGGGTTTTAATTTCAGTTCAAAACTAGTTCATTTCGATAAAAATCTATTTTTATCTTTTCAAATATGGAGTTTTCATCCCAATTTTTCCCAAATCATTTCTTATGATTTTACACTAATTATTACTATTTTTAATAATTTTATCAAGGCCCGTACAGTCGATTTCCATCAACGGCCATCGAACAGCACTTACAGCGACCCTTTTCAAATTTGATTTGGACGTATCTCCAAATCCAACCGTTAGATTTCAAATTTCCAATATTCGTTAGAAATCTCTTTTCGATACGAACCCAACGGTTCCGGTTTTAGGAGAATCCGACGGTCGGATCTCCCGTAATGTCCGTTTGAAATAAATGGTCGAAATTCACGAACTGCCGCGGCGCGGCGCGTTCTATTCAGGCCATTATATTATATATATAATATATATTTCGTTGATTACTATTTAAAACGAATTTTATAAATCGTTTTAATTTCGTTTCAAAAACAATTTCAACTTCCATTTCAAATTCAAATCAAAATTGAATTTTTCCTTATAAATTCGTTTTAAAATTCATTTCTATTCAATTCAAATTTCAATTCAATTTGAATTCATTTGAATTCGTTTTCAATTCAATTCGAATTCGTTTTCAATTCAATTCGAAATCGTTTTATATTCAATTCATTTCGAAATCGTTTTATATTCAATTCATTTCGAAATCGTTTTATATTCAGTTCATTTCGAAATCGTTTTATATTCAGTTCATTTCGAAATCGTTTTATATTCAATTCATTTCGAAATCGTTTTATATTCAATTCATTTCGAAATCGTTTTATATTCAATTCATTTCGAAATCGTTTTATATTCAATTCATTTCGAAATCGTTTTATATTCAATTCATTTCGAAATCGTTTTATATTCAATTCATTTTGAAATCGTTTTTCAATATTCATTTCATTATGAATAAAATCGATATAAATATCGTTCACGTCAAAATGGCGTAAATCTAATCAACACGGCTTCATATATTTCTATTTTCAAATATTCTATTTCAAATATTTCTTTTTCAAATAATTCCTTTTCAAATATTTCTATTTCAAATATTTCTATTTTTAAAATATTTCGTTCAACACATGACTAATCTCAACGGATGAGGACAGTCAACACATGAACCTTTACTTTATAGTGATAAAGATATAAATTTTATTGTTAAAATATTTCGTTCAACACATGACTAATCTCAACGGATGAGGACAGTCAACACATGAACCTTTACTTTATAATATTCTTTATCTTCTAAATTGGAATGAGGCCCAATCAATTACCATATAGCGTTAATTATACGGATTTCCATACAACACATGTATATAATAGCATTGAAAAATAATCAACCATCAACCAAAGTGCACTACACTGTATAAGCATCAAATATAGATATCTAACGCTTATAACAGCCTGTCAATCAATCGATCGACATATTTAATCAATCAGGATGAGTGAACTTCAAATTTCATCCCAACACCCGTGTGGGGTTTCAAACAATCAAACACAGATTTTAGTTGTGCAGTTGGGCGATGTGTAAAATTTATCGACCCAATCAATATCAGTCAAATCAGTGTATATAAACAAATCGGCCGATTTGTTTATAAATATTTATTTATTCACTTTCACATTAAAAATTATATTTTTAACGATAAAGCATTTTATTCAACCTATGAAAATATTCTATTCAGTTCATTTATTCAATAAAATGATATTTTTATTTTTCTAACTTATTTTAGAAAATTTCGGCGGCATAACGGCACGATACTAGAAATGGGACGAGGCCTAGCCTTATCCCCGGTCTAGTGAAGGCCCACGCCATTCACACATCAATCAAATCCATTCAATTCACCAAACAATTTAATTCAAACCAAATAATCTAACCAACTACACAACCAAACAAACAAGTCCATGGTCTGTGGACGATTGTGTCGGGTGCTACTAAGCACCGTCTGCATCCTAGTACATATATATAACTAGAAAAAGAAATTGAAGAGTGAGAAATTCTCACCGATAGCTATCCAATACCACGACTCTTCATTTTGAGAAATCTTCGCCATTCTCGCCCTTTGTCGCTTTTGTTGCCCGTAGCCACTATATATATAAAAATCACATTTTTATATTGCTATTCAATATATAAAAATCGAATTTTTACTTTGTTATTCAATATATAAAAATTGAATTTTTAAACCCAGGCTATTTTTATTTTAAAAATCCTTTTATATTTTTAAAGCTCCTTGCTTTTATATTTTTAAAATCATATCCTATTTCTATTTTTAAAAACAAAGCCTTCTTCTATTTTTAAAAACAAAGCCTTCTTCTATTTTTAAAATATCAATTCTATTTATTTTCTAAAATCAATGTTATTTATCTTTTCAAAAACAATGGTATTTTATTTTTCAAAAACAATGCATTTCATATTTTCAAAACATTGCTAATTTATTTTCAAAACATCCATGCTCTTTATATTTTTAAAACATCAATTCTTTATATTATTAAAACATCAATTCTTTATATTTCTCTTTTCCTTTGCCCTGAAAATAACTATGTATATTTAAATAAAAATAAATAAAATAAAATAAAAATTACCTTGGTTAAACCTAATTATGCCATTAAGGGTATTACCCTTCGTTCTTCTTGCTGCTCCAGGTCTGTAGCCGAGACATTTAAACCCATCATCGATTTCAAAAACCCCATGCGTGCGCCACCAGACATCGTCGGTCGATGATCTGAGCTCGCCCCCACGAACCTCCCACGCCAGCACCCCCAACTGTCAGAACGACGGTGAACTCGAACCCACGGCGCCCTCGGGATTTGCGGTGAAACGTGGCGGCTTTGTGCCCCAAAATCTCGACGTCCAGGCGATAGTACTCGATCATCACCATTGGGACGGGAGAGCTCGAGATGTTCTTCGTTTTTTTCTTTGGGAAGGGGGTATATTTCGGAATGGATTGTAAGTAATTTGGGGATTAATTTCTGAGCTATCGGGGCCTTTGGTTTTGAGAAACGGCGGTGGCTGTTATTGAATGAGGAGTTAGGGTTTAGATTTAGTTTTTATATATATATTTTTATAATATTTTAATTCTTTTATTTCTTTTTAATGAAACTTCATGCATCGGACTCCAAATCGAACCAAATGTATGTCGCCCCTAGCCAAATACCCCCATTCCGAACACAATGAGATATGTTTCATAAGCCAATTCGGCTGTTACTATCAGTTATTCTTCAAATTAAAGTATAAAACATTTAATTTCAGTTTTGAACGTACATTTCAATTTGCCGGGGTCGCATACTAACTTGAAAAATTCCAGAAAAATATTTTCTGACTTTGTATTGATGATACGGTCCTAACAAAACTAGTTTCGTCGAATTCTGAGACCGTTGGAAAAATGGCCATTTTCCAGTCGATTAAAATCAACTGAAACCGGTCAAACGCGTTTTCGTGTGCCACGCTCACATATTGATTCGAAAAATTATGAAATTTGGAATCTAGCAAAAACTTTACATCACGGACCCAAAAAAAGTGGTTTCGTCGAAATCCGAGGTCGTTTGCAAAATGTCCATTTTTAAGGGCCTGAATTCCATAGCGACTATTCAGAATTTTCAACTGGACATATCTTTTGATCCCCGCTATGAAATTTTGATTTTTCGGATTTGTTGGAAAGATATTCACAAATAGATCCTAATGTTTTTGGTTTCACTAAAATCCGGATTGTTTTGCACCCGGTACATTCAATTTGATTGGATTTGAAATCGAATTATCGAACTACCGCGCCATTTTCAATTCCTTTTATATATATAAATAATTATTTATATTCCAACGACGATCTATATAATATATACGTTCGAATTCTATTCAAAATAAATCTCTCGTCAATATTATTTAAAATAATTCATTTTAAATAATCAAAATTCGCTAAAATTGCCAAAATAAAAATTTTAAACTGGCCCAGATTTTCGGGTTGTTACACAGCCCGGGCCCACGCACGCACATGACCCCATTGGACTTGCATTGACACCGCTAGCCCGTTTTGACCTCTTTCAATCAAATCCAGTAAGCGTGTCCCGTCCTTGACTTGGGTCGAGCTCACAAAGATACTTAATGGGTTACTGGTTTGAAAAGGGCCTCCATGCTTGACACAAGCCTTCCACCTATGCTTGGTCCCCACTAAGGTTTCTCCACTTAACCCCATTCTTATTCATGTCTTCTTACATGTTTCAATCTTGGTTAAGTGCATCTAATCGTATTTCACACGCCACCCAAGGCACCCCCTTAATTCCATATGTCACCCAAGGCTCCCATTTAACCCCCTACATGTCCCACCACATATTTATTTGGTTAAGTGTTACTTAATTCATTAGAACCGTAATCTTATAAAGACCTCCCACATTAGACTTACATTTGGGGCTGCTGGATTTGCCGGGCGAGTCCGAGCAGTCTTACACCACAAACGAGCCTAACCTCGTGTCTTTACAATTGTTACACATTTAATTCGTGCCTTTAACCTCTCACATTAGACTGACATTTGTGGCCGCTATATTTGCCGGGCAGGTCCGGGCAGTCTTACACCACAAAAGAGTCTAACCTCGTGTCTTAGGCGGTTCATTGTTACACATCTTTATTTAACCCCAAAGTGGATTAATATCCCTATTCAAATTTGTAAATAAATTCCAAATATACTGTGACGGCCCGCCCCGCACCAACCGACATTTACTCCAAAAGTGCGCTGTACACGTGTCCAGTTAGCACGGAACGGGTCGTCAGAAGGAGAAGGAAGAAGGAAATGAACTAACAAAGAACCTGTAGAATGTCTCACAGCGCATAGAACCAAATATAATAATAACATACTTGACATAAACAGGAGAGACAGTGCATAAGCTAAAAACCAGAACTAAACATCATAGCAGCGGAAATCCAAAATATAGCTTATTACAACTTTTCAAACTATCTCAAAGCAAAAGTAAGATAAATGAGGTACACTACTAATGCCCAAGTAGCGACCACCAACGACACAGGGAGAATGTGTATATATATATCATACGTGGAAGCCTCCTGCCGCCTCCGAATCAGCTACTCGCGCATCACCAGCTAACTTGTCTCTAGTCTGCTCGTGTGAGCACCCAGAGTAATAAGAGGAGACATAAAACTCTGGGTCAGACATAAAGCCTGGTATGAGCGATAAGCATCTGAAGTGAACAATAACAGGTAGACTAAAACATACCTAAACCTGGACCTGCAACCAAAGAGTTAGCACTACATACTGTACAACACTCTAAGGTGCCATATCAAACGGTGTAAAGATACGGAGGTGGGGGAGGTGTACATGTCATAGTGACGGCAAACAATCAAACATAGCATCCATCCTCACATCTCTCAGTCAATGCGTAAAGCATACGATATTCACCACTTCGATCACCCAACATACCTTGTTACGATCACTCTGCCCCATGAAGTCATAAATGGCTTCACTGCACTGATAACGTAGCCACTAATTCCTTGCTATGTCCACTTGCCCCATGTAGTTATTCACCCCATCTGCGCTGGCTCATAGCCTTACCAATCCTTACTATGTCCACTTGCCCCATGGAGTTATTCACCCCATCTGCGCTGGCTCATAGTCTTACTACGCATCACCTTGCCCCTCGGGTCATAAGGACCCTACTGCACTGATAACGTAGTCTTGCTACCATCACCTTGCCCCTCAGGTCATAATGACCCTACTGCACTGATAAGTAGCCATCATTCATTTTTAGTGGTGAATCGAAGTTATGAACGTCAACAACTCCTTAGCACACATCCCGCAGCAAAGCCCAACCATGAAGTGAACTCATCGGTTCCCAATTGGATCCTGAGCTCTAACTTCCCATATTGGACTACCTTTGCATCTCGGGTTATTGGTCAATACTGGGTCGGGTCGGGTTCCTCCTCAAGCCATCGGTGCGGGTCGGGTGTCCCCCATTGGTTCGGGTCGGGTCTTCTTCTGGTACGGTTCGGGTCGAGTGGTTCTCGTCGGGTCGGGTCGGGCGTCTTACTTCGGGTCGGGTCGGGTGCCATCTCCCCTCCAGTTCGTACTTCCGCTCCGATCCGCCTCCTCATTCTTCACGTGCTCCGATCCGAACCATCCTCCTCTATCCGCTCCGATCCCTCCTCTTTAATCCGATCTGATCCCAGTTTAGTTAGCGTGGCCTTCCTTTTTGCCAATTTTCTCAAATGTCAGGTTCCGATCTGATCGGATCCCTTGCCCAGTTCAACATATCCGATCTGAGCTCCATATCCGATCCGATCCGGAACCTGCACTGCTTTCTGAAATTGTTCCAGCAAGTGTTTACGCCAATCGACGACGTTTTCGATCATTCTAACTATTGAAATCAATCACAAAGCATTTCATACAGTCATAGCAACATGCATAATCAACCACAAACATCAAAACATCAATATGATAGGTTAAAATGGATCAAACATACCCCAAAACCCCATATTCCCCTTAAGCGTGTTTAGGTGAAACTAATGATAGGATTAGGAAAACTTAACCAAATTAACCCAAATTCATATCAGAGGTCAAAAACATCATTTAGGAATTTATGAACATTTTTCCAGAATTTTATCATGCTTAAATTCGCTAATTAACACTAATTACCCTTAACTAGCCATAATTAGTGTAAAACTATGCAAATCACTCACCTTAGCCACAAATAAACTAAGATCTGAAATAAATCTCTGATTTGATGCAAATCCCAATACTAAACAGCAGCTCCAATGTTGATTTGGTGTAGATCTCCCTTGATTAGATGTTGCTAAGCTTAATCCTTGACCAAAAGATGATTTGGAGGTGATTTAGAGGTTGGAGGCCATTTTTAGGGTTTCTTGGTGATAAGTAGAGGCTAGAAAACTGAAATGGAATGATTCTCTATCTCATTTCAGCCTTCCCATAACCCTAATCCCGAAATGGGTTATGGGCCTACTCACTAATCACCCGATTTGGCCCGGTTAAGCAGTTTTTCACCCTCCAAACCTTATTTCATCCATATCTCCCAAACGGTAAGTCCGTTTGGCTTTTATGACCACTCTACGGAAAGGTAAACCATCAAACGAATCCAATGGAAGTGGTTTCAGGTCAAAATTCCTTTCCAATCAAAAGTTATGGCCAAAACAGTACCAACTAGGGGCAAAATGGTCATTTAAAAATCGACAAAAATCTTGAACATGGGAAATGACTCTAATAGGTGTTTCCCAAAGTTGCACGACCATACGACTTCACATGGGAAAGAAATAAATATTCTACAATCCTATGATGTGTAGAATACAGGTCGTTACACTCTTCCCCACCCCCCCCCCCCCCCTTAAGAAATTTCGCCCCCGAAATTCCCTAACCAAGACACACAAAAGGGTCCCGCATGCCTATCAATCATAAAACAACAATCAAACATGCAAACAAGCAAAACAAGTCTATCCTAGCATGCGGAATAACCAAATCACAAAGTAAATCTTACCAGGCAAGGAGTTTTGGATATGCCTTCCTAATGCTCTCCTCTGTTTCCCAAGTACAATCATTCTCGCTCTCGCCCCACTGAACCTTGACTAGCTTCACCGCCTTCCTTCGAAGTTGCTTCGTATCGCGCCCCACAATACGAATCGGCTTGCGGTTCCCAACCGCCTCGGGTTCTACTTCGAAGTCCTCTAACTGATTAGGCGAAATAGTCATATCTGAGTCGTGGACGAACTTCCTTAGTTGGGAAACATGAAATACATTGTGAACTCCCGCCATTTTCTCTGGTAAGCCAACTCTATATGCCAAACTCCCGACTAGTTCAAGAACAGGGAATGGGCCAACAAATCTTGGTGCCAACTTGCCTCTCCTGCCAAATCGTATCACGCTCTTCAACGGAGAAATTTTGACAAACACCAAGTCACCAACGGAGAATTTTAAATCTGTCCTCCTCTTATCAGCATAACTCTTCTGCCTATCTTGGGCAGCTTTCATTCGTTGCTGAATGATCTTAATCTTATCGGAAGTTTCCCTCACCATATCTGGTCCAAGCACAAACTTCTCGCCAGTCTCTATCCAACATGATGGTGAGTTGCACGGTCTTCCGTACAAAGCTTCATATGGAGCCATACCGATACTGGATTGGTAGCTATTATTATATGCAAACTCTACTAGATGCAAATGGTCATCCCATAATCCACCAAAATCCAATATACAAGCTCTCAGGAGATCTTCCAATATACGATTCACCCTCTCCGTCTGACCGTCGGTCTGAGGATGATATGCGGTACTGAGATGTAATCCTGACCCTAGAGCCTCTTGTAAGCTCTTCCAAAACCCACTAGTGAACAACGGGTCTCGGTCACTCACAATGTTTTTGGGTACTCCGTGAAATCTCACTACCCACTTCATATACAATTCCGCCAACTTGGCTGCCGTTCTGGTCGAATTGACTGGTATAAATCTTGCACTCTTAGTCAATCGATCCACAATTACCCAAATGCTATCATGTCCCGATCTAGTCCTTGGTAAACTATCGATGAAATCCATCGAGACTTGCTCCCATTTCCATTCGGGAATTTATAATGGTTGCAATAACCCACTAGGCTTCTTTTGCTCGGCTTTAACTAGCTGGCAATTCATGCATTTGGATATAAACTTCCCAACGTCTCTTTTCATCCCTTCCCAGTAGTAAGTCTGCTTCATATCTCGATACATCTTATTACCACCGGGATGTATAGTCAGTTTTGAGTGATGACATTCTCTAAGCACTTCATCTCTCAAACCATTCACGTTGGGTACTACTAGTCTTCCATTCTTTCGAAGCCATCCATCTCGATCAAGACCATACGCATTCATCTCCTCACCGTCGATGTCCATCTCTAACTTGGAGATGATTTCCAATAGATTAGGATCGTTCCTCTGGCTGGAACCAATCCGCTCTATCAAAGTGGGTCTGATCGTCAAACTAGCTAGCAAGACTGGATCCAATTCGCACTTTGGTCTGAAATCAAACCCCGCGATATACTCCAGTTGCTTCCACTCAAGAAACATAGCCCCTAAACTGGCATGTCTCCTACTCAAGGCATCGGCTACCGCATTACCTTTCCCAGGTGTGTATGCGATATCAAAATCATACGAAGCCAAGAACTCTAACCATGTAACAACCCGAATTTCGACAGACCGAATTTTTAAAATTCGATCCATCGAGACCCGAGTTGGGTGCTTTGGTATCCTGCAGAAAAAGACAGAGAAAAAGAAATATGTCAGAACTCGTAAAGCATCTCACAGCGGAAGGAATTAAAATATAATATATTCAAAAATAGCTTTACCTTATATATCATACTGTCTAACCAGTATCCATAGTTATACCATCTCTGCCTTTAACCTAACCTGGAAGTATGTAATGAGGAGGGGGTCTGAACATAAGTTCTGTGTGAGTGGACTTATAATAAACTTCTGTGTAATACTACATATCCGTTCAGTTATATTTTCTTGCTTATTAGGTTATTAGCGATATTAGCTCTCTAGGCTATACTCATGTCTCACTAGTAGGTTAACCTAATACAACGTATATGTAGATACCCCCAACTCGTCTAATCCTTTTCCATGTATATATACAGCCCCTTGCCGTATGTCGTACGGGCTTCATCATGTAAATATATACTACTTTAGTGTAGTGCCACCATTCTTGAAATCATTTGGACTGCCGCTCTCGATCTTGCTAGATTCCGTGTATCATCTATATCTAATCTAAGGTATACTATCGAGCACTTCTTAGATTCAACCAGGGTTTACGCTACCCAGGGTCATTGGGGTTTATGCTACCTATTGAACGCTTCTAGAATTTAGGGTTTACGCGACCTAGGTCCAACTAGGGATTATACTACCTATCGAACGATGCCCCCTAGTCTAGAACACACTACCCAGAGTGATAAGTGTTCCTAGACTTGACGTCCCAATCGTATCGTAAACGTGCTAGATATCTAGTTGCACATGTCCTCTATATGTGCGGCCCGAGTCCCGTGGCAGGGCTAATCAAGAAACACGGAACTCGGTCGGGAGCTTTAAGTTATTTGCCGATGCAGATGCTAAGGTCTGTTTTTCCAGTTGCTATGGCCCCACTTGACCCCTCCCTCAACTAATGAAAGGCACACCTTGAAAAATGAGAACTATACGCAGGCCCCCCTATGCCCCCACAAACCTATTGGCCAACCTCACCCATAACTAGAATAGCAAGTATATGGTCTTTTGGAGTTCTCCGCCTTTCCGTTTTATGTATCTCGACTGACTCAAGATGGTAGGTAGACGACGATTCACTATCACAGGGCCACTTGTCTCGCCGAATCACGCTGGTCCAGCTTAGTCTTTAGGTTGCCCTATATTGCAACCAAGGCATACTCTTGGTTCTTCTAACGCAGACCTTAACCTCTGTGAGCCCAGGCGGATCATCTGCATTCTCATAGAGGGATACCAAGAGTACCCCCACGTCCCTTTGAAGCTGTGTGCTTCGTAACCCAATTTGTTGGAGCCTTTTTCATGATCAGACGGACGTTCGCTCCTTCTCGTGTTCTACTTGAGTTTCTTGACTAAGGTTTACTACTTAGTTCTCTTAACTAAGGTTTACCACTTAGTTTCCTGAATCGTTCGTTTTCTTAACTAAGGTTTACTACTTAGCCCTCTTAACTAAGGTTTACTACTTAGTTCTCTTTCTCGTTACTTAGTTATCTTAACTAAGGTTTATTACTTGGTTCTCTTAACCAAGGTTTGATACTTAGTTTCTGTTACTTAGTTCTCTTTTCAACTAAGGTTCGTTACTTAGTTCCTTTTTAACTAAGGTTTTTCAATGAATTCAAACATGACTTAAGTTTTCTTTATCAAACGATAGCGTACGGGTGTTTTCCCACATTTTCAACTTAGATTAACTTATTTCATAGTATAAGTCGTCCCACCCTTCAAGTCTTGTATTATATCTTAAGTCATAATCTTCCCTTGTCCCTAGGACAAGTTTTACATATTTAATTCAAGTTTATTATAGGTAGTTATCATTCCCCCATTACTATGTCGTTAATTTTAGGTTTGACTTAACCCTACCTTTTACTTAACCCGCTACTTAAACTTCACCCAATTCAATTAATTTGTAATGCCATAACGGGTCCCCTTTGGTTAAGCATTATGTACTTATGTCTTAAATGTTGCCCATGTCCCACCTAACCTCTTTTATTGTTGTATCCATGTCTTACACATGCTGTACTACGGTTAAGTCCACCTTATTCATGTTTTACTTTACTTATCTTACTATAGTTAAGTCCATATTTATATGTTTTACATGTCTTGTCTTACTATGGTTAAGTCCATATTTACATGTCCTATTTTACATTTCACCCACTTAACCCTCTAACCATACCCATGTCACCCACATGTCTTATTATGGTTAGTATTCCTTAATTCATTCATTATGACGAACGGTGCATGACCTCCCACATTAGACCGAACACTTTGTGGCTGCTGGATTCGCCGGGCGGTTCCGGGCAGTCTTACACCACAAAGCGGGTCTAACCTCGTGTCACCAACCATTACGCCTACAATTCATGCCTTTGACCTCTCACATTAGACGTCCAATTGTGGCAGCTGGATTTGCCGGGCGGTTCCGGGCAGTCTTACACCACAATTGCGCCTAACCTCGTGTCAAAGGTTCATTAGCATCGTATTTCATCTGAACCCCAATTTTCATGTTATGTGCTTCCAATTCAACATATAGTCATGTTTACAATTTTGCCTATTCCAACTTGTCACTAATTACATATTAATTAGCCTTAATTACAAATTTCCAATTATAGGCAATTTCATCAATTCCATGTAATTCCTACCCAAATATGCCAATGTCGTTCATACCAATTTATTCATTTTAAATTATACCAACACCATAGTCAATTAGAATTATTCCCAATTTGCATAAATTTAATATTGCAATATAATTATGTCCATATTCCAAATCATACACAAATCCTTCCAATCCATGTTATGCCCAAACATATAAATTTCCAATGTCCAATTATACCTAATTTCATATAATCCATATCCAATGACAATTGTGTCAAACTTACTTAAATCCAACATTATAGATTACATTCCTCGACTGTATAAAATAGATTATGCCCAATATATGAGATAACAATTGTTATGCCACAAACCCCAAAATTACGAATTATGTTCTTCGTTCGCATAAAATAAGTTATGCCCCAATATTTTCATATTTCAATCGTACGTATACATAATAAGATTTCATCTAGGTTCGAGATAACCTAGATCTCAAAAATAAAAAGGGGCAAGAGAATAAAGGAACAATTATTTTAACATAAATTTTTGCATTAAATTTATAACTGGGGAAATGATGAACGATAGTAATACTATTATACAAAATTTTATCATAATTCCACTCACAATGATTTTTGTGCTTTAATCCGTAGATCTTTGATTGATTTTCCTCCTTTTTGTGTTGCATAGCTTGAATTTCAGATCTGGATTTCTTTTATGTTCTTGAGCAATACTTGAATCTCCCCTTTATTTTGTTCGTAGTAATAGAATTCCTCAATCTAATTCTTTTTAAATTTAAGAATAGTTTTGTGAGGAGAGAGGAGAGAAGAATAGATCAGAGATTTAGTGAGGAAGAAGAAGAATATGAGTTAGAGTAGAGCCATGGCGTTGCCATGAACTTTAGTGAAGATTACAATAGGCCTAGGGTTGTTTATATAGCTGCTCAAGACCTTATCGTACACGCAGCGCTGAGTCAGCATTGAACCTAGTTAAGAAAATATCCAGGTTCGCAGATGAATCTAGCCAAATCTTATCGTACATGCAGTGCTAAGTCAGCATTGGGTCCCACAAGCTGTTTTGGCGCAGAAATTTGAATTTCGAATGTTTGTATTGTTTTGGCGTAGAAATTTGATTTTCGAGCTTTTGAATTTCTGGAATTTATTTAACTGTTTTATTCACATGAAATATTCTTATATGTATACAATTCCTTTAACGACCATTTTACGCGTATATATATACGCACAACTTTCATTTTATTTTCAAAATTCAAACGATGTTGCACCATTATTTAATTCTTGCCATATTTCATTTACTATAGCCTTATCTTAAATTTTATCTTTCGTATACATATATTTCTGCATATATATATATATATATATATATATATATATATTCTCATGTATATACATATATTTTCTTTATTTCCTCATATGTACGTTCTTATCCTTTCAAATTTTGAATTTGTATATGTACATATATTTGCATGTTCAGTTGGCCCTCTTTAAAACAGAGATAAAAATTATGCTGCCGCCGAGGTTCGAACCCCCGACCTCCATGTTACAAATCCAATGCCTTAACCAACTGAGCTACAAAGTCTTTTGTTAATAAGTCTTAGAACAATGATAATTATTGTTCTCTCATTACTTCTCTTTTTCATGTTAGTTACGATACTTAAATTAAACCAATGCATGAATCTTTTTCTTTTATTTTTCTTTTAATGTTAATGCATTATGTTTGCAAATCAATGCATGCAACATATTTACATCGCATGCAACCAATCCTTTCTTTCATATATTAATTAATTTTCATTATACATCACCATTTTAATCCTATCTATGGATATATATACATTTTTAATTACATTAAAAATACGGGGGGTTACATTCTTCCACCCTTAAAGAATTTCGTCCCCGAAATTCGATAAGAGTAAAATAGATAATCCCTTGCAACATCCAATAAGTGTTCATCTAATTGTTGCAGCATTGTGCACATATGCAAAGTGAATTACATCATAGAAAAGCATGTATGCCTAATTTGGATCTACCTATATGTATGCAAATTTTAAAAACTCTTTCAAATCATGATGCTCACATCCTAAATATACTTGCAGTTCTATATGAATGCAATATTTTTGAAAAATCAAAACATTTTTCACCCAAATTTCCCCATACTCTTACAAAATAAGAGCATAGTTCATCCAATTGTCGCATCCAAAACCCTACCAACCATCATTAAATTCGAAATTTAGAAAAATCTAATTTTCCAAATTCAATTTCTTATGTTATGAAAACGGAAAAATCCACATCCTCCGTTTTCTTTTCTAATTGCACTTGGATTTTTAAATAACTATTCTATAAAGATTTCCTATTTTCCTGTCTAAGTACAACCACATTAGAAAGCTTCCTTTTCTATTTTAACTTATCTTGGAGTAATTTCATATTTATTCATCTTTTTCTTAAAATTTTCATTTTCTTTTCCCATCTTGCTTTGTTGCTTGATTGATTCAGTTGTTTTCTTTGTTAGTTAGGCTAGTCTTCTTCTTGAGTTTATTTTTCAACCAAGCTCTTCTGTTTTCAACTCAAACTGTATCCTACACAGCTACAGCTATGGGCCATGCGTCTTAGGACTATGCCACGAGTCCACTCAACAGGATCTATACACTTGCTTGCCCTTCACTACCTAGTAGTCACTACTAGTCCATGTTGTGTATTACTAGCCTATACTTCTCTTTTCAAGCAACAATCCTAGACTCACACGGCTTATGCATTCTACGGGAATTTTCCATTAGTTCAACACTAGCTAATCCTTGACTGTAAATTGGCAAGAAAATAACTCCCTGAGTATCAATCCCGAAGGCCAAAATCAACATCAGATTGACACTCAAAGAATTACTCAACTCAACCAATCCCCAGTTGGTTCTAATTGCTTTAACTTTATCTCGTTCTTTCTAGGCCTTAATCCTTAACTACTCCATTTTTAAAACATGGTTTGGCCTTCTTTCTTTTTTTATTACATTCTTCTTCCAAAAACTAAAAATGGTAAAACTTTTATTCTTTTCTCAAAAACTTGCTTTTGCCAAACCCAAAAAAACATGTCACAAAATAAAATGCAAAACATTTTCTTCAGATCATGAAACTGGAGTAGACAAGGACAACTAATGGGTTACATTGTTCCTAATGTTAACTTTGGCTGCTAAGGTGCAAATATCTAATCTATTCTTACACTTTACCGCTTATTTTGTTCACCCAACAAAATTTCTTTTTAAAACAATAATCAAAATTTATTGTTAACAAAATAGAATTTCTTTTACAAAACGCAACACTTTCTTTTCAATCCTTTCATATATTATAATATGAAAACTAGCAAGCTATATATGCTCTATACTATGCACGTTTTAAATGAGAGAATTTTTTTAAAATCATTGTTTTATACCCCACTTTACTTTCAAAACCCAACATGCACTAAATAATTTTCAAACATCATAAATTACTTTTAAGATTAAAACTTGAAAAACACCACGAACTCTTTTACAAATTCAAGTTCTTAAAAGTTTATTATTGGGTTAAACTCAAAGTGGGTCTTTCAACTCAACTAGGCTTTCCTAGGCACTTTCCAAACCAATTCTCTCAACTATGTATATATTCCTAATCCATTTTTCACATTTTAACCTTTTTCTAATTTGTAAGGTTTCATTTCTAAACCCACTAATCTGAAATACTAATATTTCAGTTTCCACCCTATGGGATACTTTTCTTTCTTTAGCTCTAAGCCATATTGTACACTTTCCCAACCACCTAATGGTCTCAAAAATTTCTATGTTTATTACTTTTGTGTACAAACTAAATATCCCAACTCTTTTCATACCTAGTGGGCTACTTTATGGATTTAGGTTTATATATAATATATTTATATTTTAGAAAATACAAATACGTTCACTCATTATCTCCCTAAGATCACTAAACCGAAGCTCTGATACCAGATGTAACAACCCGAATTTCGACAGACCGAATTTTTCAAATTCGATCCATCGAGACCCGAGTTGGGTGCTCTGCTATCCTGCAGAAAAAGACAGAGAAAAAGAAATATGTCAGAACTCGTAAAGCATCTCACAGCGGAAGGAATTAAAATATAATATATTCAAAAATAGCTTTACCTTATATATCATACTGTCTAACCAGTATCCATAGTTATACCATCTCTGCCTTAAACCTAACCTGGAAGTATGTAATGAGGAGGGGGTCAGAACATAAGTTTTGTGTGAGTGGACTTATAATAAACTTCTGTGTAATACTACATATACCGTTCAGTTATATTTTCTTGCTTACTAGGTTATTCGCGATATTAGCTCTCTAGGCTATACTCATGTCTCACTAGTAGGTTAACCTAATACAACGTATATGTAGATACCCCCAACTCGTCTAATCCTTTTCCATGTATATATACAGCCCCTTGCCGTATGTCGTACGGGCTTCATCATGTAAATATATACTACTTTAGTGTAGTGCCACCATTCTTGAAATCATTTGGACTGCCGCTCTCGATCTTGCTAGATTCCGTGTATCATCTATATCTAATCTAAGGTATACTATCGAGCACTTCTTAGATTCAACAAGGGTTTACGCTACCCAGGGTCATTGGGGTTTATGCTACCTATTGAACGCTTCTCGGATTTAGGGTTTACGCGACTTAGGTCCAACTAGGGATTATGCTACCTATCGAACGATGCCCCCTAGTCTAGAACACACTACCCAGAGTGATAAGTGTTCCTAGACTTGACGTCCCAATCGTATCGTAAACGTGCTAGATATCTAGTTGCACATGTCCTCTATATGTGCGGCCCGAGTCCCGTGGCAGGGCTAATCAAGAAACACGGAACTCGGTCGGGAGCTTTAAGTTATCTGCCGATGCAGATGCTAAGGTCTGTTTTTCCAGTGGCTATGGTCCCACTTGACCCCTCCCTCAACTAATGAAAGGCACACCTTGAAAAATGAGAACTATACGCAGGCCCCCTATGCCCCACAAACCTATTGGCCAACCTCACCCATAACTAGATAGCAAGTATATGGTCTTTTGGAGTTCTCCGCCTTTCCGTTTTATGTATCTCGACTGGCTCAAGATGGTAGGCAGACGACGAGTCGCTATCACAGGGCCACTTGTCTCGCCGAATCACGCTGGTCCATCTTAGTCTTTAGGTTGCCCTATATTGCAACCAAGGCATACTCTTGGTTCTTCTAACGCAGACCTTAACCTCTGTGAGCCCAGGCGGATCATCTGCATTCTCATAGAGGGATACCAAGAGTACCCTCACGTCCCCTTGAAGCTGCGTGCTTCGTAACCCAATTTGTTGGAGCCTTTTTCATGATCAGACGTACGTTCGCTCCTTCTCGTGTTCTACTTGAGTTTCTTGACTAAGGTTTACTACTTAGTTCTCTTAACTAAGGTTTACCACTTAGTTTCCTGAATCGTTCGTTTTCTTAACTAAGGTTTAATACTTAGCCCTCTTAACTAAGGTTTACTACTTAGTTCTCTTTCTCGTTACTTAGTTATCTTAACTAAGGTTTATTACTTGGTTCTCTTAACCAAGGTTTGATACTTAGTTTCTGTTACTTAGTTCTCTTTTCAACTAAGGTTCGTTACTTAGTTCCTTTTTAACTAAGGTTTTTCAATGAATTCAAACATGACTTAAGTTTTCTTTATCAAACGATAGCGTACGGGTGTTTTCCCACATTTTCAACTTAGATTAACTTATTTCATAGTATAAGTCGTCCCACCCTTCAAGTCTTGTATTATATCTTAAGTCATAATCTTCCCTTGTCCCTAGGACAAGTTTTACATATTTAATTCAAGTTTATTATAGGTAGTTATCATTCCCCCATTACTATGTCGTTAATTTTAGGTTTGACTTAACCCTACCTTTTACTTAACCCGCTATTTAAACTTCACCCAATTCAATTAATTTGTAATGCCATAACGGGTCCCCTTTGGTTAAGCATTATGTACTTATGTCTTAAATGTTGCCCATGTCCCACTTAACCTCTTTTATTGTTGTATCCATGTCTTACACATGTTGTACTACGGTTAAGTCCACCTTATTCATGTTTTACTTTACTTATCTTACTATAGTTAAGTCCATATTTACATGTTTTACATGTCTTGTCTTACTATGGTTAAGTCCATATTTACATGTCCTATTTTACATTTCACCCACTTAACCCTCTAACCATACCCATGTCACCCACATGTCTTATTATGGTTAGTATTCCTTAATTCATTCATTATGACGAATGGTGCATGACCTCCCACATTAGACCGAACACTTTGTGGCTGCTGGATTCGTCGGGCGGTTCCGGGCAGTCTTACACCACAAAGCGGGTCTAACCTCGTGTCACCAACCATTACGCCTACAATTCATGCCTTTGACCTCTCACATTAGACGTTCAATTGTGGCAGCTGGATTTGCCGGGCGGTTCCGGGCAGTCTTACACCACAATTGCGCCTAACCTCGTGTCAAAGGTTCATTAGCATCGTATTTCATCCGAACCCCAATTTTCATGTTATGTGCTTCCAATTCAACATATAGTCATGTTTACAATTTTGCCTATTCCAACTTGTCACTAATTACAAATTAATTAGCCTTAATTACAAATTTCCAATTATAGGCAATTTCATCAATTCCATGTAATTCCCACCCAAATATGCCAATTTCATATATATATATATATATATATATATATATATATTCCAATTATCCAAAATATCCAATAATACTCACTTTCATAAAATCAATGTTATCAAATTACATGCCGTTCATACCAATTTATTCATATTAAATTATACCAACACCATAGTCAATTAGAATTATTCCCAATTTGCATAAATTTAATATTGCAATATAATTATGTCCATATTCCAAATCATACACAAATCCTTCCAATCCATGTTATGCCCAAACATGTAAATTTCCAATGTCCAATTATACCTAATTTCCTATAATCCATTTCCAATGACAATTGTGTCAAACTTACTTAAATCCAACATTATAGATTACATTCCTCGACTGTATAAAATAGATTATGCCCAATATATGAGATAACAATTGTTATGCCACAAACCCCAAAATTACGAATTATGTTCTTCGTTCGCATAAAATAAGTTATGCCCCAATATTTTCATATTTCAACCGTACGTATACATAATAAGATTTCATCTAGGTTCGAGATAACCTAGATCTCAAAAATAAAAAGGGGCAAGAGAATAAAGGAACAATTATTTTAATATAAATTTTTGCATTAAATTTATAACTGGGGAAATGATGAACAATAGTAATACTATTATTCAAATTTTATCATAATTCCACTCAAAATGATTTTTGTGCTTTAATCCGTAGATCTTTGATTGATTTTCCTCCTTTTTGTGTTGCATAGCTTGAATTTCAGATCTGGATTTCTTTTATGTTCTTGCGCAATACTTGAATCTCCCCTTTATTTTGTTCGTAGTAATAGAATTCCTCAATCTAATTCTTTTTAAATTTAAGAATAGTTTTGTGAGGAGAGAGGAGAGAAGAATAGATCAGAGATTTAGTGAGGAAGAAGAAGAATATGAGTTAGAGTAGAGCCATGGCGTTGCCATGAACTTTAGTGAAGATTACAATAGGCCTAGGGTTGTTTATATAGCTGCTCAAGACCTTATCGTACACGCAGCGCTGAGTCAGCATTATACCTAGTTAAGAAAATATCCAGTTTCGCAGATGAATCTAGCCAAATCTTATCGTACATGCAGTGCTAAGTCAGCATTAGGTCCCACAAGCTATTTTGGCGCAGAAATTTGAATTTCGAATGTTTGAATTGTTTTGGCGTAGAAATTTGATTTTCGAACTTTTGAATTTCTGGAATTTATTTAACTGTTTTATTCACATGAAATATTCTTATATGTATACAATTCCTTTAACGACCATTTTACGCGTATATATATACGCACAACTTTCATTTTATTTTCAAAATTCAAACGATGTTGCACCGTTATTTAATTCTTGCCATATTTCATTTACTATAGCCTTATCTTAAATTTTATCTTTCGTATACATATATTTCTGCATATATATATATATATATATATATTCTCATGTATATACATATATTTTCTTTATTTCCTCATATGTACGTTCTTATCCTTTCAAATTTTGAATTTGTATATGTACATATATTTGCATGTTCAGTTGGCCCTCTTTAAAACAGAGATAAAAATTATGCTGCCGCCGAGGT
This sequence comes from Allium sativum, assembly GCA_030737875.1. NCBI lineage: Eukaryota > Viridiplantae > Streptophyta > Magnoliopsida > Asparagales > Amaryllidaceae > Allium > Allium sativum. The sequence continues at coordinate 691,828,291 of CM060922.1, forward strand.
TCGAACCCCCGACCTCCATGTTACAAATCCAATGCCTTAACCAACTGAGCTACAAAGTCTTTTGTTAATAAGTCTTAGAACAATGATAATTATTGTTCTCTCATTACTTCTCTTTTTCATGTTAGTTACGATACTTAAATTAAACCAATGCATGAATCTTTTTCTTTTATTTTTCTTTTAATGTTAATGCATTATGTTTGCAAATCAATGCTTGCAACATATTTACATCGCATGCAACCAATCCTTTCTTTCTTTCATATATTAATTAATTTTCATTATACATCACCATATTAATCCTATCTATGGATATATATACATTTTTAATTACATTAAAAATACGGGGTGTTACAAACCATCTCTGTTGACGGTGATTCAGATCTTTCTGAGAGAAAAGATACTTTAACGATTTATGATCGGTAAACAACTCAAATCTTTCTCCCAAGAGATAGTGTCTCCACATCTTCAGCGCAAACACAATCGCTGCTAGTTCCAAATCATGGGTAGGATACTTCTTCTCATGCGGCTTTAGCTGTCGACTAGCATAAGCTACAACCCTACCTCTTTGCATCAATACAGCACCCAGTCCAGTACCACAAGCATCCGTGTATACCATCATCTCTTCATTCCCTTTAGGAATGACTAACGTTGGCGCACGCCTCAACTTCTCTTTTAGATGCTTGAAGGCATCCTCACACACTCCGTCCCAGACGAAGGACTGATTCTTCTTAGTCAACTGAGTCAACGGTGCTGCTATCTTGGAGAAGTCCTGGATAAACTTACAATAATATCCAGCTAATCCCAAGAAACTTCTTACATCTGTTGCATTCTTGGGCGTAGGCCAATCCTGTACCGTAGCCACCTTCGCAGGGTCCACGGCAATACCACTCTCGGAAACAACATGACCCAAGAATCTCACTTCCCTTCTCCAAAAATGACACTTAGAGAATTTCGCTTTCAATTGGTGTTTCCTCAACACCTCCATCACTATCCTCAAGTGTCCCTTGTGTTCCTCCTCTGTCCTTGAGTAAACAAGAATATCATCCACGAACACAAGAACAAACTTATTCAACTGATCTCTGAATACTCGATTCATAAGATCCACAAAGTAGGCTGGTGCATTGGTCAACCCAAATGGCATGACCAACCACTCATAAAATCCAGATGGCGTCCTAAATGCCGTTTTCGGAACACTCTCATCCGCTACTCGTAGCTGATGAAATCCTGTCGCGAGGTCCAACTGGGAGAACACTCTTGCTCCTTCCAGTTGATCAAACAAATCATCTATCCGTGGTAGAGGATACTTATTCTTCCTCGTTACCTTATTCAACTCGCGATAGTCCACACACAAACGAAGGGAACCATCTGCCTTAGTGGCAAACACAACTGGTGCTCCCCACTAGGAGACACTCCTTCTAATAAATCCCTTCTTCAAAAGATTGCTGACTTGCACCCCGAGCTCTCGCTGCTCCCTTGGTGCCATACGACGAAGTGGCATCACTATAGGTCTGGCATCTTTCACTAAATCAATACGGAACTCAATCTCTCGGTGTGGTGGAAGCCCGGTCACCTCCTCGAAGACGTCCGGATACTGGCCAACCACGGGCACATCTGACAACTCATCCTGCGGGATGTCGAGGGAATTTACAAAACTAGCCATAACCCCATCACTAGGTAGACTACCAAACACTACCCTCCACCCATCATCCGCCCTCACTGTCACCAAAAAGCCCTCACAGTCTACCACCACCCCGTATCTTTGGAGCCAATCGACTCCCAATATAATGCCATACCCAGTAAAGCCCAAAACAAAGCAATCACATACAAACATACATCCATGACTCGATAAGACCAAATTCCTGCAAATCATACTAAGGCTAGTCGAACCACCAATCGGGTTCATCACAACCAATGGTCTATCGACTATCTCGGGTTCCAGTTCCAAACTATCTACCAGGTAACTAGATATGAAGGAACGGGAAACCCCAGTATCAAACAAAACTCGAACTGGTACATCATAAATAGAAAGCATACCTTGAATAACAACATTCTTTCCTTTCTCCGCCATAGTTGGGGCATTCGACGAAGAAGGAACATCATCAATAGCATATGCTTTCACAATCTGCTTCTCCTTAAGAGGTTGCGGACACTTATCCTTATGATGTCCCACTTGACCACAGTTGTAGCACTTCCTTTCCGCTGGCTTGGCCCGACATTCTTTAGCATAATGGCCCTTCTTACCACAGCTGAAGCACTCAACCTCCTTCTTGTTCTTCTTCTGACCGCCCTTAGATTGGTCCTGCATCCTCTTATTCTGAGAGCTATTCTTTCCTCCACCGCCTGCTTGCGGCTTTGGCCCTTCTGCAGATGTAGCCTCGGTCTTTGACTTAGGGTAAAGACTCTCTGATCTCAAAGCTTTCCCCACGATCGATTCAAAAGTCTCATCGATGTGATTAATAAGCCTTTCCCCCAAGTACCCATCCAAGCCAGTAATGAACTTCTCATTCTTCTTCTCAGGAGTGTCGATAAGAGATAGTCCATATTTCGACAAAGTGTCGAACTCAGCAATATAGTCAGAAACTGCCCTACCACTCTGCTTGAGTTCCAAGAACCTCTTGAACAACACTGACTTCTGGGCAGCTGGAATGAACTTTTCGCTAAAGCGAGCCTTGAACTGATCCCAAGTAACCTGATCCTCTAGAGTAGCTTTTCTAATGGCATTCCACCAATTCATCGCTCGCCCTTGCAGCTGACGAGACGCTAGCCTTCTCTTCATCGTATCCTCAAGACCCAAGTCATCAATGATACGATCACAGCTATCCATCCAATCTTGAACATCTGTGGCCGACTCCGTCCTGTGGAACGGCTTCCCACCAAGGTTAGTGTAATCCTTGCACAACTTGGCGAAATCGACCCTAGGCGCCTGCACTACTGGGCCAACACCAACTCCGGGATTGGGAGCTGCCCCTTGCACTTCTCTAAGCATGTCTCTCATGAGGTCAGTAAACATCGCCCTCATGTGAGCAGCATTCCCATAGTTGGTTCCTCTACCAGCACCCCTCGTGTCTCGGCTCATCGTCAATCTGAAAAAGGGAAACGATTAACGACCCCATAGTGGTGCTAGTGCAGTGCGACTTCATTCTTATACTACCAATAGGATATATATATATAGCTTTTGAAAACCAAAGTAATCACAAATACGCGCTCTCATATACGTACTATCTCTCCCTAGTGTCTTTCCCTAGGTTAACTACGCAACCTAGAGCTCTGATACCAAGTGTGACGGCCCGTCCCGCACCAACCGACATTTACTCCAAAAGTGTGTTGTACACGTGTCCAGTTAGCACGGAACGGGTCGTCAGAAGGAGAAGGAAGAAGGAAATGAACTAACAAAGAACCTGTAGAATGTCTCACAGCGCATAGAACCAAATATAATAATAACATACTTGACATAAACTGGAGAGACAGTGCATAAGCTAAAAACCAGAACTAAACATCATAGCAGCGGAAATCCAAAATATAGCTTATTACAACTTTTCAAACTGTCTCAAAGCAAAAGTAAGATAAATGAGGTACACTACTAATGCCCAAGTAGCGACCACCAACGATATAGGGAGAATGTGTATATATATATCATACGTGGAAGCCTCCTGCCGCCTCCGAATCAGCTACTCGCGCATCACCAGCTAACCTGTCTCTAGTCTGCTCGTGTGAGCACCCAGAGTAATAAGAGGAGACATAAAACTCTGGGTCAGACATAAAGCCTGGTATGAGCGATAAGCATCTAAAGTGAACAATAACAGGTAGACTAAAACATACCTGAACCTGGACCTGCAACCAAAGAGTTAGCACTACATACTGTACAACACTCTAAGGTGCCATATCAAACGGTGTAAAGATACGGAGGTGGGGGAGGTGTGCATGTCATAGTGACGGCAAACAATCAAACATAGCATCCATCCTCACATCTCTCACTCAGTGCGTAAAGGATACGATATTCACCACTTCGATCACCTAACATACCTTGCTACGATCACTCTGCCCCCATGAAGTCATAAATGGCTTCACTGCACTGATAACGTAGCCACTAATTCCTCGCTATGTCCACTTGCCCCATGGAGTTATTCACCACCTCTGCGCTGGCTCATAGCCTTACCAATCCTTACTATGTCCACTTGCCCCATGGAGTTATTTACCCCATCTGCGCCGGTTCATAGTCTTACTACGCATCACCTTGCCCCTCGGGTCATAATGACCCTACTGCACTGATAACGTAGTCTTGCTACCATCACCTTGCCCCTCAGGTCATAATGACCCTACTGCACTGATAAGTAGCCATCATTCATTTTTAGTGGTGAATCGAAGTTATGAACGTCGACAACTCCTTAGCACACATCCCGCAGCAAAGCGCAACCATGAAGTGAACTCATCGGTTCCCAATTGGATCCTGAGCTCTAACTTCCCATATTGGACTACCTTTGCATCTCGGGTTATTGGTCAAAATTGGGTCGGGTCGGGTTCCTCCTCAAGCCATCGGTTCGAGTCGGGTGTCCCCCATTGGTTTGGGTCGGGTCTTCTTCTGGTACGGTTCGGGTCGAGTGGTTCTCGTCGGGTCGGGTCGGGCGTCTTACTTCAGGTCGGGTGCCATCTCCCCTCCAGTTCGTACTTCCGCTCCGATCCGCCTCCTCATTCTTCACGTGCTCCGATCCGATCCATCCTCCTCTATCCGCTCCGATCCCTCCTCCTTAATCCGATCCGATCCCAGTTTAGTTAGCGTGGCCTTCCTTTTGGCCAATTTTCTCAAGTGTCAGGTTCCGATCCGATCGGATCCCTTGCCCAGTTCAACATATCCGATCCGAGCTCCATATCCGATCCGATCCGGAACCTACACTGCTTTCTGAAATTGTTCCAGCAAGTGTTTACGCCATTCGACGACATTTTCGATCATTATAACTATTGAAATCAATCACAAAGCATTTCATACAGTCATAGCAACATGCATAATCAACCACAAACATCAAAACATCAATATGATAGGTTAAAATGGATCAAACATACCCCAAAACCCCATATTTCCCCTTAAGCGTGTTTAGGTGAAACTAATGATACGATTAGCAAAACCAAATTAACCCAAATTCATATCAGAGGTCTAAAACATCATTTAGGAATTTATGAACATTTTTCCAGAAATTTATCATGCTTAAATTCGCTAATTAACACTAATTACCCTTAACTAGCCATAATTAGTGTAAAACTATGCAAATCACTCACCTTAGCCACAAATAAACTAAGATCTGAAATAAATCTCTGATTTGATGCAAATCCCAATACTAAACAGCAGCTCCAATGTTGATTTGGTGTAGATCTCCCTTGATTAGATGTTGCTAAGCTTAATCCTTGACCAAAAGATGATTTGGAGGTGATTTAGAGGTTGGAGGCCATTTTTAGGGTTTCTTGGTGATAAGTGGAGGCTAGAAAACTGAAATGGAATGATTCTCTATCTTATTTCAGCCTTCCCATAACCCTAATCCCGAAATGGGTTATGGGCCTACTCACTAATCACCCGATTTGGCCCGGTTAAGCAGTTTTTCACCCTCCAAACCTTATTTCAGCCATATCTCCCAAACGGTAAGTCCGTTTGGCTATTATGACCACTCTACGGAAAGGTAAACCATCAAACGAATCCAATGGAAGTGGTTTCAGGTCAAAATTCCTTTCCAATCAAAAGTTATGGCCAAAACAGTACCAACTAAGGGCAAAATGTTCATTTAAAAATCGACAAAAATCATGAACATGGGAAATGACTCTAATAGGTGTTTCCCAAAGTTACACGACCATACGACTTTACATGGGAAAGAAATAAATATTCTACAATCCTATGATGTGTAGAATACAGGTCGTTACATATACTTATGTCCATAATTGTCACCTAAATTATGTCCATTTATTTCAGGTACACAAACTATACCAATTATTGCCCCAAATTAATTGTATGCCTTTTAAGGCCATTACATGCCAATTCTCAATATGTGTATATTCAATATTACCCCCATCGTCTCCACGTTGTTTGTTCGCTTATCAGGACATATATATATATATATATATATATATATATATATATAAATATATTTTAGACTAGCAATTAGTCTAACACATAAAAGGGAAGAAACATTGCAAATTTGCATAACACACTGAATGGATCTAACTTGCAAATAAGGATTACAATATAACTTGCATAAACTTTGTATTGTCATGAATCTAAACATAAACCTAAAGGTGTGAACTTGCAAATATGAATATAGTTTTCACCCAAACTTGCATAGACCATAGTCACAAACTTGCATAAAACTATGTATGTCATAGATCTAAACCTAAAGGTGTAAACTTGCATATATGTGAATACAATTTCTACCTAAACTTGCATATAGTCATTTTACTTGGTTCACATGTAAACTTGTGTACAATTCACATAGAAACTAGCATATAATCTACACCCAAACTTGCATATAAAATGATGTCAAACATGAATCAAGTTGAACATAGGTGATTGGGCATATACAAAGGGATCCACAACAAAAACTATCATTATGAACAACTAGCATATATTCACAAAATATCACATTTTTTTCCAATAATTCACAAACATAGCCATATAACCCAAATTATAACTCAACCTAATTAACTTGTTAATTATCTTATTAAAGAAATCGAACTCACAACTCAAAGAAGGTCTTGAGTTCTGGGATCTATGTTCTGTAATTGAATTAGCTCGCCTTTGAAGTAGACAAATTCATTGTTGTTGTTGTTGTTATAGACTTGAGTTGAATTGAGTTGATTAGCTTTTCTTTGCTCCTAGTTGGTGGCAGCTACTCTAGGTTGTGGGGTGATAGCATGACGGCCATGGTTCTAATTTTTATTAGGTTAGGGTTTGAGTCTACATGAGTTTATATAGAGATTAGGATTAATTTAGGCCATCCGATCAACCGAGAAGCAACCTGAACCATCCAAAGAGCTAACTCAGCCCTAATGACCCAGTAACAACTCAGAATTGGGCTTAATTCAAATCTGCCCGAGGGGGGTTGGTCGACCCCTAGGTCGACCCCCATGTCGACCTATAGGGTATGTTGACACTAAGGTCAACCCACTGGCCGACCTGCCCTGGGGCGGGAAATTTCCCGCCCTGCCCGGTTCTGAGTCTGAATTCGTTTTTGAATTTAAATTTGAATTTCTAGAAACTTCCGACAGCCATAACTTCTTCATATGAAGTCTAATTTACGCAAACTTGGACTCTATCTCAACCAGAATTCCAAGACGAACACAACGGCGTAACCCGTTTCTCTTGATTCTCACATTTAAAATTAATTATTCCACAATTCGTTAGTTTAATGTTAATAGAAAACACGGGGTGTTACATTCTCCCCTCCTTAAAGGATTTCGACCCCGAAATCTTCAAGTTACGAAGAATACATATCCTACCATCCAATCGTCCATCTACTCAACCATCAAAAACAGGCATCCATTGTCCTTAAAAGACTTCTAATGCTTTCATGTTTATATGCACAGTGTGTGTACACATCCGTATCTAATGAAAAATCAGGAGGTTTACTGATTCAGTTGACCTCCTTAATGCAAATTATGATAGTGCCATGCGTCCATTATGTATGCAAAAGATCCCTAATGATACATATTATTTCTACATGTGTGCACAACCATTCATCTGAATGCAACATCCATATGATAACACAACCATTATACATCCATTAACCTAAATAAGCACATATTCATATGCAGTATGGAAGTGATTGAGCCGATCTAGTGCCTAATATGTGCGTATATGCATCCACGAGCAACCACTAGCAAACAATTGCATCCACTAGCATCCATCAATCATAACATGTTTACATCCATTGGTCTCTACCTAAGGATAAAGAATATGACGAGGAGATACACTAAAAAGGTAGATACAAGCTTGAATAAACTTAAGGAAAAAGATATCAAAGATGTACCCTCAAAAAGAAAAGGGTAGGCTGCATGTATTTTGGCCTCAGTCTCCCAAGTCGCATCTTCCTCGGCGTCGCTCCATTGAACTTTGACAAGCTTAACTTCACGGTTGCATAGCTTTTTGACTTCCATCCCCAAGATATGAGTTGGAACTCTCCTCACAGTCGCTTCTCGTTCCACTTCGACTTTCTTTGTATGCTTGGCTCCACAACTTCTGCCGACTCATGTAAGCTCTTTCGTAGCTTAGAGACATGAAAAACATTATGAACTCCAGCCAGTCTTTTAGGCAGCTCTACTCTGTAGGCCATCGTCCCAATCCTTTCGATGATAGGAAATGGTCCTACAAATCATGGTGCCAACTTTCCTACGAACCCAGAGTGGATGACATTCCTCAAAGGAGATACTTTAAGAAACACCTTATCCCCAACCTCAAACTCAAGGTGGGTCCTTCTCTTGTCTGCGTAGGATTTCTGTCTATCTTCGGCAGTCTTCATTCTCCTTCGTATCAAGTCCACTTTCTCTGAAGTCTCTCTAATCATGTCCGGCCCAAGTATAAGTTTATCTGTGGACTCCCACCAACAAGTTGATGATTGACATGGCCTTCCATATAAAGCTCCGAAGGGTGCCATGCCTATAGTGGCTTGGTAGCTATTGTTATAAGCGAATTCCACCAAAGGGAGATGATCCTCCCAAGATCCTCCAAAGTCAAGAATGCACAGTCTCAAAAGATCTTCCAGTACTCTGTTCACCCTTTCCATTTGACCATCGTTTTGAGGGTGATAGGTTGTGCTTAAACATAGCTGTGTGCCTACAGCCTCTTGCAAACTCCTCCAGAACTCGCTTGTAAAGATAAGGTCTCGATCACTCACTATGCTAGAAGGTATCCCATGGAGTCGAACCATCTCCTTAAGATAAATGGAGGCTAAAGACGAGGCGGTCCTCCTACTCTTGACAGGTATAAAATGAGCGCTATTCGTGAGTCTGTCCACTATTACCCAAATACTGGTATTGCCCCTTCTTGACCTAGGCAACCCATCAACAAAGTCCATCGAGATGCTTTCCCATTTCCATTGCGGAACTTCTAGTGGATGAAGCAAACCACCAGGCTTCTTCTGCTCCACCTTCACTTGCTGGCATATCATGCATTTCGAAACAAATTCAGCTACATCCCTCTTCATGCCACTCCAAAAGAAAACTCTTTTGATATCTTTATACATCTGGTCTCCACCGGGGTGTATGGTCATCTTGGAATGGTGTGCTTCTCCCAGAACCATCTTCACCAAATCTCTTGCTTGTGGGATGCATAGTCTTCCATCCCGTCTCAACCAACCCTTATCATTGATGGAGTATCTATTGAGGTGACTAGAAGTCTCTCCCCTAATCAGCTTATCTATCACATCAACAAGCTGAGGGTCTTCACGTTGCGCGGTTCCTATTGAGTCCAGCAAAATAGGCCGCACCTCTAGCATTGCCATCAAGCCAGTCACATAATCAACAGAGGGTCTAAAATCAAAATTTGCTATGTACTCCAAACTTTTCCTTTCTACAAAGAGAGGACTTAAGGTTAGCTTCTTTCTACTTAAGGCGTCTGCCACTACATTGCCCTTACCAGGAGTATAGGAGATCTCAAAGTCGTATGAGGCGAGAAACTCCATCCATCTTTGCTGCCTTAGACTGAGGTCTTTCTACAAGAAAAGGTACTTCAACGATTTATGGTCAGTATACAATTCAAATTTCTCACCTAAGAGATAGTGGCGCCAAGACTTAAGCGCAAAAACGATGGCTGCTAACTCTAGATCGTGGGTTGGGTAGTTTTTCTCATGCACTTTCAACTGCTTTCCACCATAAGCTACTACCTTCCCTTCTTACATCAAAACAACGCCTAGTTCCGTATCGCATACATCTGTGTATACCGTAAACATCTTGCTCCCATCTGGTAATGTCAAAATTGGTGCTGTTGTCAGAGCCCTCTTCAACCGTTGGAAAGCGACTTCGCAATCCAAATCCCAAGTGAAAGTCAGGTTCTTCTTCGTTAACCTTGTAAGTGGAGCTGAGATTTTTGCAAAGTCTTTAATGAACTTGCGATAAAAGCCTGCTAGTCCAAGAAAACTTTAGACTTCGGTTGCATTCTTTGGAACCTTCCAATCCTGGACCGCAACTACTTTTGCGGGGTCCACAGCTAACCATTCTTTGGACACCACATGCCCAAGCAATCTTACTTCTTCTCTCCAGAATTGGCGTTTGGAGAATTTTGCTTTTAACTGATGTGCACGGAGAGTATCCATGACTCCCTTAAATGCAAAGCATGCTCTTCCTCATTCTTCGAGAAAATCAGAATAACATCTACGAAGACTACCACAAATTTATTGAGAAATTCCCGAAACACTATACTCATCAAATCGACGAAATAAGCTGGTGCGTTTGTCAAGTCGAAAGGCATGACAAGGCATTCGAAGAAATTGTCCGGGGTTCTGAACGCGGTCTTATCAATGCTATCTTCAACCACTCTTAGCTGATGAAATCCGGTAGCCAGATCTAATTGGGAGAAAACTTTTGCACCTACAAGTTGATCGAACAAATCGTCTATTCTTGGCAGTGGGTTCCTATTCTTCTTGGTCAGCTTGTTTAGCTCCCTATAATCAACGCATAGGCAAAGTGAACCGTCCGCTTTGGTTGCGGACACCACCGGAGCACCCCATTCAGAAATACTCTGCCTTATAAACCCTCTTTCTAGCAGCTCCTTAACTTGCTTGCTAAGCTCCTTTCTCTCCCTTAGAGCCATGTGTCTAACGGGTAAAGCAACGGGTTTTGCGTTATCAACTAGGTATATGTGGAAATCTATCTCCCACTTCGGAGGCAAGACCTCTACTTCCTAAAAGACATCCGAGTATTCACGGACCACTCTAACAGACTGCAAATTCTCAACAGACGCGTCAAGGATTCTAGATAACTTAGCATAACAGAATTCATGGGTTACAAGAGATTTCGAGAGTGTTGGCCAAGCGAGTCATAAGCCTAACCTCTCTCTTTTCACAATCTATTATGGCTCCATTACTGGATAACCAATCCATGCCCAGAATTAACCCATAGCCTGTGAAGCCCAAAACATAAGCATCACATCTAAACCCAACGCTATGTATAGAAATTTCCAAATCCAAACAAATCATCGACAAATAGGCTGATCCCCCAATTGGATTTTAAACAACTAAGGGACCCTCTACTATACTGGTGTTTAGGTGTATTGACTCAACTAAAGCAATAGATATAAAAGAGTGCGATGCACCAGAATCAAAGAGTGTGCGAACAGGATGATCAAAACTAAACTTTCAATGGAAATCGCTCTACCTCGTTCTTGCGGCGGTGAGGCCACGAGAGCCTGGACCTGCCCCCTTGACTGCCCCGGTGCCATTAGAGCCTGAATCTACCCACCAGAGGTAGGCCCTGCCCTCTGCCCTTTCTTTGGGTAGTCCTTAATCAGATGTCCTGCCTCGCCACAGTGGAAATAACCAGTCTTCTTCTTCTTCCTACAGTCTTTGCTCAGATGGCCTGGTGTCCTACAGTTAAAGCATCTTTTCTTTCCCTTGCCATTGTTGTCTTTACCACCCTTCTTGTTCTGCTGTTGCTGTTGTGGTTTCTTTTGATCCCCTTTCTTCTCAGGTGCCTTATTAGCATTGGCGCCTTTCTCCTCTTCATGCATGAGCGCCATGTCAACCAATCTCTCAAAGGTGGCCCCCATAGGGATGTGGGTCATAGCTAACCCATGTAGCGGCTCGTTCAAACCCTTAACAAATCTCAGGACCTTCTTTTCGAATGTATTCACCAAGTCTAAGCCAAATCTCGCCAACTGATTGAACTTGTTGACGTACTCTTTTATTGATAGATTTCCCTGCTTCAATGCTAAAAACCTTTCCATGTATAGATTCTCTTCAGCTCGTGAGAGAAACTTTGCCTCAAACCTACGCCTGAAATCCGGCCATGTATAAACTGGACGCTCTCCATTAGTGACCTCCCACCAAAACAAGGCCTCATCCTTCATTAACCAGGCAGATAATTGGACCTTTCTTCCATCTTCTACCTCAAAGATTCCAAACAATTCTTCCACCTCCTTTAGCCAATTTCGGGCTTCGACAAACATTCCCAACCCATGAAAAGGTTTTCCGCCCATTGCCCGAAAGTCCTTGCATATCTTTGCGAAAGTATCAACACGGGGAGGAGGAGGAGGAGCATTTGCTGGGCCCGCGACATTGGCCCTAGTTTCCAGATACCTTATAAACCATCCTGGTATCGGTATCCCCTCGGGTATCTCGGGAATTCCAGACATGCTTAAAAGAAAATGAAGAGATTCAAACGGAGAATTCGAAAGAAAGATATATGGCTCTTGGGGGTTATGTTTTTAAAATAAACTTTTCTCTTGAAAAGACTCTCCTTAAAACATATTTTTGAAGGTATCCTTTATGAAAATGCATTTTGAAAAATAATTTTTCAAAATATCTTATCTGTTCCGATAACCTTCAGCTCTGATACCACGTATGACACCCCATCTCCATTAAGATCACTCACAAAGGGAATGCCTTAATTTTGGTGGAGCGTTTATTGAGTAAAGAACAGAAAAGTAAACAAGACAAATAAATATATTGGTACTTGGAAAGTAAAAACAACTTTTATTACATCGGAAAATAGGTTGGTTATATCACATCAAAAACCAACTACAAAACCAAATACACTAATTATCCATCTTGACAAATAACTTCTGAGTACATAAAATAAAAGACATAACCCCAACATAAATTGCCATAAATAAGATAGGCTGAACTTTAATTCAGCAATCCAAGCAACTTCCAAAAGAAAGAGATAAAGCTATTCAAATAAAGCTCCACTAGTACTAGTCCCACCCTGAGCACCTTGGTGGGGAGGGAGGAAGAAAAGAGGTGGAAACAAAGAGGGTCAGACATAAAGTCTGGCGAGAGCAATAACTTTAACAATATAATCATTAAAGTAACTAGGATAAGGCATAAGCTGGTAAATAAGGAAATGACTATGAACAAATGGGCATGACAGAGCAAACAAAGGAAATAAGCTGAACAAAGATAACGTTAATGGCGCACCTAATCACTATAAGATAATTACTACATTGCACCACACCAAACACCCTAAAAGTTGATCCCGCCTACAGAACTTAATAATGATAATGGTAGTTTCGTGTACCCCTAGCTGCCTTCATAGGTGCCGTCTGCCCCTATCTCCACTAGTTGTACCTACTACCCCCGTTCAATCGGCTCCCTAACTCGTAGATACCCGTGTTGGTCCCACTGTGGGTTGTATCACTCCCTAAAGTGGCAACCCGATACCACCAAAGATGCACGGCTTATATCTACACGATGCAACAACGCCTTACCTACTAGCCTGAGTCGACGCACGCACATGACCCCGTTGGACTTGCATTGCCACCGCTAGCCCGTTTTGACCTCTTACAATCAAATCCAGTAAGCGTGTCCCGTCCTCGACTTGGGTTGATCTCACAAAGATACTTAATGGGTTACTGGTTTGAAAAGGGCCCCTATGCTTGACACAAGCCTTCCACCTATGCTTGGTCCCCACTAAGGTTTCCCCACTTAACCCCATTCTTATTCATGTCTTCTTACATGTTTCAATCTTGGTCAAGTGCATCTAACTGTATTTCACATGCCACCCAAGGCTCCCACTTAACCCCCTCCATGTCCCACCACATGTTTATTTGGTTAAGTGTTACTTAATTCATTAGAAATGTAATCTTGTAAAGACCTCCCACATTAGACTGGCATTTGGGCTGCTGGATTTGTCGGGTGGGTCCGTCCAGTCTTACACCACAAACGAGCCTAACCTCGTGTCTTTACAATTGTTACACATTTAATTCGTGCCTCTGACCTCTCACATTAGACTAACATTTGTAGCTGCTGGATTTGCCGGGCGGGTCCGGGCAGTGTTACACCACAAAAGAGTCTAACCTCGTGTCTTAGGTGGTTCATTATTGCACATCTTATTTAAACCCAAAGTGGATTAATATCCCTATTTAAATTTGTAAATAAATTCCAAGTATACTTATGTCCATAATTGTCACCTAAATTATGTCCATTTATTTCAGGTATACAAATTATACCAATTATTGCCTCAAATTAATTGTATGCCTTTTAAGGCCATTACATGCCAATTCTCAATATGTGTATATTCAATATTACCCCCATCGTCCCCACGTTGTTTGTTCGCTTATCATGACACACACACACACACATACACACACACACACACACACATATATATATATATTAGAATAGTAATTAGTCTAACACATAAAAGGGAAGAAACATCGCAAATTTGCATAACACACTGAATGGATCTAACTTGCAAATAAGGATTACAACATAACTTGCACAAACTTTGTATTGTCATGAATCTAAAAATAGACCTAAAGGTGTGAACTTGCATATATGAATATAGTTTTCACCCAAACTTGCATAGGCCATAGTCACAAACTTGCATAAAACTGTGTATTATAGATCTAAACCTAAAGGTGTAAACTTGCATATATGTGAATCCAATTTCTACCCAAAATTGCATATAGTCATTTTACTTGGTTCACATGTAAACTTGTGTACAATTCACATAGAAACTTGCATATAATCTACACCCAAACATGCATATAAAATGATGTCAAACATGAATCAAGTTGAACATAGGTGATTGGGCATATGCAAAGGGATCCACAACAAAAACTATCATTATAAACAACTAGCATATATTCACAAAATATCACTTTTTTTTTCCAATGATTCACAAGCATAGCCATATAACCCAAATTATAACTCAACCTAGTTAACTTGTTCATTATCTTATTAAAGAAATCGAAATCACAACTCAAATAAGATCTTGAGTTCTGGGATCTGTGTTCTGTAGTTGAATTAGCTCACCCTTGAAGTAGACAAATTTGTTATTGTTGTTGTTATAGAATTGAGTTGAATTGAGTTGATTAGCTTTTCTTTTCTCCTAATTGGTGGTGGCTACTCTAGGTTGCAGGGTGATAGCATGACGGCCATGGTTTTAATTTTTATTAGGTTTAGGGTTTGAGTCTACATGTGTTTATATAGAGATTAGGATTAATTTAGGCCATCCGATCAACTAGAAGCAACCTGAACCATCCAAAGAGCCAATTCCGCCCTAATGACCCAGCAACAGCTCAGAATGGGGCTTAATTCAAATCTACCTGAGGGGGTTGGTCGACCCTACCCCCAGGTCAACCCCTAGGTCGACCCCCAGGTCAACCTATAAGGTAGGTTGACACTAAGGTCGACCCCCCGGTCGACCTGGCCTAGGGCAGGAAATTTCCCTCCCTGCCCTGTTTTGAGTCTGAATTCGTTTTTGAATTTAAATTTGAATTTCTGGAAACTTCCGATAGCCATAACTTCTTCATACGAAGTCTAATTTACGCAAACTCAGACTCTATCTCAACCAGAATTCCGAGACGAACACAATAGCGTAACTCGTTTCCCTTGATTCTCACATTTAAAATTAATTATTCCTCAATTCGTTAGTTTAATGTTAACAGAAAACATGGTGTGTTACACTTAACCAATTTAACATATTGGCTAGAAAACCCTAGTAACGGGGCCCCATTTCAGCAGTAACCCACGTAGATGTATCATGGGACCCTGAACTAGGCAGGGTGGGGCACGATTACTGGGCTGATTATAAGCGGTCAAAAAGCATCGGTGGTGGTGGATTAGTGTAGGTTCCGGCGGAGTACGGGGGTGCACGTACTCCGGAGTGGAAAAAGCAGGCACTGGGCATTAGTAGTCATACACTGTGCATCTTGGATCGTGTCGGGTTGCCACCATAGGATTTGATACACCCCGTGGTGGGACCAACACAGGTATCTACAGTCAAGAGGGGGGCGAAGGACACATGTGATAAATGCATGGTAGTAGGAGTCGATCGATGTAAGGGGATCATTTCACCATGAACACGTGGTGCTAGTTGGACAAGTATATATAGGTGCCGAAGAATTAAACATTGGTGCGATGTATATTCAGTTTATCCTGCCTTATAAAGTTTTATTTTAGTTTGCTGTTCTGGTATTGTCCTATTTTCAGTTTATTCCTATCATGACCTTTTCCTTATTCATACACTGAAAAGTCACTAGACTTACTCAGACTTATGTCTGACCCATTTTTCTTTCGTCTTCTTTTCTTCCGTCTCCCCCACCTCAGGTAGCCAGGGAGGGAATAGCTCAGCTTAGTTTGGACCGTTCATCTTTCCAAGCTTGAAGACTCTGTGATGTACGACTTGGAACCTATTATCTTCGGCTATGTTTTTGGACACACTAAACTTGGGGATTTATGCAGTTTTATTTATGATGTTTGCTTCTTTATATAATAATCAAGACAGAAATTATGATGTAATAATTTGGGAGTTGGTTTGAAATAGTTTGTTGTAATGTTTTGTTATGAACCATGTTTGAAATGAAGAAACGTTTGTTTTCCACTGCTTATATATATATATCTGTCTTGTAAATTATCTGTGTCTTTTACCTATAATGCTCCATCGAAGTTAAGGCATTCCCTTTTGTGAGTGACCTTAACGGAGGTGGGGTGTTTCACTTGGTATCAAAGCAAAGGTTTACTAGATTAGATAAAAAGATTTTGAAAACTATTTTCAAAAAGAAGCATTTTTCAAGAAAAAGTATTATTTTATTTTAAAAGGCATAATCCCCCAAAGCCATATGCATTATCTTTCTATCCTTTGTTTTGAATCTGTCCTCTTTCGTTTCAGCATGTCTGGGAATCTTAACCTTCCAGAGGGTGTGCCGATACCCGGCTGGTTCAGGGGGTACCTAGAAGCTAGGGCCAACGACGCAGGCCCAGCAGACATTCCTCCTCCCCCAGCTGCAGCGGTTCCTCCTCCTCCTCGTGCAAATGCTTTCTCAAAAATATGTAGGGACTTTCAAGCCATGGGTGGAAAGAACTTCAATGGAAATGAATCCTTCATGGAAGCAAGAAACTAGCTCAAAGAAACCGAGGATTTGTTCGATATCTTCGAAGTGGATGATAGGCAGAAGATACAGCTGACGGTATGGTTGCTCAAAGACGAAGCTTCCTATTGGTGGGAAGTCACTAACAATGAAAGACTAATTGAAATTTGGATGGATTTTAGGATGAGGTTTGAAATGAAATTCCTCCCACAAGCTGAACGAAGCCTACAGATGGAGAAGTTCTTAGCTCTCAGACAGGGAAGTATGTCGGTCAAGGAATACGTTAACCAATTTAATCAGCTGGATAGGTTCGGATTGGAGTTAGTGAACACTCCACATAAGAAGGGTCTCCGCTTTGTTAAAGGATTGAATGAGCCACTGCACAACGTAGCTATGTCCCATATATGTATAGGTGCGACTTATGAGAGACTGGTGGACATGGCACTATTACAAGAAGAAGATAAGGTTGGCAAGATGGAGACAAAGGTGGAAGAATCTCAAGATAAGAAAGGGGAAGGATCACAGAGTAAGAAGACAGACTCCAAGAAAGGCAGGAAGGACAACAAAACCAGTGACAAGAGGAAGTGCAATTTTTGTGGCATTCCTGGACATCTAGTTAAGGACTGCAGGAAGAAGAAAAGGAAGATGGGTGGCTGTTTCCATTGCGGCGAGGCAGAACACATGGCTAGGGACTGCCCAAGAAAGCAAGGGAAAGGGCAGAGAGTTGGATCTACTTATGGAGGGCAGGTTCACGCTCTCATGGCACCTCCGCAAGAACAAGGTAGAAATGTTTCTGTTGAGAGTTTAGTTTATCTTTTTGATCATCCTGTTCGTACACTCTTTGATTCTGGCGCATCGCACTCTTTTATATCTACTGCTTTAGTTGAATCTCTGCACCTAGACACCAGTTTAGTAGAGGATCCCTTGGTTGTTTCAAATCCAATTGGGGGCTCAATTTATTTGTCAATGATTTGTTTGGATTTGGAAATTTCTATATTAAGTGTGGGGTTTAGATGTAATGCCTATGTTTTGGCTTCACGGGATATGGGTTGATTCTAGGCATGGATTGGCTATCCAGTAATGGTGCCATCCTCGACTGTGAAAAGAGAATGATTAGACTTATGACTCACCTTGGTAACACTCTCAAAATTTCTTGTAATACCATGAACTCTGTTATGCTTAGCTACCTAGAATCTCTTGATGCGTCTATTGAGAATTTATATAGTCTGTTAGAGTAGTCCGTGAATACTCGAATGTCTTTGAAGAGGTTAAAGGGTTACCTCCGAAACGGAAGATAGACTTCCGCATATACCTCGTTGATAATGCAAAACCCGTCGCTCTTCCCATTAGACACATGGCTCCAAGGGAGAGGAAAGAACTCAGCAAGCAAGTTAAAGAGCTTCTTGAGAAGGGGTTTATAAGGCGGAGTATTTCTGAATGGGGTGCTCCAGTAGTGTTTGCAACTAAAGCAGACGGTTCGCTTCGCCTATGCGTTGATTATAGGGAGCTAAACAAGCTGGCCAAGAAGAATAGGCACCCATTTCCAAGAATAGACGACTTGTTTGATCAGCTTGTAGGTGCATCGGTTTTCTCCCAACTAGATTTAGCTAACGGGTTTCATCAGCTGAGAGTGGTCGAAGACATCATTGACAAGACCGCGTTCAGAACTCCAGATGGTTTCTTCAAATGGCTTGTCATGCCTTTCAGCTTGACAAATGCACCCTCTTACTTCGTCGATTTGATGAGCAGAGTGTTCAGGGAGTTCCTCAATAAGTTTATAGTGGTCTTCGTAGACGACATTTTGATTTTCTCGAAGAGTGAGGAAGAACATGCTCAGCATCTAAAGGAAGTCATGGACACTCTTTGTGCACACTAGTTAAAAGCCAAATTGTCCAAATGCCACTTCAGGAGGGAAGAAGTAAGGTTTCTTGGACACGTGGTGTCCAAAGAGGGATTAGCTGTGGACCCTGCAAAAATAGTTGCGGTGCAAGATTGGAAGGTACCACAGAATGCAACCGAAGTCTGAAGCTTCCTCGGGCTAGCATGGTTTTACCGGAAGTTCATCAAAGATTTTGCGAAAATCTCAGCTCCGCTTACAAAGTTGACAAAGAACTTAACTTTTGCTTGGGATTTGGATTGCGATATTGCTTTCCAACGCTTAAAAAGAGCTCTAATAACAACCCCAGTTTTGACATTGCCGGATGGGAGCAAGATGTTTACCGTATACACAGATGCTTGTGGTACGGGGTTAGGAGCTGTCTTGATGCAAGAAGGGAAGGTAGTAGCTTATGGAGGTCGACAACTGAAAATACATGAGAAAAACTACCCAACCCATGACCTAGAGTTAGCCGCCATCGTCTTTGCGCTTAAGTCTTGGCGCCATTATCTCCTAGGTGAGAAGTTTGAGTTATATACTGATCATAAATCGTTGAAGTACCTTTTCTCGTAGAAAGATCTTAACTTGAGGCAACAAAGGTGGATGGAATTCTTGGCATCCTACGATTTCGAGATTTCCTATACAACTGGCAAGGGTAATGTAGTAGCAGACGCCTTGAGTAGAAAGAAGCAGACCGTAAGCCCTCTCTTTGTAGAAAGGCAGAGCTTGGAGTAAATAGCCAAATTTGATTTTAGACCCTCTGTCGATCATGTGACTGGTTTGTTAGCATCGCCAGAGGTAAATAGCCGTCTACCCCTATCTCCACTAGTAGTACCCGCTGCCCCCATTCGATCGGCTCCCTAACTCGTAGATACCCGTGCTGGTCCCACAGTGGGGTGTATCACTCCCCAAAGTGGCAACCCGATACCACCAAAGATGCACGGCTTATATCTACATGATGCAACAACGTCTTACTTACTAGCCCAGGCCCACGCACGCACATGACCTTGTTGGACTTGCGTTGCCACCGCTAACGCATTTTGACCTCTTACAATCAAATCCAGTAAGCGTGTCCTGTCCTCGACTTGGGTCGAGCTCACAAAGATACTTAATGGGTTACTGGTTTGAAAAGGGCCACCATGCTTGACACAAGCAATCCACCTATGCTTGGTCCCCACTAAGGTTTCCCCACTTAACCCCTTTCTTATTCATGTCTTCTTACATGTTCCAATCTTGGTTAAGTGCATCTAATCGTATTTCACATGCCACCCAAGGCACACACTTAATTTCACATGCCACCCAAGGCACCCGCTTAACCCCCCATGTCCTACCACATGTTTATCTGGTTTAGAACCGTAACCTTGTAAAGACCTCCCACATTAGGCAGACGGTTTTTGGATTTGTCGGGCAGGTCTGGGCAGTCTTATGCCGCAAACGAGCCTAACCTCGTGTCTTTACAATTGTTACACATTTAATTCGTGCCTTTGACCTCTCACATTAGACTGGCATTTGTGGCTGCTGGATTTGCCGGGTGAGTCCGGGCAGTTTTACACCACAAAAAGAGTCTAACCTCATGTCTTAGGTGGTTAATTATTACACATCTTTATTTAACCCCAAATTGGATTAATATCCCTATTCAAATTTGTCAATAAATTCCAAATTTATTTATGTCCATAATTGTCTCTTAAAATTATGTCCATAAATACCAATTATGCCAATTAATGTCTCAAATTAATTATATGCCTTTTAAGGCCATTTTATGCCAATTCACAATTTATGTATATTTAATATTATCCCATCATCCCCACGCTATTCGTACGTTTTCATATGACATATGTTAGACTCGCAAATAGTCTACCTTATAAAAAGATAAACAACATCACATAACACATAAAATAGGTCTAAGGATTATGACATAAGATTACATAGCCAATAACTTGCATATGAATTTCATTCAAACTAGCATATGGTACAAAACTAGCATAGGTAATGGGCATAAAATTGCATAACTTATGTAGTGCTATAGATCCAAACATAAAGGTGTGAACTTGCATATGGATCTAAACATAAAGATGTAAACTTGCATATAGATATAAACATAAAGATGTAAACTTGCATATAGATCTAAACATAAAGATGTAGACTTGCATATGGGTCCAAACATAAAGATGTAAACTTGCATATGGATCTAGACACACAGGTTAATGTCACATAAACTAACATTTGCATATACATGTCTCACATATATTTTAACAACCCAAACTTGCATAAGATTCATATATGAATATATGATCCAATCATCACAAACTTGCATAAGATATATGATTCAACTTGCATAAGATTCACATAAGAACTACCAACTTGCATAAGACTAACATATGATTCAACACCACAAACATACATATAATTTACATCACATGATTCAAAATC
Source organism: Allium sativum (assembly GCA_030737875.1). Taxonomy (NCBI): domain Eukaryota; kingdom Viridiplantae; phylum Streptophyta; class Magnoliopsida; order Asparagales; family Amaryllidaceae; genus Allium; species Allium sativum. The sequence continues at coordinate 691,849,596 of CM060922.1, forward strand.
ATATTCTCATAATCCCAATTATATCTTATCAGAATTAAATTAATTAATTAATTTGTGAAAGTTATCATACTCACAATTAAAAAGAATAGTCTTGTCTTTCTGGGATCTGTATTCTGAAACTGAATTGGTCGCCTTTGATGTAGACTAATTGTTATTTAGATTTGATTTGATTTTGATTCAAGCTTCTATCTTGCTTTAGGGTTGAAAGTGTATGGCGACTACTCTAGGTTCTTCATTGACGGCATGGCGGCTCTTGTTATGAATTAATGTGGTTAGGGTTAGGGGTTTAGGAGTGTTTTTATAGAAGTTTAATTTAATAAGAGTCGTCGGATTAACCTAGGGATAATCAGAACCATCAGGACCACTTAGATGCTACATCAGCCCTTAGGGTGAATCGGGCCACGGGTTGACAGCCAAACACCCTGGATCGATCCCTAGTCTACCTAGAAAAATGGTGCGGTTCAGCTATTCCCCCTCCCGATTAGCTGTTTTGAACTTTTTTTGAATATTATATATATATATATACATATATATATATATATTTCTTCCATATGCATATAAACTTCAAGGCTTAATAACTTCTTCATAAGTTATCCATTTTATGCAAACCAAATGTCTATCTTGACCCAAAATTTTGAGACGAACATAATAGCGCAACCCATTTCACTTAATTCTTCTTCTAAAAATTAAGTATACTTTAATTTGTGAATTTTAATGTTATAAAATTACAGGATATTACATTCTCCCCTCCTTAAAAGATTTCATCCCCGAAATCTCTAAGTTAAGAAGAATGTATCCTACCAACCAATCATCCATCTACTCAACCAACATCCATAAGCATCCATTGTCCTTAAAGAAATTTCTAATGCTATATGAACTCATGCAAAAATGTGTGTATATGTTCCTTATCTAATGCAAAGATCAGGCGGTCCGCTGATTCAATTGACCTCCTTAATGCAAATCATGATAGTGCCATGCGTCCATTATGCATGCGAAAAAATCCTATCGATACATATTATTTCTATATGTGTGCATAACCATTCATCAAAACGCAGCATCCATATGATAACAAAACCATTATTCATCCATTAGTTTAGATGTGCACACGCATTTATATGCATCATGAAGGTGATTGAGCCGATCTAGTGCCTAATGTGTGTGTACATGCATCCACGAGCAACCACTAGCAACCACTTGCATCCATTTGCATCCACCAAACATAACATGTCTCAAACACATGTTTGCAACCAAAGGGTTCTTCCTAACTAAAGATCGAAGATGTCATCGCAACGATAATAATAAAAGATAGGACAAGTGTCAACAAAGCGGTAGAAAAAGGAGAAATTAAAACATACCCTCAAAAAGGAAAGGGTACAGCGTACGCATTTTGTCTTCCATCTCCCAAGTCGCGTCTCTTTGATCATCTCCCCATTGCAGTTTGACCAACTTAACCTCTTTGTTGCTATGCTTTTTGACCTCCGATCCGAGAATGCATGTAGGAGTTCGTCTGATCGTGGCATTGCGCTCTACTTCCACTTCTTCAAGCATGCTCGGCTCTACCACTTCTGCCGTATCGTGTAAACACTTACGCAAATGCGAAACGTGAAACACGTCATGAACTCTGCTGAGCTTCTCTGGTAACTTTACTCTATACGCCATCTGTCCAATCCTCTCTATAATTGGAAAGGGTCCTACGAACCTCGGTGCCAACTTTCCTACTGGTCCAAAACGGACTACATTTCTTAACGGTGACACCTTAACAAAAACCATGTCCCCAATATTGAATTCAAGATCGGTTTGTCTCCTATCAGCATATGACTTCTGTCGGTACTGCGCCGTCTTCATTCGCCGTCGAATCAGGTCTATCTTCTCCGAAGTCTCCCTAATCATGTTGGGTCCAAGCAAAACCTTATCAGTGGATTCCCACCAACATGTAGGTGATCGACACAGTCGTCCATAAAGAGCCTCAAAAGGTGTCATGCCAATGCTAGCCTGAAAACAATTATTATAGGCGAACTCCACTAGTGGAAGGTGTTCTTCCCATGTTCCTCCAAAGTCAAGGATGCATAGTATCAGAAGGTCTTCTAGAACCTGATTTACTCTCTCGGTCTAGCCGTCCATCTGAGGGTGATAAGCGGTACTTAATCATAATTGCGTTCCAACCGCCTCTTGTAAGCTTTTCCAAAATTCGCTTGTGAAAATGGGACCTCTATCGCTCACAATGCTAGAGGGTATGCCATGAAAATGAACTATCTCTCGAAGTTAAACAGATGCTAACCAAGCGGCGGTCCTTCTACTTTTAACGAGAATAAAATGGGCACTTTTGGTAAGTATATATGTCTACAATTACCGAAATCCCCATGTTACCCTTCCTTGATCTTGGTAACCCATCTACAAAATCCATGGAAATGCTTTCCTATTTCCAAAGCGGAATCTCTAAGGGATGGAGCAAACCTCCAGGCTTCTTTTGCTCCAGCTTGACTTGTTGGCCAGCTAAGCATCTAGCAACGAACTCGGCCACGTCCTTCTTCATTCTGGCCCAAAAGAAAACTCGCTTCATATACCTATACATCTTATCACCACCAGGATGTATGGTCATCTTAGAGCGATGTAAGTCTTCAAGAATTTCCATCTTCAAACTCTCGTCTTACGGTACGCAAAGTCTTCCATCTCTACGTAGCCAACCTCTCTTATCTATAGCAAATCTATCAAGATGACTCGAGGACTCCCCTCCTATAAGCTTGCCTACTATCTCAACCAACTGTGGGTCATTTCGCTATGCCTCTCCAACTCGACCCAAAAGTGTAGGTTGCACCTCTAACGATGCCAATAATCCGGGTACATAATCGACAGAGGGTCTAAAGTCAAAGGAAGATATATACTCCAAACTCTGCCGCTCTACGGACAAAGGACTTAAAGTTAACTTCTTTTACTTAAGGCGTCGGCTACAACGTTACCCTTGCCAGGGGTATATGCGATCTCAAAATTGTAGGATGCCAAAAACTCCATCCATCTCTGTTGCCTCAAGTTTAGGTCCTTCTGAGAGAATAAGTACTTTAGCAACTTATGGTCTGTATACCACTCACACCTCTCACCAAGTAAATAACGACGCCATGAATTAAGCGCAAAAACTATGGCTGCCAACTCTAAGTCATGAAAAGGGTAATTTTTCTCATCGGCTTTCAATTGTCTTCCACCATAGCATATCACCCTTCCCTCTTGCATTAAAACTGTGCCAAGCCCTGTCCCGCAAGCATCAGTATATATAGTGAATGCCTTACTCCCGTCTGGCAAAACTAAAACTGGAGCTGTCGTCAAAGCTTTCTTCAGACGTTGGAAAGCATTGTCATAGTCAATGTCCCAAGTAAAAGTCAAATTCTTCTTTGTTAATCAAGTGAGAGGGGTTGATATCTTCACGAAGTCCTTAATGAACTTCCTATAATAGCCAGCCACCCCTAAAAAGCTTCTTACTTCTGTTGTGTTCTTAGGAGTTCCAATCTTGGATTGCCACCACCTTGGCGGGAACCACAGCTATCCCTTCCTTAGAGACCACGTGTCCTAAGAACCTCACTTTTTTTCTCCAAAAATGGCACTTGGAGAACTTAGCTTTTAGCTGATGCGCTCGTAGGGTCTCTAAGACTTCCCTAAGATGTAGGGCATGCTCTTCTTCATTTTTAGAGAAAACTAGAATATCGTCTACAAAGACTACCACAAACTTGTTTAGAAACTCCCTAAACACCCTACTCATTAAGTCAACAAAGTATGCAGGTGAATTCGTCAAACCAAAAGGCATGACGAGCCACTCAAAGAAACCGTCAGGAGTTCTAAAGGCAGTCTTATCGATGCTATCTTCAGCCACCCTTAGCTGATGAAACCCTGTAGCTAAATCCAGTTGCGAGAAAACTAAAGCACCCACCAAATGATCGAATAAATCGTCTATCCTCGGCAATGGGTGCCTGTTCTTCTTTGTTAGTTTATTAAGCTCTCTATAGTCCATGCACAATCTAAGTGAACCATCAGCTTTTGTAGCAAAAACGACTGGAGCACCCCACTCCAAAATACTTCTTCTTATGAACCCCTTCTCAAGCAATTCTTTCACTTGCTTACTGAGTTCTCTTCTCTCTCTCGGAGCCATGTGGCGCACTGGTAATGCAACTGGCTTTGCATTATCTACTAGATATATTCGAAAGTCTATATCGCGCCTCGGGGGTAAACCTCGAACTTCATCGAAGACATAACTATATTCACGAACCACACGAACAGATTTCAAATCATCATTGAATGAGTCTAGGGATTCTAGGTAGCTAAGCATTATCGGACCTCTAGGGTCACAAGAAATATCAAGGGTCTTTCCACAACGAGTCAATAATATAACTACCCTTCTTTCACAATCTAGAATGGCACCGTATCTAGTTAGCCAATCTATACCTAGAATCAAGTCGTAGCCCATGAAGCCAAGAACAAAGGCATTGCATTCAAACCCGACACCCAAGATAGACACTCTCAAATCCCGACAAATCATAGAAAGATGAGCCAAACCACCAATAGGATTTGAGTCTACTATGGGATTCGTAACTAGACTAGTATTTAGGTGCAGTGTTTCAACTAACGAAGCAGATACAAACGAGTGTGTAGCGCCAGAGTCAAACAACGTACGAACAAGATGATCAAACAGAAGAACTAAACTTTCAACGGAAATGTTTCTTCCTCTATCCTGTCCTAGTACCATGAGAGCCTGAATCTGCCCTCTCGCCTGCCCTGGTGCCATGAGAGCCTGAAGCTGCCCTCCAGAAGTTCTTTGCCCTTGCCCCTGTTTTCTTGGGCAGTCCTTAACTAGATGACCTGCCTCTCCACAGTGGAAACAACTAATCTTCTTCTTTTTCCTACAGTCTTTACTCAGATGGCCTGGTGTCCCACAATTAAAGCACTTCTTCTTTCCTTTGCCATTATTGTTCTTCCCGCCTTTCTTGTTTTGCTGTTGTGGCTTCTTCTGATCTCCTTTCTTCTCCGGTGCCTTATTAGCATTCGCACCTTTCTCTTCCTCATGCATAAGCGCCATGTCAACCAGTTTCTCAAAGGTAGCCCCCATCGAAATGTGGGTCATCGCCAACCCATGTAGTGGCTCATTCAAACCTTTAACGAACCTCAGGGCCTTCTTCTCAGGTGTGTTTACCAATTCCAAGCCAAATCTCGCCAACTGATTGAACTTGTTGACGTACTCCTTTACTGATAAATCCCCTTGCTTCAACGCTAATAATCTTTCCATATATAAATTCTCTTTTGCTCATGATAGAAACTTCATTTTGAACCTACGCTTGAAATCCATCCATGTCTCCACCGAACGCTCTCCGTTCGTGACCTCCCACCAAAACGATGCTTCGTCTTTCATTAACCAAGCAACCAACTGGACCTTCCTTCCATCTTCTACTCAAAAATACCAAATAGATCTTCCACCTCCTTAAGCCAATTTCGGGCTTCAACAAACGTCTCTGATCCGTGAAAAGGTTTCCCGCCCATTGCCCTAAAATCTTTGCATATCTTTGCAAAAGTATCAACACGGGAGGATGAGGAGGGGGAAGAGGAGGAGGAGCATTTGTTGGGCCTGCGACATTGGCCCTATCTTCCAGATACCTTCTAAACCATCATGTATCGGTATCCCCTCGGGTATCTCGGGAATTCCAGACATGCTGAAAGAAAATGAAGAGATTCAAAATGGAGAATTTGAAAGAAAGATATATGGCTCTTGCGGGTTATGTTTTTAAAACAAACCTTTCTCTTGAAAATAGTTTCCTTAAAACATACTTTTGAAAGTATTTCTTTATAAAATGCTTTTTAAAAAATAGTTTTTCAAAATTCATATATGGTATGGTAACCTTCAGCTCTGATACCACGTGTAACACCCCATGTCCATTAATGTCACTCACAAAGGGTATGCATTAACTTCCATGGAGCACATTTAGTGTATAGAACAAAATATAACAAGACAGATATAAATAATGGTACTTGAAAATTTTAAAACAACTTTTATTGCAGTGGAGAAATAGTTTGATTACAACAACTTCATAAACAAAGTACACTTAATATCCATCTTGATAAATTGTTTCAGAGTACATAAAATAAAAAGCATAAACCCCAACACAAGTAGCCATAAAAGAGATGAGTTGAACTTTACTTTCGGCAATCCAAGCACTTCCAAAAGATAGAGAAAGAGATCTGAGATCAAGCTTCACTTGTACTAGTCCCAACCCTGGGGGGAAGGAAGAAAAGAGGTGAAAACAAGGGGGTCAGACATAAAGTTTGGCGAGTATAATAATTGTAACAATATAATTATTAAAGTAACTAGGACAAGGCATAAACTGGTAAGATAAGATATGACCATGAAACAAGTGGGCATGACAAAGAAAATAAGAGGAATATTCTGGCGTTAATCTCGTTCATAATCACTATAGGATAATTACTATACTGCACCACCACTAGTCACCCTAAAAGTTGATCTCGCCTACAGAACTTGATAATGATAATGGTAGTTTCGTGTACCCCTAGCTGGCTTCATAGGTGCCGTCTGCCCCTATCTCCACTAGTAGTACCCACTACCCACATTCGATCGGCTCCCTCACTCGTAGATACCCATGCTAGTCCCACAGTGGGGTGTATCACTCCCCAAAGTGGCAACCCGATACCACCAAAGATGCACGGCTTATATCTACACGATGCAACAACGTCTTACCTACTAGCCCGGGCCCATGCATGCACATGACCCCGTTGGACTTGTGTTGCCACCGCTAACCCGTTTTGACCTCTTACAATCAAATCCAGTAAGTGTGTCCCATCCTCGACTTGGGTCGAGCTCACAAAGATACTTAATGGGTTACTGGTTTGAAAAGGGCCACCATGCTTGACACAAGCCTTCCACCTATGCTTGGTCTCCACTAAGGTTTTCCCACTTAACCCCATTCTTATTCATGTCTTCTTATGTGTTTCAGTCTTGGTTAAGTGCATCTAATCGTATTTCACATGCCACCCAAGGCACCCACTTAATTTCACATGCCACCCAAGGCACCCACTTAACTCCCCATGTCCCACCACATGTTTATCTGGTTAAGTGTTACTTAATTCATTAGAACTGTAACCTTGTAAAGACCTCCCATATTAGGCTGACATTTGCGGTTGCTGGATTTGCCGGGCGGGTCCGGGCAGTCTTATACCTCAAACATGCCTAACCTCGTGTCTTTACAATTGTTATGAATTTAATTCGTGCCTTTGACCTCTCACATTAGACTGGCATTTGTGGTTGCTGGATTTGCCAGCGGGTCAGGGCAGTCTTACACCACAAAAGAGTCTAACCTCATGTCTTAGACGGTTAATTATTACACATCTTTATTTAACCCCAAATTGGAATAATATCCCTATTCAAATTTGTCAATAAATTCCAAATTTATTTATGTCCATAATTGTCTCTTAAAATTATGTCCATAAATACCAATTATACCAATTCATGTCTCAAATTAATTATATGCCTTTCAAGGCCATTTTATGCCAATTCAAAATTTATGTATATTTAATATTATCCCATCATCCCCACGCTATTCGTATGTTTTCATATAACATATGTTAGACTCGCAAATAGTCTACCTTATAAAAAGATAAACAACATCAGATAACACATAAAATAGGTCTAAGGATCATGACATAAGATTACATAGCCAATAACTTGCATATGAATTTCATTCAAACTAGCATATGGTACAAAACTAGCATAGGTAATGGGCATAAAATTGCATAACTTATGTAGTGCTATAGATCCAAACATAAAGGTGTGAACTTGCATATGGATCTAAACATAAAGATGTAAACTTGCATATAGATCTAAACATAAAGATGTAAACTTGCATATAAATGTAACATAAAGATGTAGACTTGCATATGGGTCCAAACATAAAGGTGCAAACTTGCATATGGATCTAGACACACAGGTTAATGTCACATAAACTAACATTTGCATATACGTGTCTCACATATATTTTAACAACCCAAACTTGCATAAGATTCATACATGAATATATGATCCAATCATCACAAACTTGCATAAGATATATGATTCAACTTGCATAAGATTCACATAAGAACTAACATATGATCCAACTTGCATAAGACTAACAAATGATTCAACACCACAAACATACATATAATTTACATCACATGATTCAAAATCATATTCTCATAATCCCAATTATATCTTATCATAATTAAATTAATTAATTAATTTATGAAAGCTATCATACTCACAATTAAAAAGAATAGTCTTTTCTTTCTAGGATTTGTATTCTGAAACTGAATTGCTCGCCTTTGATGTAGACTAATCGTTATTTAAATTTGATTTGATTTTGATTCAAGCTTTTATCTTGCTTTAGGGTTGAAAGTGTATGGCGGCTACTCTAGGTTCTCCATTGATGGCATGGCGGCTCTTGTTATGAATTAATGTGATTAGGGTTAGGGGTTTAGGAGTGTTTTTATAGAAGTTTAATTTAATAAGAGCTGTCAGATTAACCTAGGTATAACCAGAACCATCAGGACCACTCAGATGCCACATCATCCCTTAGGCCGAATCGGGCCATGGGTTGACAGCCAAACACACTGGATCGACCCTTAGTCGACCCAGTGGAGCTCGGGTCGACTCCGAAAATGGTGCAGTTCAGCTATTCCCCCTCCCTATTCGCTGTTTTGAACTTTTTTTTGAATTTTTTTATATACATATCTATATATATATATATATATTTCTCTCATATGCATACAAACTTCAAGGCTTAATAACTTCTTCATAAATTATCTGTTTTATGCAAACCAAATGTCTATCTTGACCCAAAATTTTGAGACGGACATAATAGCGCAACCCATTTCACTTAATTCTTCTTCTAAAAATTAAGTATACTTTAATTTGTGAATTTTGATGTTATAAAATTACGAGGAATTACATAAGTTAAGTAGGGGTGAGACTTCTAGTCACCTCAATAGATACTCCATCGATGATAAGGATTGGTTGAGGCGGGATGGAAGGCTGTGCGTCCCACAAGCAAGGGATTTGGTGAAGAAAGTTCTTGAAGAAGCACACCATTCCATGTTGACTATACACCCCGGTGGAGACAAGATGTAAAAAGATATCAAAAGGGTTTTCTTTTGGGATGGCATGAAGAGGGATGTAGCTGAATTCGTCTTGAAGTGCTTAGTATGCCAGCAAGTCAAGGAAGAACAAAAGAAGCCTGATGGTTTGCTTCATCCTCTAGAGGTCCCACATTGGAAATGGGATAACATCTCGATGGACTTTATTGATGGGCTACCTAGGTCAAGAATAGGCAATACCAGTATTTAGGTAATAGTGGACAGGCTCATAAAAAGTGCTCACTTCATACCTGTTAAGAGTAGAAGGACTATCTCATCTCTAGCATCCATATATCTTAAAGAGATAGTCTGACTCCATGGGATACCCTCCAGCATTGTTAGCGAACGAGATCCTATCTTTACAAGCGAGTTTTGGAAGAGCTTGCAAGAAGTTGTAGGAACACGGTTATGCTTAAGCATGGCCTATCACCCCCAAACCGATAGTCAGACGGAGAGAGTGAACAGAGTATTAGAAGACCTCTTGAGATTATGCATTCTTGACTTCGGAGGAACATGGGAGGATCACCTTCCTTTGGTAGAGTTCGCCTACAACAATAGCTACCAAGCCACCATAGGTATGGCACCCTTCGAAGCTTTATATGGAAGACCGTGCCGAACACCAACTTGTTGGTGGGATTCTACGAATAAGCTCATACTTGGACCAGATATGATTAAGGAAACTTCAGAGAAGGTGGACTTGATACGAAATAGAATGAAGACTGCCCAAGATAGACAAAAGTCCTACGCAGATAAGAGAAGGACCGACCTTGAGTTTGAGGTTGGGGACAAGGTTTTCCTTAAAGTATCTTCTTTGTGGAATGTCATTCGCTTCAGATCCACAGGAAAGTTGGCACCAAGATTTGTAGGGCCATTTCCTATCATTGAAAGGACTAGGAAGAGGGCTTTTAGAGTAGAGCTACCCATAAGATTGGCTGAAGCTCATAATGTCTTTCACGTTTCTCACTTACAAAAGTACTTACATGAGCCTGCAGAAGTGGTGGAAACAAGCATATTAGAGGATGTAGAAGTAGAACGAGAGGCGACTATAAGAAGAGTTACAACTCATATCTTGGGTACAGAATTCAAAAAGCTACGCAACCGCGAGGTCAAACTTGTAAAAGTTCAATGGAGTGACGCTGAGGAAGACGCAACTTTGGAGACTGAGGCCAAAATACGCGCAGCCTACCCTTCTCTTTTTGAGGGTACATCTTTGATCTCTTTTTCCTTAATTTTGTTCATACTCGTATCTATCTTTTTAGTATTTTCCTCAGTGCTTTCTCGATCCTTAGGTAGAAACCAGTGGATGTAAACGTGTATTTCAAACATGTTATGATTGATGGTTGCAAGTGGTTGCAAGTGATTGCTAGTGGTTGCTCGTGGATGCATATACACATACTTTAGGTATTAGATCGGCTCAGTCACTTTCATATTGCATATGCATATATGTACTTATATATGATTGAAACTTGATGTGTTATCATGTAGATGTTTCATTTGTATGAATGATTGTGCACTCATGTAGAAAGTATGATTAGGGAATATTGCATACATCATGGACGCATGACATCGACATGGCTTGCGTTAAGGAGGTCAACTAAATCAGTAGACCGCCTGATTTTACATTAGATAAGGACATGTACACACACTATGCATATAATCATAAAGCATTAGAAGTCTTTTAAGGACAATGGACGCCTATGTTTGATGGTTGAGTAGATGGATGATTGGATGGTAGGATATATGTTCTTCTTGACTTGAAGATTTCGGGGACGAACTCCTTTAAGGAGGGGAGAATGTAACACCCCGTGTTTTCGATAAACCTTAAAGTAATGAATTTAAGAATAATTAATTCTAAATGTGAGAACTAAGGGAAACGGGTTACGCCATTTCATTTATCTCGGAATTCTGGTTGAGATAGAGTCCGAGTTTCTGTGAATTGGACTTCGTATGAAGAAGTTATGGCCTTCGGAAGTTTCAAAAATTCAAAATTCTAATTTAAACTCAGAAGAGGGCAGGGCAGGAAAAATTCCCGCCCAGGCCAGTTCGACTAAGAGGTCGACCCTAGTGTCGACCTACCCTACAGGTCGACCTGGGGGTCGACCTACCCCCCTCCCGGGCAGATCTGAAAGGATGACGATTTCTGACTCTCTGATGAGTCATTAGGGTTGAGGTGTTATCCTATCTTGACTGGATGGTCTTGATTATTTCTAGGGTTAATCTAATGGCTATAAATTAATTAAACCTATATAAAACAACCTAACTCTCAACCCTAAATCACAAATATTCATACCAAGAGCCACCATGCTGTCAATGGTGAACATAGAGTAGCCGTCATCTCTTTCAACTCAAAGGCAAGATTAAAGCTACATCAAAATTAAATCTAATATAATTCAACAAAGAAAATTCAACGATCTATGTAACACCCTGTATTTTCTGTTAACATAAGAGTAACAAATCAGAGAATAATTAAATTATAACAAAATAATTAAGGGAAAGGGGTTGCGCCATTGCGTTCATATCGAAATTCTGCTTGGAATAGAGTCCAAGTTTGCGTAAATCGGACTGCGTATGAAGAAGATATGGCCTTCAGAAGTTTCAGTAAAAATCAGCCTAGAATTTTAATTCTGATTCGAAATTCAGAAACAGACACACGGGCTGGGCGGGAAGATTCCCGCCCAGGGCCCAGATCGACACTAGGGTCGACCTGGCTAAATAGGTCGACACTAGGGTCAACCTTAGGGTCAACCTCCCCCCTTTCGTAGATCTGTAGACAGATCCATTTTTCTGCACCTGGACGCCTTTCTGACCGGATTCATGAGCTCTAACCTATTTAAACACCCCCAAACCCAACATTCTCCCCACACAATTTCATTCTTCTTATACTCTTCCTTTATTCCAAATAAAAAAATAAAAATGGCGTCGCTACTCTGCTAGAATCAAAACAAAACTAGTGCATCTTCTTCCAATCCGAATAGAGTTAAAAGAGAATCAAATCTAATCGATTGTCTACACCAAAGAAGCGCTATTCAGTGTCTGAATACAGATCCCTGAAATCAAGATTTACCTTTTTAATTGTGAGTACAGTTGTTTTCAGATATAAACTTTTATTATGATCTTGGCATGATTATAAATCTGAATCTGAGGTTATGCATATTCTTATCTATCAGATCTGTTTTCTGTGACTATTATGTATCTCCTTTTTCTTTCTGTTCTATAGCCCGGCTACTATGAGCCTGCGCCAAATCTCATAAGATATTAACACATGAACGCTAATTTTGGGACAAATAATGAATATTGCATAATTGGACATGACTGATCTATGACTGATTTGAGAAAGAAACATAGGTTGTAAATTAAGATCTAGAATCAGTGCATACTATGCATAATAGACTGTGATTTGGAAGAAGAATTATTATATGATAGCATATGACTTGGGATTTGGAATATAATGCATATTATAATGCAAGATCTAATTTTGAGGACTTAATACATGATTAAAATTTAAGATCTAGATTTTGGGGCATATTTTATACCATGATCTATGACTTGAAAAGAGAAAAAAAAAGATATATGTGACTTAGGTGTAAAAATCTATACTAAAATAGGTTAACTATTAATGTGAATGCGCCTAAATATGGATTTTTGGATATTTGGCATCATAGGCTATAATTTGGCATAATTCATATTGTTTGGGACTTTATAGAGAATATTCTGTACTATGCAAAGTTTAATTAAAATTTGGGGTATATGTCGTATTATGAATTATGACCATGATTTAGGCATGTAAATTTAGGCAAGATATGCAAATAGAACTTTAAGAAATATTTAATCCGTTAAATCTGCTGAATTGCATAATCGGTTAAATCTGTTATCTGCTTAATCTGTTGAATTGCCAAATCTGCTAAATCTGTTATCTGCTTAATCTGTTGAATTGCCTAATCTGTTAAATCTGTTATCTGCTTAATATGTTGAATTGCCTAATCTGCTAAATCTGCTAAATTGCCTAATCTGATAAAATTATTATCTCCTAAATCTGTTGAAAGCTGAATAATTATTAATTGGAGGCTCGATCTAAAATTGAGCAAAACATGTTAATAGAACTTAGGATAATCTGCCGTACCTTGTAAAGAAGTTAAATCTGCTAAATAGATATAATTAGTCTGATATTTTCTGTAAAGTCGCTAGGACACGAGGTTAGACTCCGTTTGCGGTTGAAGCATGCTCGGAACCATTAACCAGCGACCGCAAACTGTTAATCTAATGTGAGAGGTCGTAGGCATAACTAAAATATGCTTAGACACGAGGTTAGGTCTGGCTTGTGGCAGAAGTCTGCCCGGAACCGCCCGGCATATCCAGCGGCCACAAGCTACCGACCTAATGTGAGAGGTCTGTGCATTAATAATTAATTAATGCAAATCTAAGATAAATATGATACCTAAAACGTGTTGGGTGGATAGGGTTAAAACAATTGGTCTGATGAATCTAATAAACCCGTTTCGTAAATCTGTAGGCCCAATACAAAGTCAGGTAAAACAATCTATAAGCCTGTTAATCTGTATATATGATCCGTTAGTCTGAGAACTTGTTAATCTGTATATTTGATCCGTTAGTCTGAAAACTTGTTAACTTGATTTTCTGATCTGTGAACTAGTAACCTGAACTCTGCCTGAAATCTGTAAACAAGTTAATCTGTAATCTGTTAGTTTGGGGACACAAGGTTAGGAGGGGAAATACTTGTCTCATCTGTTGTTTAGGACCCATATTAGTCAGTAACCCTTTCTGGTATCAAAACTTTGACCCCACGCTATGTAAGGGTCCGGGCACGCTTACTGAACTAATTATAAGCGGTTCATTCTGATAATGGCAAGGGGTGTTGATGGTGCGTTCCAACCGGGTCATGTGCGTGCATGGATCCGGTCTGCTCTGAGGATGTAAGACACCGTGACATATGTAAATATGTCTATGCCAATAGGTTGCCACTTTAGGGGGTGATACACCCTATTGTGGGGCTAACACAGGGTATTTCTGTATTATGGAGCCGATCGCTTGTGGGTAGGACTTAGGGCACACTTAGTTCTGTCTGTTTCTGTTAGTACCGTCTGTTTCTGTTGGGTGGCAACACCTGTCTGTTTCTGCTGGTACCGTCTGTTAGGGTGGTAAAGGCCCATTACTAGTGTACACCTAATTCTAACATTCTGTTTCCATAAGGATTATTCTGTTTCTGTCTCTGATTTTCATTTCTGATTCTGTTTCTGTACCTTCTGTCTGTTGGGGTGGTAAAGGCCCATTAGTTGGGTGGTAAAGGTCCAATATTAGTATTTTGCTTCTGTACCTTCTGTCTGTTCCGGTGGTAAAGGACCATTATTAGCGTTCTATTTTCTGTAGAGATTATTCTGTTTTCGTTTCTGTTCAGTTTAGACATTAGGTTAACACCTAATTCAGTTATATTAGTATTAGTGCAGAGAGGTGAAGACTAAGTAAGAAGCTTAGCTTAGTCTATATCATTCTGTTAACCTGCTATTCCTGTTACGGTTATCTCTCATCCACTTTTATTTACATGTCATGATAATATTATCTGTTTATATGCTGAAAGTCACTGGACTCACCAGACTTATGTCTAACCTAGTTCATTTCACCTCTTTGCTTTCCGTTCCCCCCCCCCTTCAGGTTTTTAGGGTGGAGACATAGGAGCTTGATTCAGATTCTCTCTTCTTGAAGTATTTGAAGTATTGCTTGGCTTTGGCTCTATCTTTCCATGGCAGTTTATATTGGGGATTATGATTTTAAAAACTATGCATTCTAAAGGCTTTTGTACAATACCGATATTTTGTACTTGAATTCTGATATTGTGATTTGGAAAGATGTAACCAAACTTATTTCTATTTCTGTTGTAATAAATTTATAAAATTTTCAAGTACTACTTTATCTGTCTTGTAAATTTCTATTCTGTCCACTAAAACGCTCCATCAAAGTTAAGGCATTCCCATTATGAGTGACCTTAATGGAGGTGGGGTGTTACACTTGGTATCAGAGCTGAAGGTTACCAGATTTGACAAAAAGTTTTGAAAATTATTTTCAAAAAGGTATAAAAAGGAAGTATTTTCAAACGTAGAGTTTATTTTGAAAAACATAATCCCCAAAGCCATAGCCTATCTTTCTATCCTTTGTTTTGAATCTTTCCTTTCCTTTCGTTCCAGCATGTCTGGGGATCCTAACCTTCCAGAGGGCGTACCGATACCTGGCTTGTTCAGGAGGTACCTAGAAGCTAGGGCTAATGATGTGGGCCCAACATACATCCCCCCTTCTCCAGCTACAGCGGTTCCTCCTCCTCCTCCGCGCTGAATACTTTTCCGAAGATATGTAGAGACTTTCGAGCCATGGGTGGAAAGAACTTTAATGGAACTGAATCCTTCGTGGAGGCAAGGAACAAGCTTAAAGAAACTGAGGATTTGTTCGTTATCTTCGAGGTTGACGATAGGCAAAAGATATAATTGGCAGTATGGTCATTAAGGACGAAGCTTCTTTTTGGTGGGAGGTCACAAATGGAGAACATTCGGTAGAGAGATGAGTGGATTTCAGGCATAGGTTCAAGATGAAATTTCTCCCACGAGCGGAAGAGAGTCTATACGTAGAGAGGTTCTTGGCATTGAAGCAGGGGAATTCATCAGTGAGAGAGTACGCTAACAAGTTTAATCAGTTGGCAAGATTCGGCTTAGATTTGGTAAATACACCTCATAAGAAGGCACTAAGGTTTGCTAAAGGTTTGAATGAGTCGCTAAACGGATTGGCAATGTCCCACATTCCTATGGAGGCTACCTTCGAGAAATTAGTTGACATGGCATTGATGCATGAAGAGGAAACCAAAAGCGAGAAGAAAGAAGAAAAGCTTGAAGGACCACAGAACAAGAAAGCGGGGCCCAAAAAGGAAACACAAAAGAAGGATGAGAAGTCTGAAGACAAGAAGGAGAAGAAGTGCTTTACTTGTGGAAGCTCAGCCCATCTGAACAAGGATTGCAGAAAGAGGAAGGGCACTTGCTTCAACTGTGGAGAAATGGGGCACTTCACTAGGGACTGCCCAAAGAAACGAGGACAAGGGCAGAGGGCATGACCAACTTCTGAAGGACAGGCGAATACCCTCGAGGCTCGTAGATAGGATAGAAATAGGAAAACTTTATGTATAAGGTTTAATTTCCTTATCTGATTGTGGAGTTAAAACTCTCTCTGATTTTGGCATTTTGATTCTGTAATTGAAACTCTGCACTTTAATACTAGTCTTGTTTCTGATCCCGCTGTAGACTCAAACCCATAAGGGTTATGACCCATCTGTTTGTGATAAGTGGGGTTTGAGGGTATCTGTGTTGGGCATTAGGTTGACTATGACGCATATATTCTGGGTTTTATCATGCTTAGTTTCCTAAGAATCATTTGGTAATCTGATCTGTATCAGTAGTCTGTAGGTATCTGAATATTTCCGAAAAGGATAGGTTTTTTTACTCAAAGCATGAAGTAGATTTCAAGTTGGACATTTATTTAATGGGAGTGATTCACTGAGTGTCAATCTGATGTTGATTTCGGTCTTCGGGGTTGATACTTAGGCGGTTATTCTCTTAAATTGATGTCTAATAGGAACAAAGCTTTTGTTTTAGTCGTACTTGCTTCTATCACTCAGCTATACCCTATCGATATAGTCTTCGACCTTTACGTAGAAACTAATGGGTGAAAACATATGTTTGAGACATGTTATGTTTGATGATTGCAAGTGGATGCAAGTGGTTGCTAGTGGATGCATATACACACACTAGGCACTAGATTGGCTAAAAAACGCTCTCATACTACATATGGATGTGTGTGCATTTTTAAAATTTTTATGGATGCAAAATGGTTGACTCAGCACATGGGTGTTGCATATGAATGAATGGTTGTGCACTCATATAGAAATGATATGTATCAAATAGGAAAATTGCATACATGTTGGAATCATGGCACTGACATAATTTGCATTAAGGAGGTCAACTGAATCAGTGGACCGCCTGATCTTTGCATCAGATAAGGAACATATACACACACTTTTGCATATTTTCATACAACATTAGAAGTTTTCTAAGGACAATGGATGCTTGTGCATGATGGTTGAGTAGATGGGTGATTGGATGGTAGGATACATTCTTCCCAGCTTGAAGATTTCGGGGACGAAATCCTTTAAGGAGGGGAGAATGCAACACCCCATATTTTCTGTGAACATAAAAGTAACAAATCAGAGAATAATTAAATTGTAACATAATAATTAAGGGAAACGGGTTGCGCTATTGCGTTCGTCTCGAAATTCTGCTTGGAATAGAGTGCAAGTTTGCGTAAATCGGACTCCGTATGAAGAAGATACGGCCTTTAGAAGTTTCAGTAAAAATCAGCCTGGAATTCAAAATTCAGATTCTAACTTTAAAAACAGGCACCCGAACTGGGCAGCAAAATTCCCGCCCAGGGCTCAGGTCGACCCTAGGGTTGACTGGGGGTCGACCTGGCTAAACAGGTCGACACTATGGTCGACCCTAGGGTCGACCTCCCCCATTTCCCAGATCTGTAGACAGATCCATTTTTCTGCACCTATACGCCTTTCTGACCGAATTCATGAGCTCTAACCTATTTAAACACCCCAAACCCAGCTTTCTCCCCACAAAATTTCATTCTGCCTCTATTCTAAATAAAAAAAATAGCCTCGTTACTCTGGTAGAATCAAAATTAGAACTAATGCATCGTCTTCCAATCTGAATGGAGTTAAAAGAGAATCTAATTTAATCGATAGTCTACGCCAAAGGAGCGCTATTCAGTGTTAGAATACATATCCTTGAAATCAAGATTTACCTTTTTAATTGTGAGAACAGTTATTTTCAGATATAAACTTTTATTATGATCTTGGCATGATTATAAATCTGAATCTGAGGTTATGCATATTCTTATCTGTCAGATCTGTTTTCTGTGACTATTTTGTATCTCCTTTTTCTTTCTGTTCTATAGTCAGGCTACTACGAGCCTGCGTCAAATCTCATAAGAGATTAACGGATGAACGCTAATTTTGGGACAAATAATGAATATTGCATAATTGGACATGACTGATTTGAGAAAGAAACATAGGTTGTAAATTAAGATCTAGAATCAGTGCATACTATGCATAATAGACTGTGATTTGGAAGAAGAATTATTATATGATAGCATATGACTTGGGATTTGGAATATAATGCATATTATAATGCAAGATCTGATTTTGAGGACTTAATACATGATTAAAATTTAAGATATAGATTTTAGGGCATATTTTATATCACGATCTATGACTTGAAAAAAAAAAGATATATGCGACTTAGGCATAAAGATCTATATTAAAATAGGTTAACTATTAATGTGGATGCGCCTAAATATGGATTTTTGGATATTTGGCATCATAGGCTATAATTTGGCATAATTCATATTGTTTGGGACTTTATAGAGAATATTATGTACTGTGCAAAGTTTAATTAAAATTTGGGGCATATGTCGTATTATGAATTATGACCATGATTTAGGCATGTAAATTTAGACAAGATATGTAAATAGAATTTTAAGAAATATTTAATCCGTTAAATCTGCTGAATTGCCAAATCTGTTAAATCTGTTATCTGCTTAATCTGTTGAATTTCCTAATCTGCTAAATCTATTATCTGCTTAATATATTGAATTGACAAATCAGTTAAATCTGCTATCTGCTTAATCTGTTGAATTGCCTAATATGCTGAATTGCCTAACCTGCTAAAATTGTTATATGCTAAATCAGTTGAATTGCTTAATCTGTTGAAAGCTGAATAATTGTTTTTAGCCTGTTTTGTGACCAGGCCACCCAAAACTCAGATGATCAGGGTTATATATGTTAGAGGATAAAGCTCTCATATGTCCTAAAACAATAGCTTGGATCGGATCGGATTGGATTGCTTGGAACGGTTCGGGTGGGATAGCTTCAATCGGTTCGGATGGAATAGCTTGGGTCGGATTGTATGGGTGCAACAATGCCGGTTCGGATCGAATCAAGGCCTCCTAACCGAACTGCCTGAAACACGCAACTTCCCTTCATTGGAGACCTATTCTTGTGCCTATTTACCCAGACGATTGACACTTGTAAGCTCACGAATGAAGCCACGCTCCCCACTTTCTCCATCATTTACGAAGTCCTCCATGATGTTGCCACGTGGCCACACAGTCCAACCGATTTTACACCTATAAATACACATACAACGCATCATTTGATGGGGGTTCTAACACTTAATTCATGAATGGCAGCCATGCCAAATTTCTCAATCAACAACCACCTTCGTCTCCAATAAAAATCAATGAATTCGGAGAGAATAATTCATTGTATTCGAGTGATTGTGTGAATGTATTCGTTGTAATTGTAATTCCGGAATGAAATGAGGAACTATAAAGTGGATGTAGGCTCATTAACGCCGAACCACTATAAATCTTGTGTGTTGATTGATTTCTCTTGCTTTTTCGTATAGGATTTTTTATTATTCTCTGCAAAACATGATCAATTGGGTGTTAGTGCCATTTTTTGGTCTAACATTTTGGTGCTTTCACTGAGAAATGAAGATTCTCGGCTTTTCGGATTATTTGTCTACTGTTTGGATCTCCAAGTCCGAAGAGATAATCCGTATTCTCATCATTTCGATGCTTTCGATGATTTCAGCAATTCTGTATAATGCGGATCCAAGAAGAGATGGTAACTGACTCGTTTCTCGAAGAAGCAAAGCCGATGGAGAGCATCCAGGTGACAAACAGCTCACGACGGCAACTCGGGCTCCGGATTGAGTGTGTTCGGGTCGTATCCGATCCAATCGGACAACCAAAGACGCATTTCTACCCAAAGCATGGATGTCTCTGGAATGAAGCAATGGGTTTGAAACGATCCGCCCGGCACAGTAGCAACGTTCCCACGTGGCCCTCAACTTCGGATCGGATAAGATATGTTTCCAGTTCGAATGAGCTTCGGATCGGATGCATATGAAAGGATCGGGTCGGATGCAGATTGAGCCCTCGGATCGGATGTTGATGAAGTGTAGGCCAATATCCCTGTGGGGTCCGATCAGGTCCTATCCAACCCGAACAAGGACCTCTGACCCGAATCAGAGGGGAGATCCGAACCTGCCGCCTGCTGAAGACGTTCCCCCGACCCGATCCGATGACATACCCGAACCGCAATCTTGACACATGACTCGAACAGCAACTTGAAGGTATGTTCCGACCCGATCCGAAATTGTTGTTTTTGGGGGTAAAATGCATTTTTCAGATCATTTCAGAAAAGGCTCCATCTACCAAAATCGAAAAAATCGTGCGGTGCCCACATTTTCGATCGCCGCCGGGACTGTGGGGCCCCGGACCCCCACCGGTGCTGCGCCCGGACCCGCTGACGACCTGGCCTTCGGCTCGATGTATATTTTGGCTAATAGTAGTCATCAAAGCTTGTCAATGAAGATTAGACGGATAGTCAAAGAATATGACAACTAAATGGCAACGACTGGGATTCTTCCCAGAGCCATGACACTTATTTGCATTAGTAAGCCAATTTGAGGAGCTACGATTAGATTCAGCTTGCTATCAATGACATTATATGAGATAATGATTGTCTAATAGTAGCCTCCTCTTTTGGAACTCCGATAGTGTGTAGATTTCAGCAACGCAACTGATGTTGTTCCCTAATGATTAGTGACCACCTCATTTATGTAACTTATACCTGTCCAATCGGCGGAGCACCGAATGACAGTTATATAGAACAGTCCGAGCACTGCTTCAAAGATGATTCATATGATTTTAGTGACCATGATTGTCAATAATGGGTTACCAGAAAGCAGCTAAGGATCCCAACATCCCAAAGCTACACTTCAGTTGTAAGATGTGATGAATGACATATGTCCTGCAGTTCACCTCCCGAAAAACTCGGCTAACTTTTGAATGGCTATTTGCTATCAACCGCATCGACGAAGACTGATTTCCAGCGAATAAGGGGTCAACGTACTTTGGTGCCCAGAGTTAGGTACTAGTTGAACCACCACACGCTATGATTGGACCTATGGATCCTTTCCCGGATTATAACAACTTGACTGCTCATCAGCCACCATACGACCTTGGTCAAGTAATCAGAGCTCGAGATTAAAGCAAATATGAATCAACCATCAGCTCTCTACTTCTTATTTCCATTGTGACATAACGAATGAATATTACTAAAGTCTTGCAAATTATGCTATCGTATTCAAGCTTATCTGATCAAGGTCTAGACCGACCAACTCCAATAGAATTCAGAACTTAAACTATAGCCTAATGTCTATTGCTCGAAATTCCCAACCGAAACTGGAGTGGGAACGAGATCGAATATGCTACACATCAGAGATGGAACCCAAATACACTTCCCCTCCTGATGATATGGAGTGTTAAGGAGGCATTGGCTTAGTAAGCAAAGGAAACATCACACAAAGAGTTGCCCGATAATCTGCCCGAAGACATGGATCTTAGATAAGATGAAGATTCAGGATGTAGGAGGGCGACATATAACGAAGCAACTGCCCAAAGATCGAAAAGCTTTCTTACAGTTTGATGATTGCTTCGAGGAAACTCCACCACTATTTCCAAGTTCATCTAATTGTGATACGCACTGATTGGCCAATACGACAGGTCCTACAACGACCCAAGGCATCTGGATGATTGCTCGAACGAAACATCAAACTGAGCCAGTTTGATCATAATTCCCTCCTATAGAAGTCCATATGGAGGAAAGTATTAATCGAGTTCATCATTAAGTTTACCATTCCCGAAGACAGCGTAATAAATGAAGAAGATGGCCCCTCAAAATGAAAGATGGAAACCAAACACATGGATGTTGTATACAGACAGTGCAAAGAATAATTGACAGTCCAGCATTCGAGTTGTATTGATTCGAAGGATGTTCCTAATGAAGGGACTATGACTCGCGGCTTACATAGAATAGGTAGAAGAGTTGTTAGATGAATGGGAGCATTACAACATGTCTCGAATTCCGCACACAGAAAATTAGAAAGCAAATTACCTAGACAAGTTAGAAAGTTCCGACAATCCAGAAGAGATGAAGATAATCCCAATCAAGACATTACAAACTCCGACCATTGATCTGATGAAAGTTGATCCAATGTTGGAGACCGAACCCGAAAGAGATTCATGGACAACCCCATAAAGAATTTCCCGCGGCATGGACTGCATCCAGCAAGGAGACATTGCTTATTTCCCTTGGAAGGTTGTCCTAAGATTGACAGCAACGAGTCCTATTGCTAAACAAACCAACCTGAATGATTAGACAAAAGCACTCATCAACTTCCCACTAGATGGGAGATGAATGCGAATGAAACTTTTGACAAACGACGTTCTGGAGTTAGAAAGTGAAGATTTACAATTTCGCTCCCTTCATTGAGGATTAGTCAAGTAACTCGTGCCCCAGACATTAGGGGCAATAGGAGACTCAAGCGTGGATTGCTCATGATTACATCATCTAATTCAATGTTGATACATCATAAGCCTGCATGACCAATTGCCTTAGTCTTTCTGGAAGAGTGGCGAGCTGAGGGTTTGGATCACTTAAACCTGCATGTTGATTGATTGTATGTGTATAAGCTTTTATCTTCAGCATGGGATCGAAAGCATATCTACAGACGGATGAGGCATATTTATCCTTATGGCTCCCGAACCAACTTCCTGACATGGAAGGGGCAAAAATCCTTTAAGCATGGACCCATTTTCAGCCATGTCCTACTTCATATCATGGAGAGTGCAAAGTTCCTCTAAACGTAGATCTATTGTTCTCCTGCCAACCACTATCCTATAACCAATATGATGATGTGCTACTATTAGCGGTACAGACGTGACTCCCTAACATTCAACCCTTGCCCTTGGCATGGCGGCAAAAAGGCGATTCAAAGGAAACAAGACCTCGTCATTCACTTACAATATTTACCTAATTGCCTTTGTCACACCAAGACCACAATCAAACTATCCCCTGGCAGAGATTGGGCGAGGCAAAATGGACCTGCAAATAGCATGCAATTCCATTTTCACACGGAATCATATTCATTCCTTTAACAGGACTACTCTTTAACCATGACTCTTATATTTGCATCCTTTATGAGCTACTTATGTAATTAACTCAGATGAATTAATATGTGGATGGTGTAGGTACCTAAGATTTGATACTGATCAGACTTCTAACACCTACATATAGAGTTATGGATCAATACCATGACGAGCTTGACTAATAACTCGTTTACAAAGCCACGCCCTCCGCCTGAAAGAAGTTGTATAGCACAAGGCGGATCTGAGATGACCATCCATTCCTTGGCTCATATGTGGCAGACATAAAGATAATTATGCATTGACTTTTGCATTTCAAAATTGAAATCCGATTTCAGATAGATGCAATTCGGCCGTCTTCATGGCTCAGTCCTATGTTTGACGCCATCAGATTACATGAATCCAAATAAAGGAGGCAGCATCACCCCTTGATATGCTTACTTTTCAATCATGCAATTTACTCTTACATGCTTCCTGAATTATTGACATGACTAATTCATGCGATATGAATGATGCAGGTACCCGAAGATCGGTGCCAATCACTCCTCCCATAGATTGAATGGAGGAACGCAAAGCTTCTGCAAACATTTTCCAACACTTTGCCAGGTTAACTCTAACCCTCAGAGATAGGATAGAAGTACCCATCTAGGATGAATGTGATGGGTGCGCCATGATTAAAGACCACTGGATCCATGGCTCTGGCTCTCATGATTTGAGAGAACATTTGAAGGACGATATTGCAGTGTCTGATCAAACTCTATCCCTTGAATCGATGGGACGAGAGAAACTTGATTATTGCGAATGGCCACCTCTACCTGTGAATCGGAGGTTAGGAGATAGAGCCTCGGCGAGTGAGACCCGACCACTTGCCGAAAATCTCCATCAGTCAGAGTGAAGCATGGAGTATGGACTAAAGATCGAGTTCGAGAATGACACTCAGCCGACAGAATCCCGCTCTTGGGATTAGAGCGCAGGAGGAAAGTCGGGGTAAATGACACGATCATTCGCCTGATTAACTCTAACTCTCATGATTCGAGAGAGAGTATAAAGGACGGGAAAACGACGTCCCCAAGGCGTAATGGTGCACCACGATTAAAGACCGCCTTGATTAAACTCTAACCTGGGCATACATCAGGAGAGTATAAAGGTGCTAAGATTAAGCACCAAAGACAACAGGCTCCTACCCCACCGAAGGAATAGGGATAAGATTGAAAGCTGAGCTGACACCCCCCCACGGAAAGATTGGGGACAACACAATGTCGAATAAGCCCTGACTAGGCACTTTATTCAAGTTTGATTGGGGGCACACACACATTGCCCCCTAGATAAATTCTATATGATTTGCTAGATATTATTTGATTGCAGGGGTTTTGAATTGGAACCCTTACTTGATTGTGATGCGCTTTATTACCTATTACTTAGAGATTCACTTTGTTTACAGAGTGCGAGCTTGTACAAGATAACAGGACAAGAACGTGAGGGCCGCACTCGCGACAACTGCAGTAGGCCAGTAGAAAACAAACAAAGGGCCATGTCTAGAAGGCTGACACTGATGCTCAATGCTAAACTTCTCATGCGACTCAAGGCGACGACCGAATGGAGGCCTTGAGAGTGAATTGTTTAATGACGTGTCACATGACTTAAGTCAACGACCGAAAGGAGGCCCTAAAAGTGATATATCGAATCAGCATACACCCCCACATGTGACTGGCCATAGCCCAAGTGCATCTACAAGTTCCACTTCACAAATACAATGAATGGAAAATGCGATAACTTGAGCACTTGGATAACTCAATCACATAAGCTTTGAAAGCCATGTCTCTTTTCCCTGCATCTATGTCTAAATTGGAATGGGATGTGATACAACTACCGATATTTCACCGTTACCCTTGGACTGGGGCCACATTATTGAAAATATTTACAAATGGCATAATTTATATATTTGCGTCTAACTTATACCTCGATCTTGACAGGATGCTTGACGACCACGGAATGGATGCAGAGTGAATGTCCATTTGCTAGTCCTGACCGACTTCCTAGTTGAAAGGCCCCATATAAAAGGGGATGCCATTACTTTGACTTCTAACTTGCGAGGATGCGAATTGCCTGACACTCAGACTCAAAGGCTAAGAAGAAGGAAGATAGAAATTTCTTCCGTGTTGAGGATATTGGCGCAGAAGGTGCTAGGAACAAAGGAAGTCAGCAGATTTCTTTTTCCAATGATCCCTCAGCATGTCAAGCTAGATATGAAATGGATGGTACCCTTGTTGATTTGAGAACTCAAATGGCTCGGCGAGATGAATTTCTCTGAAAAAGACAGAAAGCGATGGATAACTTCTTTACTCGGATAGTTGGAAGGTCGAGTAACTACGACTTACTCGCTGGAGCGAGCACCGTGAGAATTCAAGCGACAACGAACTTGGATCAAACACTCCCTGCTCCGTGGCCCAGATCATATGAGACCCTAGGACAAGTTGGCAACGTAGTCCTGAATGAAACAAGGTGCAATCAACCTCCTCCCAAACGTTTGCAGCATGCAACTTCTGACTGCAGCATTTTGGATGAAAATGACGGCAATGCAAGCGTCACTGAAAACATAAACGGAGTCTGACCAACCTATACTCCAATTCAGATGAATGCTTCAAATCCAACTCAAATTCAACATAAGTTCCCAATTTCTTAAAGTAGGGGGAAAATGAGATCATTTGAGACAACAATAATCTGACTTTATCGCTACCCGACTCCGAACCTCAGAGATTGGATAGGAGACCGAAGACTAACATGAGATGGACACAAACAAATCATTTTGTATCAAACTCTAACTCACATCTTGATGAGGGAGTATGAATTCAGAGAATACGTGGATTTGGTGATTACCGTTTAGTAAAATCCCCGTGGATGGGGAGTGCGGGTTACAAGCTTCGAGCAACATAATTTGACTATCCGCCAACTTTAGGCACATTTTCTATTATCGGAATTCCACAAGATACCAGACTATAACCAAAAGAATGGATCCTTAAGGACAACCTGCATACATCCGAGTAGCGGATCACTATCCATAATTAAAAGACAGAAGCTTGATTGACGGCTATTACATATGCGCAACCAAAAAGCTAGAGACTGGCTTCCACCCACTTCAAGACTTCATACCGGGGGCACCAGCGCTAAATTGGACAATTGGCGACAACTTCTCAAAGACGAGGGCCAGATTGCAAACATTAATTGATGCTTTAACGGAGCTCCGGCGAGACCCTGCATGCATTCCTTGAAAGATTCAACGCCGCAGTGGCATCGGTAAATCGACCTGGACCATATATGGTGTTGATCGCAGCAGTATCCAACATTCTGGATATCTCAAACTTCAAAATCTCTCTGCAATGAGACCCACCAAGAGGACTTGGAAGATTTACCTCTGAAACAAACCACGGTATCTCTCTACCATGAGGTTTTCCTAGAAATGTTAAAAAATTCTATCCTGAGACAGACAAATTCCTGCAACAAGAGGACATATATATTGAAATGGATGTTCTCAATGTTTTCATGATAAAGAATGGAGCGTCATATGACTCCTAAAACGATCAAGACAAACGAAAAGCCCCAGAAAATACTGACAGGAATGCATAATTCTAGAAAGAAACAATTTCATTAAACGATTCAGCAGTCCTTATTGTCGAGCTCAATGGAACCAAGCAGGAGGGATAGACTCAACAATACTATGACGACTATTTCGGATAATTCCAAAGCATGAACAAAGGAGCCCGAACGACTCCCTAACAACGTTCCCTCGCTTTCATGATTGACGAGCTTACTCAACTCAGTGGCTGATGTAAATAGAGTATCTAAGTTCATTGTCGCTCGTTGAGGCAATTCTCACTTTCTGACTAAAGAGATGGAATGACACCGGCGTGAATGTTATTCGACCATTCACGTATACAACTCTAACGCTTGACGATATAAGAAAGAAGTACGGAACGACACGGGTTAACCAAGATTGTTAAACCTGCAGCTCTAACCCGATGTGAAGAAAGAAAGTTTAAAGGCTAGAAGACCGGATATCTGATTGACCTAGTCCAATCCCTAACGATGTTGGGGGCATAGGCACTGACTTCACTCATCTTACACTGAGATTGGGAGCGTGAGATTCAACTGACAGACTAGCTTTGAACATGATCCTGATTTTGTGCATAATTCAGAACATGTACACTATTTCTCTGGAATATGAATATGACATGATTCATCTCGACCATCCAAGTGAGCCAACTAACGGATCAAACATGAATCCAAAGACTCGACCCACAATTGCATCAAATGGAGAGTGTGATAAGCTCCTCTACTGCCTTAGGATTGTGATGATCATACCTACCATTGGTTTGCACGTTCTCAACAACATCTCGTGTTGATTCGTATGTAATCACAGGATTATAAAATGATCCAGAGTGATAATGGCTTTCGGATACCTTATTGTTACGATTCGATGCGATTGTGGAGCCGTAGATTAATATCCTGATATCTAGATAGTCCAGATCCAAGCACAAGTGACAGATTCATATGCCAATTCTGATGCATTTTGTCCCAATAATCTAGATGCTAGCTCAAAGCCCAAAGATTCTGATACTACCCTATGACTTGGATGGCTGTTTCATACATTGACTTATACATAAAAGAAAGTATGACTCTGCAATACACTTGACTTGCATAAGAAGAAGCATCATTTGACATTAACTTGTGCGTGTACGACCTCACACAGGATCCAATGATCCTATATGACTTATGATGAAGGAATTAGACCTCTTGATTCGACGAGGTTTAAATGGTTACCAGATCATTTCAACTACTCCTCCCATAGAATTTGTACTCACTAGCACCCATGGAAGCAGTGTAATAATTTGATAAAGCCTTCTCAAGGGCGGATGACTTTCCAAAAATATTCAGCTTGACATATTCAAAGCACGCCTCATCTTCGATAAGACATACTTTGGAGGGAAAAACGTTATCCTGTTTGGTGACCAGGCCACCCAAAACTCAGATGATCAGGGTTATATATGTTAGAGAATAAAGCTCTCATATGTCCTAAAACCAGAGCTTGGATCGGATCAGATTGGATAGCTTGGATCGGTTCGGATGGGATAGCTCGGATTGGTTCAGATGGAATAGCTCGAGTCGGATCGGATGGGTGCAAAAACACCAGTTCGGATTGGATCTAAGCCTCCTAACCGAACTGCCTGAAACAAGCAACTTCCCATCATTGGAGACCTATTCTTGTGCCTATTTATCCGGACCGATTGACACTTGTAAGCTCACGAATGAAGCCACGCTCCCCACTTTCTCCATCATTTTCAAAGTCCTCCATGATGTTGCCACGTGGCCACACATCCCAACCGATTTTACACCTATAAATACACATACAACGCATCATTTGATGGGGGTTCTGACACTTAATTCATGAATGGCAGCCATGGCCGAATTTCTCAATCAACAACCACCTTCATCTCCAATAAAAATCAATGAATTCAGAGAGAATAATTCATTGTATTCGAGTGATTGTGTGAATGTATTCGTTGTAATTGTAATTCCGGAATGAAATGAGGAACTATAAAGTGGATGTTGGCTCATTAACGCCGAACCACTATAAATCTTGTGTGTTGATTGATTTCTCTTGCTTTTTCATATAGGATTTATTATTATTCTCTGCAAAACATGATCAATTGGGTGTTAGTGCCATTTTTTGGTTTAACAATTATAAATTGGAGGCTCGATCTAAAATTGAGCAAAACATGTTAATAGAACTTTGGATAATCTGCCGTAACTTGTAAAGAAGTTAAATTTGCTAAATAGACATAATTAGTCTGATATTTTCTGTAAAGTGGTTATGACATGAGGTTAGACTCCGTTTGTGGTAGAAGCCTGCCCGGAACCAACCGGCTTAACCAGCGACCGCAAACTGTCAGTCTAATGTGAGAGGTCGTAGGCATAATTAAAATATGCTTAGACACGAGGTTAGGTCTGGCTTGTGGAAGAAGTCTGCCCGAAACCGCCCGACATATCCAGTGGCCACAAGCTACCGACCTAATGTGAGAGGTCTGTGCATTAATAATTAATTAATGCAAATCTAAGATAAATATGATACCTAAAACATGTTGGGTGGATAGGGTTAAAACAATTGGTCTGATGAATCTAATAAACCCGTTTCGTAAATCTGTATGCCCAATACAAAGTTAGATAAAACAATTTGTAAGCCTGTTAATCTGTATATCTGATCCGTTAGTCTAAGAACTTGTTAATCTGTATATCTGATCCGTTAGTCTGAAAACTTGTTAACTTGATTGTCTGATATGTGAACTAGTAACTGAACTCTGTCTGAAATCTGTAAACAAGTTAATCTGAAATCTGTTAGTCTGGGGACACAAGGTTAAGAGGGGAAATACTTGTGTCATCTGTTGTTTGGGACCCATATTAGTCAATAACCCTTGCTGGTATCAAAACTTTGACACCACACTATGTAAGGGTCCGGGCACGCTTACTGAACTAATTATAAGTGGTTCATTCTGATAATGGCGAGGGGTGTTGATGGTGCGTTCCAACCGGGTCATGTGCGTGCATGGATCCGGTCTGCTCTGAGGATGTAAGACATCGTGACATGTGTAAATAGGTCTGTGCCAATAGGTTGCCACTTTGGGGAGTGATACACCCTACTGTGGGGCTGACACATGGTATTTATGTATTAGGGAGTCGATCGCTTGGGGGTATGACTTAGGGTACACTTAGTTCTATCTGTTTCTGTTAGTACCGTCTGTTTCTGTTGGGTGGATACACCTGTCTTTTTCTGCATGGTACCGTCTGTTGGAGTGGTAAAGGCCCATTACTAGTGTACACCTAATTCTAACATTCTGTTTCCGTAAGGATTATTCTTTTTCCGTCTCTGGTTTTCGTTTCCGATTCTGTTTCCGTACCTTCTGTCTATTGGGGTGGTAAATGCCCATTAGTTGGGTGGTAAAGGCTCATTATTAGTATTCTGCTTCTGTACCTTCTGTCTGTTCGGGTGGTAAAGGCCCATTACTAGCATTCTGTTTTCTGTAGAGATTATTCTGTTTCCGTTTCTGTCCAGTTTAGACATTAGGGTAACACCTAATCCAGTTATACTAGTATTAGTGCAGAGAAGTGAAGACTAAGTAAGCAGCTTAGCTTAGTCTATATCATTCTGTTAACCTGCTATTCCTATTACGGTTATCTCTCATCCAGTTTTATTTTCATGTCATGATACTATTATCTATTTATATGCTGAAAGTCACTGGACTAACCAGAATTATGTATGACCTAGTTTATTTCGCCTCTTTTCTTTTCGCCCGCCCCCCCTAGGTTTTTAGGGTGGAGACATAGGAGCTTGATTCAGATTCTCTCTGCTTGAAGTATTTGAAGTATTGCTTGGCTTTGGCTCTATCTTTCCATGGCAGTTTATATTAGGGATTATGATTTTAGAAACTATGCATTCTGAAGGCTTTTGTACAAGACCGATATTTTGTACTTGAATTCTGATATTGTGATTTGGAAAGATGTAACCAAACTTATTTTTGTTTCTGTTGTAATAAAGTTATAAAGTTTTCAAGTACAACTTTATCTGTCTTGTAAATTTTTGTTCTGTCTACTAAAACGTTCCATCAAAGTTAAGGCATTCCCTTTATGAGTGACCTTAACGGAGGTGGGGTGTTACAATCTACATCAAAGGCGAGCAATTCAATTTCAAAATACAGATCCCAGAACTCAAGAATTCCTTTTTGTTTGTAAGTGTAGTTATCTTTTAGATGTGAATGAATTAAAGACATGGTTTGTAATGAATTGTAAAATAGAATTGTATCAAGTTGTATGCGATGCTGATTTATGTTTATTCATATCTATTCTATCGTATATGCCTATGAATTATTGTGGCCTATCGAACCTATTATGTTATGTGGAAATTGGTGAACAAACTTATGATGTTATGAAATTATCATATATACGTTTGGTGATATTATGATACATACAAGTTTTAGGCTAAGTCACGTCGTTTATCCCTAATTGTTTATATCCATTATGCATACATGTTTAGATCTACAACCTTGTATAAATTTGGTGATGACATATACATATGTTGTATGTCAATTTATAAATTATGCCATGTTTATGCAAGTTAGGTGATGTTATCATGTTACGATTACATGCAAATTTGTAGGTTAAAAACAAGATTATGTAAACCTATATGTTTAGAGCTACACTTTATATGCTAGATCCACATGTCTCTATGTTAGATCCATGTTAGCATGATTCAACCCCTATGCAAGTTCACCGCCACATGTCAAACTAGATTTTGGTAGTTCTTTGTAAAACTATTATTTTATGACTCATGTTGCATAGATCTAGATTGCAAGTTCATAATTAAAAGTATATTATGCCAAGTTCATGTGACACATTTGTAGTTAGATCCATTTTTTGTATGATGTTGGAATGTTGCAAGTTCCCCTTTTCCCCTTTTAGTTTATTAGTTAGGCTAAAATGTCGAGCCTAACATCCTATGTAATTTTGCGAACGTACAACGGGGGTAACATTGGGGAAAACATGAGAATTATGCATAATTAACGTACTTGGCTCATAACCATGTAAATGGTATAGTATTGAAATGGTATAATTTACTTACCAAAAATTATGAATTTGATTTAGAAAGAAAGTGGGCCATGACAATAAATTGTTGGCTATTTTACATAAAAGGATAAATATGTAAATTTAGAAAAGACAAATATGCCTAACCCGAGGTTAAACTGAGTTGTGGTGTAAAACTGCCCGGAACCGACCGGCACATCCAGTGACCACAACAATACCTGTCTAATGTGGGTGGTTAGTGCATTGAGCCCAAAAAGGACCCGAGGTTAGACTGAGTTATGGTGTAAAACTGTCTGGAACCGATTGGCACATCCAGTGACCACAACAATACATGTCTAATGTGAGTGATTAGTGCTCTAATAAAGCTAAGTCAAGAGTGGTAGGGTTAAGTCAATTAAGGAAACACTTAACCAGTTCAACATGTTAGCTAAACTGATGGGTGGGGTTAGGTAAATTTGGACACTTAACCAATTTAACATGTTGGCCGGAAAACCCTAGTAACGGGGACCCATTTAAGCAGTAACCCACGTAGATGTATCATGGGACCCTGAACTATGCAGGGTGGGGCACGATTACTAGGCTGATTATAAGCGGTCAAAAAGCATCGGCGGTGGTGGATCAGTGTAGGTTCCAGCGGAGTACGGGCGTGCACGTACTCCGGAGTGGAAAAAGCAGGCACTGGGCATCAGTAGTCATACACTGTGCATCTTGAATCGTGTCGGGTTACCACCATAGGATTTGATACACCCCATGGTGGGACCAGCACAGGTACCTACAATCAAGCAGGGGCCAAAGGACACACGTGATAAATGCATGCTAGTAGGAGCCGATCGATATAAGGGCATCATTTCACCATGAACACGTGGTGCTAGTTGGACAAGTATAAATAGGTGCAGAAGAATTAAACATGGGTGCGATGTATATTTGGTTTATCATGCCTTATATAGTTTTATGTTATTTTGCTGTTCTGGCACTGTCCTATTTTCAGTTTATACTATCATGACCTTTTCCTTATTCACGCACTGAAAAGTCACTAGACTTACTTAGACTTATGTCTGACCCATTTTTCTTTCGTCTTCTTTTCTTTCATCCCCCCGCCCTCAGGTACCCAGGGAGGGAATAGCTCAGCTTAATTCGGACCGTTCATCTTTCCAAGCTTGAAGACTCTGTGATGTACGGCTTGGAACCTATTATCTTTGGCTATGGCTTTCGACACACTAGACTAGGGGATTTATGCAGTTTTATTTATGATTTATGCTTCTTTATATAATAATTAAGACAGAAATTATGATGTAATAATTTGGGAGTTGGTTTGAAATAGTTTGCTTTAATGTTTTGTTATGAACCATGTTTGAAATAAAGAAATGTTTGTTTTCCGCTGCTTATATATATATATATATCTGTCTTGTAAATTATCTGTGTCTTTTACCTATAATGCTCCATCGAAGTTAAGGCATTCCCTTTTGTGAGTGACCTTAACTGAGGTGGGATGTTTTAGCATAGCTATTCTTAACTCACTCGCGAGCATGAGCCCGACAAACAAGGCTTCATACTCGGAGTCACTGTTGGTAGCAGAGAAAATTAGTCTTGGGGCATAATATATCGACTGCACTTCAAGGGTTAAGAGTACTATGCTGGTGGCGTAGCGCCGATAGTTGCAGGCTCCATCAGTGTATAACTTCCAAGTGTCTGATCTCGATTCGATGTCCAGGGGCTTGAGAACGTCCTTCAGGCCATCGCCTTTTGGAGTAGTAAATTCGGCTCTAAAGTCAGCCGGTGCTTGCCCTCGGATGGATTTCTACGGAACAAAGGTTAGGTTAAATTGACTTAGTTCGATGTTCCACTTAAGTAACCTCCCGCTTGCCTTAATTCTTTGTAGGACTTGTTGTAGCGGTTGGTCAGTGAACACCTTAATGAGGTGAGCCTAGAAGTAATGGCGGAGCTTTCGTGACACAGTTAGCAAACTATAGGCGAGTTTCTCAATCTTTGGATAGTTGCATTCATCCCTTATTAGTTTCTTGCTCACATAGTAAATAAACATTGTACTCAATCTTATTCACCAACTAAGACTGAGCTGATCACGTGCTTAAATACTGCCAAATACACAAATATGTCTTCGTGGTCGATCGGTTTGGACTAGAAAGGAGGTTTTTCCAAATGTCCAAGTAAACTCCGGAAGGCTTCGACGCAGTCAGGCATCCAAGCGAAGTTTCGTTTCCCTCACTTGATTAATTCGAAGAAAAGGTGGCACTT
Organism: Allium sativum; assembly: GCA_030737875.1. Taxonomy (NCBI): domain Eukaryota; kingdom Viridiplantae; phylum Streptophyta; class Magnoliopsida; order Asparagales; family Amaryllidaceae; genus Allium; species Allium sativum. Next base: position 691,883,748 of record CM060922.1, read on the forward strand.
ATCGATTGCTTTGGATATGATTCAACCCAAAGCCGCGACCTTCCCTACCAAACTCTGCACTTCCTTGATCCTTTTGGGTTCCTGGATTCTCTTGAGTGCTAAGATTTGATCGGGATTGATTTCGATCCCTCGGAAGATGACTATGAAACCCAAGAACTTACCTGATGCAACTCCAAAAGATCACTTTAAGGGATTGAGCTTCATCCCATATCTTCGAAGAATGTTGAACATTTCTGACAGATCCCTAATGTGATCAAATAATTGCCTTAACTTTACCAACATATCATCTACATAAACCTCCATCATTCTTCCTATTTGATCGTGAATAATTCAATTAACCAAGCGCTGATAAGTCTCCCCAGCATGTTTTAGTCCAAAGGGCATGACTACATAACAATATAGTCCTAGATATGTTATAAACTGGTATGTTCTTGGTCTGGGACATGCACTGCAATCTGGTTGTACCACGAATATGCGTCCATGAACAAAAGGAGTTTATGCCACAATGTTGAGTCGACCATCTGATCGACCCTGGATAAGGGGAAGCTTTCTTTAGGGAAAAGCTTTATTTAAATCTGATTAGTCAATACACATCCACCACTTCCCGTTGGCTTTCTTCATGAGTACAGGGTTTGGTATCCACTTGGGGTAGGTCGTGTCTAGAATGAATCCATTAGCATGAAGCTTTCTGATTTCTTCCATCAAAGTTGCGGACCTCTCCGGGCCGAGCATCCACCTTTTCTATTTTATAGGGGTGTACTTCGGATCAGTGCTAAGGGAGTGAGTCATAATGGAGGGTGAGATCCCACACATGTCAGCATGGGTCCATGCGAACACATCAAGGTTAGAGCGGAGGAATTCAATCAACTCCTTCGTTTGGAGGGGGTTAAGATGAGACCCAGTCTTCAAGACTCTAGTTGGATCATCTTCATAGATCTATATCTCCACTGATTTCATTTAGGGCTGCCTTCCTACATCCCAGCTCTTCGTCCTCTCTTGGATTGATGCCTTTAAGTTGGAAAATAGACGGTCCTAGCCGGGATGTTTTATGTAGTTGCTATGCTTCTTTCCCCTCTGCACGAGGAGGAATATCTTTTGACTTCCTGCTATCTTTGCTTCGTAGTTCTTTCCACTCTACCAAATAGCATGCTCGCCCTGTTACTTGATCCCCATGCACCATTCCATTCCCTTCATCGGTTGAAAATTTCAAAAGAAGGAACCAGGGAGCGATACAAGCTCTAAACTCGGCTAGAGCTAGTCGCCCCAAAAATGTATTGTACTAGGAGCTTATATTCATCACAACAAACGGCAGGATCCATACTCTCCCATGGTCTCCATCTCCCAATTCGACTGATTGATTAATCAGCCTGACTGGCTTAGTGGATGACCATTAAAGCCTCGTATCTGGCACATGCATGGTTTAAGTCTCTCAGTTCCAACTTCATTTGGTCATACGTTTGTTTGAACAAAAAAAATTATGAACTCCCACTACGAACTAGAACCTTTCATACTATAGTCGGGCCAATAGTGGTCTTCATCACTAGCGGGTTGATGCTTGGGGCTTCTACACCGATCAATTCTCGATCACGAAAAATTATGTCATCATCTTTCTTTGCTTTATAGGACTTGCAGCTTCAGGGACGCTGGACTCCACAACATTGAGATGTTTTGCGGGGTTTACATATTTTTCCATAGTTCGAACATTATGCTCGACCGAAAGAGGTCCGACAATGGCATTGATCACTATCCCTTTTGCCTTTTCTTGGGAAGTGGATCTGGGCCCCGCTTGACCTTGCTTGGGTGTTGATGTCCCTTGCCCCTTGTCCCTTGGGGCCACCTAGTTATTATCAAGCTATCCTTCTCTAAGCAGTTTCTCAATGATGTCCCTGTCTACTATGGCCATTAAGATTGTCTCATTATTAGGATTGCACACTTCGGTGGCAGCCCAATTGAATCTGCTGAGGTAATTCCTTAGGGATTCACCCCTCTTCTGCTTTATTGCGGAAATGGCCATATACTTCTTCAACATAAAATATAGGATCTAAATTAACCCTAAAGGAGGGTAAGTAAGGTTTATCGCGGTTTTTGATGAGTAATAAATAATATCAACACAGATAATAATCAGAGTAAATGCGGAAAAAAGATAACACATGGATTTACCCAGCTTCGGCAAAACCCTGCCTACTACTGCATAACCCAGGGTTTCTACTAGGTACTAGTCAACTATTACAATGCTTACAATACATGTAAACTTACGACAATCCTCGCCCATTTGTCCTAATCCTACGCTCAAAACTTATCCTCGGTTTCTACTATGAGCAACACAAAAGGCCTCACAATCTCGCTCTAGTTGCACTAATCCTACGCTCAAAACCCTGCACTGACTTATGTCCCTGAAATCAGATTTCCCCGAATTACAACCCTGTAATTCGTCTCCTTAGTTTTACAAATAAACTAGAAAACTGTAACTCGATTACAAATTTAAAAACTAAAAAAACACAAAAACAATTAAAATGAAAACCCTAGTTTTTAATTAATAAAAATGCTTTAAAAAACCCTTGCCTTTTTCCCTTTTAAAACTTGGCCGGCCATCTTAATTTTTCTTGAACTCTTTTGACTTTGGCCCGATCTCTTTCTCTATTGAAAAATAGCCGGAGGCGATTTACGATCTAGGGTTTGAATCTCTTCTGGTTTGAGGCTGCCGCTCTCTTATATGGTCTTACTTCCAGTATAAATCTTCCTTTCTTTCTTGAACTTGGATGATTAAAGATGATAATGATTTGATGTATTTATAGGATTAAAAATTCCGATATATGCTCTGATTTCATGTTGTAATTTGGTCTTTGATATATGCATGGATTTTGGGGCTCGACTTTGAATTTTTGGAGCTTGAAAATTTCAAACTATTCTGGAATCATATTGCATGAGATTGTGTATCATTGAACTTGAGTTTTTGAATTAATCCCTTAATTTTTGGTACTTTGAGTTGGTCTTTGATATTGCATTATTTTTGGAATTTTTAATTGAGTCATCCTTAAAAAAAATCTCAACGTGAAACAAATTCGTAAATCCAATTTTCTGGAAACAGTGCGTGTGAAATTATTGGCTGTATTTTCGGATCATGATTTGTAACCTCTATTGATTGAAAGATACAAACTTTCTGGAAATATTTTGCATTGGTCTTGAGATTTTGGCTTTGAGTTAATCCCTTAATTTTTGGACCTTTTGGATTGTACTTTGAATCATTCAAACGAACTCATTGTTTCTGCCTTTAATAAGATCAAAACTGTTTATACTCCTAGATATAAATCCTATATGAACAGATGCTTTAGTTTTCCAAGTCTGATTTGAACTAATATTGCATTTGATACTTGCCATTGTATTTGAAACTGTTTTGCACTTTGAATGTTATGCTTAACCTTGTAGAGCCGATATTGCACTTGAAATGATTTGGGTTAACTGTGTACACTTAATTCCCCACCAAGTTGTTGTGCTCCCTGTCTTTGCATGTGCATTGTGAACCAGTTTTGTTGCTTCATTTTTTTCTACCTGAGCTTAACACTTTGAATTCTGGGGTCTTGGCATTCGGCTTTGAACTGATAAGAACAAATGCTAGAACTCTTGAACCTACTCAACTTTTTAGCCTGAACATGATACTGCCCTTGTGATCTTTGCATTATACATGCTTGTGATCATGTACTTTGAACTGATTATTGCACTTGATAATTTTGCTTGACCTTGAAGAGTTGAAATATCTTGTTGTTGCCATGCAAACCATGTTGCCTTGTTGCTTGTTTTTTTCTTGTAACTTGCTCGGCCCTTGCTATATTTGTTGCCATGATGTAGTCATAATTCATGAACTTTGTACTTTTGCCTTGGCCGATACTTTGTATGCCACACCTTTGATGGTTGAACCCTTGCTGCTCCTTGACCATGACTTGTAGCATACCTTTGTTTTACTCGACTTATGCCATATGCATGTATGCCTCTATGACCCTGTAAAAAAAACTGAAAGGAACATATACTTTTCTTTATCTTGTTTGAATGTGTTCGATTTTGGTGTAAACAAGTATCTGGCTTTCTTGCTATATTAGATTATTTCTGATCTCATATAGTACTATGCCACACTTGTATATCATCAAAAAAAATATCAGACCAAGTCAGAAAAATGATGAGAAACACACCAAAATTCTGAGTCAACTGAAATTTAAAATAAATTTATGTTTGTATGCACTCAAATTTATTTTTATTGCAGAATAATGTGTGTTTCTGTATATATCAGGTGTGAAGATGACTAATCAAATAGCTGGATAGGATCTGGAGTACATGAAGACAAGTATACGTGTGAATGAAAAGAACTGTATGAGTCTGTATATGAGTGAACGAGTGTAACTGTAATGTCCCGCCTTTATAACCGTTTCAAATCGGCAGTTAAACCAATATAAAACGTTCAAATCGATGGATCGTTATTTAGCTTACAGAATTTAAAATAGGATCAACACGGAACACCAAATAAATAGATAAACGATATTGAATAGCAAAATAGAATTTTATATATTAATCAGAAATTTTGATACAAGAATTTTTCAGTACAGCAGAATGTAAAAATAATTTGAACACAAGGAAAATCATTACTAGTTTAAAAATAACTTCAAAGTGTGTCGTCTTTGGAACTCCTAGCTTTGCCAATCTTCGAATTCTAGGCTGAAATCATTAAATCCGTAATGCTCGGGTCTGACCCGAGCATTTCATGCAAAAACATAAAACACTCGAGTCAGGATTAATCATTTGTTCAAGTAAATTAACTTTAACGAAAACTGAAATATAACAGTTGATTCTAACTTCCATTCTATGACATGAAAGAAAACATTCAGGGACGCCATATCTGATTCTATGTCAATAATAGGATCAAGTGTGGTATATGTTCATATCAGTTATATCTTCAAGGACCGGTGTCTTGAGAGCTTGCCTATCCACATGTATATACATGTATGGACGGGCCTCAACTTTCCATAACAAAAATGAGATATTACCACAACACCTCGGGACGGAACAAGTCAAAACAACATATATATGTATACATGTATGCAAATGATACGTATATACATATACGAAAGTATATGTATACACATATGCACCAGCCACCACATATATACAAAATAATGCTACAACGGGTACAAGTGACACAAATTTATAACCAATTTTAAGGGCTGCATGCTTGCAAAACCTGGGGATATCTATATACTATTACTTCAGAAACCAAAAATAGATGCAATCCAAGCCAATTTCACAATGTACATATATTCCAGTTTTTTTTTAAATTTATATATGTTAACATATATGTAGTCAGGTGTCAACCTTTACCAAGTGAGGTAGTGGTCGACTATGCGCAAGTTTTTAAGCAAAGCACAGGAAGTTTGTTAACAACCACAACATACTATATATGGCACAAAACTAGACCCTCAAGTATTTGGATCGAATGCGAACAACGCTTTTAGGTATATAACAAAGTAGTGTGTGCTATAAAGGATAGAGTGTGCGTTCAGTTTCAAGTAGGAAGTAGCAACATATTTATTTCACAGAGTATAAACTTTACGCATGGAATTTCTACAGGTTGTCCACATTCTTGGCATGAGTTTTATATAATCAATAGACAGTAGTTCTAAATAAAAACTACATGACATTCTTGGAGTAACCATTCGTCCAGCTATATTACATTTAGATGGTCAGATTTAATCATTCTACTATATGTGAACTACATTCAGCATCACATATTGCTTGGTTATACTGTACTTGATTAAATCCTATCAGGTGTGTCAAGGAAGAAAAGATCCCTGCCTTGCACGTAAGGCCTAAATACAGGCCAAAAAAATTATGATGATATACAAAAATGTCTTACATATAAATCATGACTACACAGTAACAAAAACCTCAATAGGAAAACACAATAAACGCGTAAGGTACCAAAATCCATTAGGAAAATTCACAACAAACAATTAATGGTTGGCACTCAATTTATACCAGCGTATTCATATATATCCTAGAGCATAACGGCTCTAATATATAGCCAGTTTAATAGCAATCAGAAATTGGAAATTCTATGTTCTTTGATCTTAGCAAAGATTTAAGCTAAATCCATATTAATATCATTAATCAATTTACTAATCGTACTAACCCATTTGACATGTTGCTTGATGTTTATGGTTCACAAATTTCTGGAAGTTCCTAACAATTAACAAGTTGCCCCTACCCAATTTTCTACATTCACTATCAATCTTGCCCCCTAAATATTTTGTCTATTGACGTAAGTCAGGAAGCAAAATAAAAACTTCACCATCATTAAATATATTGGCTGATTGATCTATTAGATATTTACAGTAAAAATGGAATACATCAAAAAGAAAAACATTCAAAAACGAACTTATTTGTAAGCTTAGACATAAACTAGACTAAATTTTTATACCGGGTTTCAACATTTCACATTAACATCAACCATTTATTGTTAGGGTGGAAAAGCACTACTGGTGCCTACTGTGTAGCAAAAATATGGACAAAAGTGGGTTGAACTTTGGACAAGGACTATTTTCGATAGCTTCACCCCAAAATGGAACGAACATTATACATGGGAAGTTTTTGACTGAGTGGCATAGTGGTAGTATATTTTGGAACTGTTAACCTTTGAAAATGATAATAATAATAATAATAAGATAATCCCATTGCTCAAAATTGTTAATAATTTGTAAACCCAATATGACACGATATTCGATTATCTAAATAGATGTGTACAAAGCTAGAACAGGATGTCATACATATACCCATGAACAAATATTTCTATGAATTCAGGTTTGCCTTCAAGTCAACATGCCGGTGAAATAATGAGGTACCACAAGTTTTCACTATCCTCAAGTTCATAGCCAGCAATTACTTAAGTGCAAATTGTAATTGTCGGTGCACATAATGTCAGATTTCAACAAAATATAACATAACCAAGTTTTAACAAAATATACTAATACATTATCATTTTCGGGTTGTAGACAACTATTTCAGGGTCAAAGAAATGTCTAGACGCAACAAGTTCGTATTTTTAAACTCAGGTGGGTTATATTCAACTAGCGAAAGCACAACTAAGCCAATACACAGAAGAGATATCATCAATAAGGTGCAACAGCAGTCTTGGTAACATTATTCATCTATATTCAACTAATTTTATTGAACAAATTCATTATATACAATTATTATTTGGTTTATGGATGCCGCTATTCAGTCTCCTTTGTGATTCACTTTGTAGCTATGCAGAAGTGTTGAACCCTGAAAGCTTCCAAATGATTTCTGTTGCGGATAATGACATAGCATTCAAGTTTCGCATGGTGCTTGAATTTGTTATTTTTTTTCATTTCTAGGAAGGTATTGTTTTGAAATCTAGTAATTCACGTTTCCAGTTTTCAACACAATGGAATTCAAGGCATGAAATTTTACAAATTATTCTTAGCTCTGAAGCATTCCCTCCGAAATAAGTCCATTCAAGAATAATAACAGGTTAAGGCCATGTTCCACTAGATGAGAGGAAAGAATCTTTCGCTTATGTGACTATAGGAACTTTTCCCTGGAGGCAATAATGGCTCGGAACAAAAGCTAGGAGTTAGCAGATTTAGATAAAGCTTGCTCGTGGCTTTAACTGCTCTTATCCATTGACGGGACTTCTTCAGCTAATGACTTAGGGAACCTGAAGGGCAAGGAAGAAGACTTCAAATTCATTCATTCCAGTTTTCAACCACAAAAACTCACAGCAATCAAATCAAGGCTTTTATTTACGTAGGAAATTCACTCAAAGCCATGGAACAAAGGGGGGCCATTACGCAACAACCAGCCATTAAAATTTTAGTTTAATCAGAATTATAATAATTAAACTAAGACTAATTGTAAGAGGATTCTTACCTTTCGGGAAGTAGTGATAAAGGTCGCGACTTTGACACACGTTCGGAGCCTAGTCTACACGTTGTCCTTGACGAGCCCAAGCGCATGTGGCGTTTTGGGTTGCCTTCAATGATTTCGGCTACGATCGAATGCGGGTGTGGCTGCGATGGAGGAAATATCGAAAAGAAGGCCACTTTTTTTATTTGAAAGATAATAGAATTTGGGAAAAAAGTTTTTGCTGAAGCTATTTTCGAGTTTGGGGAAAAAGAGGCAATTTTTTTCCCTTGCCAGAAGAAATGATAGAGGAGCTTGATTTATAGAAGAAGAAGCAGTGGATAAGAACAACGTATTGTCATAGGAAATAGGGTAGCTGCGATTTTTAAGATATAGGTCGGCACGATGTCTTCCTGTGGAAGGCTATATTTGATTTTAATTAAATATTAATCATACCGCGAATTAGCACGTAAGCCCCTAAATTCGCACCGCCATCACAACCTCCAAATGCGATAAAAAATATACGCTCCTCTTCGTCTTCACGTTCTGAATCCACTAAAAATTATTTGATTGTAACCCGACTCCATTTACATCAACGTTGTTTTAATTTTTAACCTATTTATTAGTTTATATCTTTTATTTCGTTTATCTACCAATAAGTCCATTCGTTTCAAAATTTTGAAATGTTGAATTCAATACCTTTATAAACACCAATATACACACATATCTAAGCCAATTTATATATATTTAACAAATAAAATCTCCAATTCGTTTAATGCTACTAATGTTTATTTATAATTTCAATCATTTGTATATTTCAAACTAAGTACAGTTCAAATTCAAATATCCGACCAAATTAAATTCAAATATTTGACAACAAATATTTGATTCACGACCAACCATTCTGAATTAAATATCCAATTCCTATTCAAAACCATATATTTGATGTTATTATCCTAGTATCAATATAAGATTGGTCTGTTAATGGTTAAATCTTCAATAAATTCCACATTCCTGTTGTCGCAATTTCTGGGACATTACAATCTTCCCCCCTTTAAAACTTTTCGTCCTCGAAAAGGAAAAATCGTTAGAGTTATACCAATATACACTTCAAATTTTCATATTCGTGAAATTTTTCCATAACTAAATTAAATATCGATATTCAAACCATCGATCCTCTTTCTTTATCTACCAAACTCTATTAACTCGGAAAGTCGAATTTCCTTTGGAGATTAACTATGATCAACTTCGATTTCATTTATTTCCATTCTCTTTAAATCACAATCAATTTTCTTAGACTGATTTTCTATCTCAAGATATTTTGAGATATTTTCCCATTTTTCATTCTATCTTATCTCCTAAAAGATTCAAACAACATAATTTTTTTCTCAAAACTAAGCTCTTTTTAAATTTTCAATTACTGCATAAGCTGGATTTGTGCATCTCAATTTATTACAAATTTCTTTATAAACATCATCTATCAACGTTACATATCGATCGTTGCAACCATTATTTTAAATCTCGCGAATATCGCCCGAGATCTCCTCCGAGATCTCGTTTTGGGCTACTTCCAAAATGAAAAAGAAAATATCACTCTATATCTACTTTCGAATATATGGTCCGAGATGTTGCAATATCAAACGATATATTGACTGAGACGAAATACTAGAATATCATCCGAGATCTTAGTTTTTTTGATTAAAATTTAAATTTGTGCCTGAACTAGAACTATAATTAAAAAACTCAAATTTAGCCATATCAATCTTTTGTTATTTTACATTTTGCATGTTAAATGACTATACTGTATGTTCGTATATGTTCTACAATGCTTATGATTTTCATATTTATCTTTTTACATACATGTTACATATGAAATTATGTATCTTAAGGCCTGTTTACGCTAAATTTTGTAATGTTTTGGATCCTTTTAATGTTTCCTGTCTAAAAATATTCCTGTTTTAAGGATATTACAATTTAGGGTATGATTATCTTTCGCAAAATAAAGAATAATAAATTTATTTTGCATTTCAAGTTTAAGTTACTACGATTTTGATAGCATTCATAAAAATCATTTTGTTAAAATATCATTTTTAACATATCATGTACCCCGAGATTGTTCCGATACGAACTTTCAAACCCGAGATGAAAATCCGAGATGAACTCCCGAGTTAGACTTATCTCGTCTGAGATCTCCCCCGATACAAGATCGAGTCTATAAACTCCCCGAGATGAAACGCGACCGATATCCGAGATTTAAAACCTTGGTTGCAACTGTAATGGGTCTAGGCTTAGCAATCATCAACCAAATCTCCTTACATTCAATCCATTCAATCTTTCTCCACTCATTAAAGAGCATAAATATCATCTCTTTAAATTGTCGCTTTGAAAATTTCCAAAATTCAAAATCTTTTTTAGCTTTTATTTGTACACAAGACATTTGTATTATTAATCCAAAACTATGAACTTGAAAATACTGCAAAAACCTCCTTTCTAACTTATTTAGTCAAATTATTGATTTGACACCATTTAACAACTCGAAGCTTGACAAGTCCATTGTCATTCTCACAGACGTTAGGCATACGCTGGCCAGAGGCATGACTAAAATCTCCAAGCACTAAATGTCCTTATTTCAACTCCTAGTGAAAATATTTCAAAAATTCTTTTTAAAAATAGATACGGAAGGTACCAATGTGATATTGATATGTTGATTGCTCATGAATCACAGATACATAATGGTTCCATCTGGATCCCCCAGAAAACATCCGTATCCGTAGGAAATAACTTCCCTGCGAATTTTGTCGTGAACATATCAACAGAAGATATTCAAGAATCAAAAGAAAATCTGAGGACGTTGAGTGTTGATTGCTCTCTCCCAAGGTCACGAAACAAATCATGAGATGATAAAATTAAATCAAGTCATGAAGACCAATCAGGTTACAAAGACGAATCAAGTCACGAAGACACAGTGTTGCATTAACAGGTGGCTCACTATCACTAAGATATCTCAAATATTCGCACGGCTTATCATACTACCTTTAGTAACTCTAGTGGTTACATCTCTTTCACGGGCAGACAATTTACCGCGTGGACCGCACGTACACAATGGTTACGCCTGGGTCCCCCAGGAAACATCCATACCCGTAAGCTTTCACAACTCTGGGGATTACCCCCTTATAATTCGACAGTAGATCGCAGCAGTCACAATGGTTACGTTTGGTTCCCCCAAGAAACATTCGTCTGTCGTAGGCTATTTGCAGCCCTGCGAATTACGTCACGGTCGAATCCAACGACACTAGATCGCAGCGATCACAACGGTTACGCCTGATTCCCTTATGAAACATCAGACCACCGTAGGCTATCTGCAGCCCTGCGAATTACGCTAGCAGTCGCGTTCAATGGCAACTCATGAGTTTTATGTCCGGACAACCTACTTCCACCAGCAGCATATCTCAACAAAGCTCGAAATTCAAAGGAGGAAGGTACTTTCCTTATTTTGCTTTGAAAACATATAATACTATCTTTAGTATAGTACTTCATTTCATGCTTCTCATAAATCATACTTATGTCAATTTACATAAGATTTTTCTTTCAAATCATATTATCAAACACCTCATCCTTACAAAAAAAATTGTATAAGATCTATCTCAATTCATTACCTTCTAAATCAAAGGTTTCCGAATGCGCTATATTCTTATACATATTCTCATAAGTTTCGAAAACTTCAATATTTAAAATCGAATATCCACAAATTTCCATTAAATTTTAAATCTTGATCTCTCAATCAATTTAGATATCTGATATCTTTTTAAACTCATATTTATAAATCTATTGGTTATAAACCAAATTCCTTTCCATATTTCAAAATGTTAAGTTCATCACTCAATTCAAAATTTTACTCTCAAAAGTTCAGAATTTTTAATTCTTATAACAAATTTCTCATTCACACATTGCTACTCCTTCAAATTCACACCTTTCGACCATCGATCATCAAGCAAACAACTTCCCAAGTATTGACCCTGAAGGCCGAAACCAACAACAGATCAACACCCAGAAAGTCATTCAACTTGACTAACATCAAGTCAGTTTCTAATTTCCTTAACTCCATTTCTTATCAAATCATTGCCTATGAAATTCTCGAATTTCAATTTACAATGCCACATCTCTTTTATGAAAAACATTAATTATAACGATATCATTATAATATCTTCTTAGAAATATTTCACTTTCAAGATTTCAAATAACATCATACAAATGAGATTAAACCATTAATAAATATTTCATAGAGTTTAAAAAAAAATCATAATCATTTTAAATAATTACACATAGTCTTGAGTCATTCAAACATGTACATAGGACATTTAGGATTACAAACGATAGTATTAAGAGAAAGAACTAACTTATTTAGGATTCACAATCTTCGATGATTGTTTGCTTTTTGATCAATAATCCATTTTTACACAAACTACTTCTACGATATTCAATGTTCTGGAGTCTCCACACAAGTACTAGTGCATTCCTCATCCCACATGACCCCACTCCTTGCAATTCTTACAATAATACGAGATGGAGCCATCTTTCTCTACGTATTTCACAGTTCTGACTCTAGCAAAGTGCAACACTGCATGTCTTCCCTGTTGTCTCTCGGAACAGTTTCGAGCTATATGTCTAATTTGCTTACAATGATAGCAAGCGATTGGTTCATTAGACGTCTCAGCAATGGCAGGCTTCTTCTCTCTTACCTTAAGACAACGACTGGGAAAAATGTCCCTTCTCTTGACATTTAAAACAGAAAATCTTAGATCGGTAAATTATTCCTTCTGTCTCCTTTCCTTTGTCTCTCTCTCCGCACGTAGCCGCGTAATGTCACTTTTTCTAACATCTATAACATACGACATTGTCATAGGGGCCAACTGTCTGTTTTTCCTTAATCCTCTTCTCATATTCCAACATTAATTCTTCCCTTCTTTTACGTTATGCCGCTCTTCGTTCTCGACGTGCAGCTTTTTGTTCTTCAGTTCTTGCCAATCTATTTTATCAAAACCTATTACCTCTTACGATCTTTGAAAACATTTCCAATTTATCATATTTATTTCCTATAATTCTAGAAAATATCTTATTACCATTGGAAAACATTTTCATATACTCACAAATCTTTATTTTTTTTATCAAAAATATACTTTATTCTCATGAAATATTTCAAAATTCGTTATTTTGAGTAAAACCAGATGTTAAATAAAACATCGTTATTCCCACTTGCTGTTGACACTGATTAGGTCACTTCACTTAACCAATTCTTACTATCGAACCTTATCCATTTCTTAGTCAACAATGAAGTCAGTCAAATTGAGGTATAATTACCTCTCAGACCTTAACTGAACAACATTATAAACTTCGAAATAGATAGGTTCGCAAGTTCAAACACCAACAAATCATTCATTCACGTAACTTTCGAATTCAAGCTGAGACCTTACTTCTTTTACGAAAATTATTGATTACAACAATAATTCACGCTTTCAAAATGTTTAACTTTAAATATTTTATTCATTAATCTGAATATAAACAATTTATTAATAATATATTAAAAATTTATTAAAAACAAAAAGTACATAATTGATTCCCGCGAAAAATCTTCTGTTTGAATAATCCAATATTCAGAACTTCGGAAAAATCTCATTTGATTTATATTCTGAACTCCAGAATAATCTCACCATATTGGTCAACTCCATTTTCTTTATTCTCAATTTTATTTGCAACATTTTTGCTATCACACGTTATTCACTTCTAAAAAGTGAATATCATTTCCTTCATAGGAATCTGGACTAGTCACATCAAATTAGCTTTGATTTTATTTAAACATAGGTTCTAATCTCCTCACAATCTTCATTCATATATTGCTTCACTCATAACTCTCATTTACCATTCACTTCTTGTTAATCAATTAACAAGTTCATAACATACTATCGAATTCATATATTTGATCATACTTTATTGGTTTAAAACCAATTGTGATTTATCTTGCCAAGTTATGAATAACTTAAATCAATGACACAATCGTATTCCAATTACAACCCTCTTCATTTTATTCTTTGATTTTATTTTCATTAATTTATATTCCGAATATAATTCATCGTTTCCTTTTTGCAATGATTTCAAATTTTTTTAATTCAAATTCATATCTGAATTCTTATTTCCAAAATTTCCAGTTGTCTTTGATTGTTAAAATACACAATTAGAGAATTTTATTTGTTGATTATGACGAAAAGGAATTTCGCTCAATCCGAACCAGTCGCTAAACCGACCGAGACCGTTCGAAACGCCTGATTGTTTTGAGAACATGACAAAATAGAACGCAGACAAAAGAACATTTCATTGTTTATTAAAACAATTCTATCAGAATACAAGAATATACAGAGTATAAACAAATAATATACATTTACCAAATATCAGAGATTACAATAAATTACATAGCAGCGGAAAATAATACAATACACAACTGAAGGAGATATACAGATACAAAGCTTTTCGGATATCATTCCAGCTGTAAACCGGGATCCTATGAATATAAATCTACAAAACCAAAACTACTAGCTGCCCGTGTCGAAAATAAGGGCACCCAGAGTTTAGGTTAAAACAATAAACTCCAGGTCAGTCATGGGACTGGTGTGAGAACTAAAACAGTTATTTAAAACTTTACTTTAAATCAGACATATCAAGGGACCACGCCGTATAACACGGAACGGGTTTCCTCCCAAGAATACCAGTGCATATAACCAAACAGCGAAATGCTTTTTGGAAAAATGAACTATTATAAGACCCAGGTCCTATCACACAATGCAACGCAAGCCGGGGGATAGGGTTTTCCATTATAATAGCCAAACATGCTTAGTATGTTTAAAACAAATCGTTTGATACTATAATAAGTGCATAGTGTATAAAACAACTTCAAATCATAAGTATCAATCATAGACGGCATGGGTACCGTATATCATGTCGCCATACTAGTTCTACAATTAAAACCGCAAAATCACGTATTTGGAAGTTGGATTTTCATCTATGAACCGAGGCCAGGGATCGTCCTCTACCGATTCGAGACGCTCTAGCCCGTGTCTCAGGACCCAGACTCAGGTGGGCCTTGGATCGTCAGGGTCGGTCCACCGATGTGGATTATTATGCCTGAACACTGTGTTTCCCCACCCTATGGGGTGTCAATGAGCCAACGAATGACTCCATCGGACCCGTATCGTCCGATCAAACCGAGGCACCTCGCAACATCCACATAAGTCAAACTCGTCAGGGCATGTAAAACCACTGATGCCACTTCTAGCTAGAAAGAAACGCATGTCCTCCCCGAGGTCCGTCTCCCGTTTTTGGTTCATACCGGGTGTGAAACTCATGAAGTAAACGTTACACAAAGCTACGCCACAAAGGCCGTGCTTCGATCATCAACCAAAAGACTTTGCTTTTGAACAGAAGCCTTGATAATTTGCCACTTAGGCATGCCACACAGGAAATTCACTCTATGCGTTTGATATCCATCAGTATATAACCCCTGAGCTCGTACGTCTCAGAGAAGGGCGTTAAGCAAGAGAATAAATTCTCCGCCGCCAAACAGATGTATATTTAATAGAAATCACTCACACAGACTAAAATCCAATGTCAGACACACAGTCCATTTACAAGTCCGTTCTGGGTCTGAACGAAACCGGAGGCACCTAGTACCCCGCATATCCATCGATCTCCAGGTACGTCTGGACGACCACCAACTGATTCCCTCCTCTTGGGTGTACGGCCCAATCAAGATCATCAGTAATTATCCAAACGACGTGAAGACCTCCGGTCTTCAACCATCGTCTTCATCTTCGACTAATCATCGAATCAGTTATTCAGAATGGGATAAACCCGGTCTTTCTGAATAACTCGCGTATATAATAAACATGTGTTACACAAACACAACATACGCCTCATTCCAATTCATCAGTCACTAACCGTAAATTAGCAAGAGAATAATTCCCCAAATATTAACTACGAATGCCGAAACCAACATCAGATCAATACCCAGGAAACTGTTCTGCTTAGCTAACCTACAGCTAGTTTCTAAATTTCACATTCTCAGGTAAAGGTTCCCATTAATTTTATCAAAGATAAATTCCTTTAAATTTATTCTTTAATCTTCCTTTGAATATCACTTCAAACTAGTCGGGATTAATGAACCTTACCAAAGTAATCATTTGTTTTAATTTCCCAATCCCAACCTATTCATCCCATGAAGTAAAACTGGTAATACTTCATATCTAACACCACGGTGTTATCGGTAAATTCAATTACCATTTCACGTTCAAATCTAATTAAAGATTTGACTATCGCCTGGAGCAAAACTGGTGATACTCCATTCTCGATCTTTTCAATCAAATTAAAGATTCATTAAAACTCCACTTAGTTTTAATCTTTAACTGGGTTAAAGAGTCGGTGTCATTTAAAACACGGTTCACGATAAACCCCAAAATCACATCACATTTCAATCAGTCCCTAACCGTAAATTAGCAAGTGAGCAATTCCCTAAGTATTAACGCCGAAGGCCGAAACCAACATCAGATCAATACCCCAAAAACCATTCAACTTAACTAATCTCCAGTTAGTTTCTGATTTTCTAAGCTCCTTTTAGGTCTAAGAACAATATTATTGAAGATACCGTTCACGACAACCCAAAATCACATTTCATTGATTATCGGGTTAAAGAACAAGTGTTATTTAAAACACTGTTCATGATAAACCCAAAAATCAATACCAATTCAATCCCAATTAAATATTATTTAATTTGTACACTTGATTAAATCTAAATAAAAAGATTTAATCTTTTTCTCAACTGGGCCTAAGAACAGTGTTAATGAAGACACCATTCACGACAAACCCAAATCACATTTGATATTAAATACAAGGCTCTGAATAGAAAATATATTGGCTTATATTCAATATCAAATTCTACGACCAACAAATATCGTATTGGAAATAACGATATATATATATATATATATATATATATCTTTCAAATTTCCATAACAACATCTGTATAATCACGAAACCCAACATCGAACTATTCCGAAGATGATTTCGATTCAAATCCCTTCCAATTCAATCATTGGAAATCCTGGTTATTTTCAAAACCATTTCAAATCTAATTTATTTATTTTAAAAATAAACATATTATTATTCTAGTTCAAAACTAGTTCATTTCGATAAAAATCTATTTTTATCCTTTCAAATATGGAATTTTTCATCCCAATTCTTCTCAAATCATTTCTTATGATTTTACACAAATTATTACTATTTTTAATAATTTTATCAAGGCCCGTACAGTCGATTTCCATCAACGGCCATCG
Organism: Allium sativum; assembly: GCA_030737875.1. Classification (NCBI taxonomy): domain Eukaryota; kingdom Viridiplantae; phylum Streptophyta; class Magnoliopsida; order Asparagales; family Amaryllidaceae; genus Allium; species Allium sativum. The sequence goes on from CM060922.1 coordinate 691,901,033, forward strand.
AACTGCACTTACAGCGACCTTTTCCAAATTTGATTTGGACATAATTCCAAATCCAACCGTTAGATTTCTAATATTCGTTAGAAAGCTCTTTTCGATACGAACCCAACGGTTCCGGTTTTAGGAGAATCCGACGGTCGGATCTCCTGTAATATCCGTTCGAAGTCAATGGTCGAAATTCACGAACTACTGCAGCGCGTTCTATTCAGGCCATTATATTATATATATAATATATACTTCGTCGATTTCCTTTTAAAAACGTATTTTATAAATCGTTTTAAATTCGTTTTCAAAACGATTTCAACTTCTTTTCAAATTCAAATCAAAACTGAATTTTTCCTTCTATATTCGTTTTAAATTCATTTTAAATTGTTTTCAATTCAAATTGACTTCTAATTCAATTTCCGTTCGTTTTCAATTCAATTTCAAGTCGAATTCATTTCTATTCAATTTCAATTCGAACTTCAATCCTTTTGAAAATATCAGATTTTGAAATCACTTTCGATATTCATTATAAAATGAATAAAATCGATATAAATATCGTTCACATAAAAATGGCGTCAATCTAATCAACACGGCTTCATATATTTCTATTTTCAAATATTACTTTTTAAATATTTTATTTCAAATATTTCTATTTCAAAACTGGAATGAGGCCCAATCAATTACCATATAATATTAATTATATGGATTTCTACAACACATGTATACAATAACAACGATGAATAATCAACCATCATCCAAAGTGCATTCTATACTGTATAAGCATCAAATATAAATATTTAACGCTCATAACAGTCTGTCAATCAATCGATCGACATACAACTAATTATTGGGATTAGTGTATGTCATATATCACCCCAATACCCGTATGGGGTTTCAAACAATCAAACACAGATTGTATTTGTGCAGTTGGGCGATGTATAAAATTTATCGTCCAAATCAATATAAGTCAAATGTGTGTATATAAACCAATCGTCCGATTCGTTTATTTTTATTTTATTTCATATACACATTAAAAATTCTATTTTTAACTATAAAATATTTTCAACTATATAAATATTTTATTTCATTTCACATCACATCACACATTTAACTACACATCAAAATCAAACAACCAAGCATACAAGTCGTCCATGGTCCGTGGACGACGGGTGTCGGGTGCTACTAAACACCGTCTGCATCCTAGTATATATTATTAACTAGAAAACAAAATTAAAAGGTGAGAAGTTCTCACCGACTAGCTAAACCAAACGCCTCGACTCTTCATATGTAGAAAATCTCCGTCGTTTCTTCTTTCATCACTTTCGTCATCCGTATTCACTACATATATAAAAATCGAATTTTTACTTCGTTGTTCAATATATAAAAATCGAATTTTTATTTCGCTACTCAATATATAAAAATCGAATTTTTATTTTGCTACTACATACAAGGAAAAATTATATTTTTCCCATGCTATTCTATATAAAAAGACTATATTTTTACACTGCTATTCTATATAAAAAGATTATATTTTTACAATGCTAGTCTATATAGAAAGATTATATTTTTAAACCGATATTCATATAATAAAAAAAATCATATTTTTATTTGCTATTCGTATAAATAAAAATCACTTCTTTCTCTATAAACAAAAATCGAACACTTTTTTACACTCTACATAAATAAAAAACATATTTTTATTTATAAAAATCCAATCTTTTTAACTTTAAAAATCTCGCCTTTATATATTTAAAGAACTCATCTTTTTATTTTTAAAGGACTCATCTTTTTGGTGTTAAAACCCAATCTTTCTCATTTCTAAAAATCTTAGAACTGCATGAATAAAATACATTTAACTTCATGAATAAAAATCGTTTAACTTTCTAAATAAAAATCATATACATTTCTAAATAAAAATCAAAACTTTTCTTTAATAAAAATCTATTTATTTTATTTGCTAAACCTATAAGAAAACTGATTATTTAAAATAAACAAAAATAAAAAGAAAAAACAAAACAAAACTTACGGTGGTGTAAAGGGGAGGGGCGCGTCCTTCAGTTGGAGAGGAGGGGAAGGAGAATCGAGATCGGGGCGGGGTGGTCGTGGGGACTGGCGCAGGCGACAGGGGGTTGTGGCCTGGTGGTAGAGGGTCGCGTCAGCAACTGGGGAGGAGAGGGAGGGTCGGCGCCTCCTACGGCGGTGGTGGAGGCGGCCTACGGCGACGGCGGTGGCATCACGGGGGAACGCGACTTCGATTTGGGTTTTTTTTTATTTTAAGAAAACTGACAGGGTATGAGAGAATAAGGAGGGAGGCCCTATATGTATTAATTTATTTTATTTTATTTTAATCCAAATGGTAACTTTTATTTTCGAACTCGAAATCAAGCCCACCGCCTGTCGTCCATAGCTAAGTACCCCCATTCCGAACACAATGGGATATGTATTGTAGGCTGATTCGATCGTTTCGATCATTTTTCGTCAAAATCAACATATAACTCTATATATTGAATTTGAACGCACATTTCAATTTACCGGGGTCACATGCGAACTCTAAAAATTCCCGAAAAATATTTTCTAGCTTCGTATTGACGATACGGTCCTAACAAAGCTAATTACGTCGAATTCTGAGACCGTTGGAAAAATGGCCATTTTCCAGTCGATTAAAATCAACTGAAACTGGTCAAACACGTTTTCTTTTGCCACGCTCACATATTGATTCGAAAAATTATGAAAATTGGCATCTAGCAATAACTTGACGTCGCGGATCCAAAAAAAGTGGTTTCGTCGAAATCCAAGGTCGTTTGCAAATTTTCCATTTTTAAGGGCTAGAATTCCATAGCGACTATTTTGAATTTTCAACTGGGCATAACTTTTGACCCCCGCTATGAAATCTTGATTTTTCAGATTCGTTGGAAAGATATTATCAATTAGATTCGAATATTTTTGGTTTCACTAAAATCCGGCTTATATTGCACCCGGTACATTCATTTGAAGTTTGAAATCGAATTACCGAACTACCGCGCCATTTTCGATTCCTTTTCTAATTTAAAATAAATATTTATATTCTAACGACGATCTATATAAATATATACGTTTGAATTCCATTCAAAATAAATTTCTCGTTGTTTTTATTTAAAATATTCATTTTAAATATTCAAAACTCATTAAAATTGCCAAAATAAAAATTTTAAATTGGCCCAGATTTCCGGGTTATAACAATCTCCCCCACTTAAAACTTTTCGTCCCCGAAAAGGAATGAAGCCGAAAGTTGTTTAACTAATCAACTCAACTTCCATTGTTTTGACTACGGCTTAAGTTCTTCAACTTTTCAGTTTCTAAGAACTTCTCAAATTTTTCAAAAATTTGGCTAACACCCTAAATTTCCGAAAAATTTCTCCATAACCTCCCCTGCACCGGGAGCACCCGGAAAATCCCAAAATTGCCATACAGGCCCTCTGATCTCAAAAAGAAAAAGCCAAGCGGCTAGCCAATTGGCTCATAAAATCATCATCACCCAAACAAAACAGTAAATTATGGTAAACATGTACCTATTTGTCGGGCAAACAATTTTATTCTTCTGCTCTAGCCTCTTTGCTATGACCTGTTCAATGTAAGTACATGTATATGCAAGCAAATGCGATAAATTTTCAATACAATTCACTATTTGATCATTTTGGCTATAGGGTACAAATTTTAATTAATCAACCAATAATCACAACTCAACCATCAATCAATTAGTTGATTGGCTTTTCAAATTCATAACTTTGATATATAGTCAAAAAATCAGATTTTTGATGCCAAATCACAGCAATAAGCCCTATCTAGTTTCGGTTCTCACACCAGTCAATTGGAAATATATAGAAATCTCACTTTCATCGCTCGAAAATAAATACTGGCGATGGTGCCCCGTCACCATAATTATCCCCGGGCAACTAGAGTGTGATCCTATAACTATCCAGTACATTAAAACTTCAAATTCACGTTTGCAAGACATATATGCAAAATCTTTATATATTGGATTGTCCCAATTCAATATAAAATAAATAATCAAATACGAATAATTGATTTAAATTTCAAAACAAAATTTGTTTTCATTTTTAAAAAAAATATATACTCTTCACACTCGTTCTAGGATACTACTGATCCCATCTCTAACGAGTCATTCCCATTGGATATTACTAATCCAGTTTCTGATGATTTCTTTCGTATGGTTCTAATGTGTCTTGTTCTCTGAGCTTTGTAAACCAAAGCTCTGATACCAACTGTGACGAAAAGGAATTTCGCTCGATCCGAACCAGTCGCTAAACCGACCCAGACCGTTCGAAACGCCTGATTGTTTTGAGAACATGACAAAATAGAACGCAGACAGAAGAACATTTCATTGTTTATTACAACAATTCTATCAGAATACAAGAATATTCAGAGTATAAACAAATAATATACATTTACCAAATATCAGAGATTACAATAAATTACATAGCAGCGGAAAATAATACAATACACAACTGAAGGAGATATACGGATACAAAGCTTTCCGGATATCATTCCAGCTGTAAACCAGGATCCTGTGAATATAAATCTGCAAAACCAAAACTACTAGCTGCCCGTGTCAAAAATAAGGGCACCCAGAGTTTAGGTTAAAACAATAAACTCCAGGTCAGTCATGGGACTGGTGTGAGAACTAAAACAGTTATTTAAAGCTTTACTTTAAATCAGATATATCAAGGGACCACGCCGTATAACACGGAACGAGTTTCCTCCTAAGAATACCAGTGCATGTAACCAAACAGCGAAATGCTTTTTGGAAAAATGAAGCTATTATAAGACCCAGGTCCTATCACATAATGCAACGCAAGCCGAGGGATAGGGTTTTCCCTTATAATAGCCAAACATGCTTAGTATGTTTAAAACAAATCGTTTGATACTATAATAAGTGCATAGTGTATAAAACAACTTCAAATCATAAGTATCAATCATAGACGGCATGGGTACCATATATCATGTCGCCATACTAGTTCTACAATTAAAACCGCAAAATCACGTATTTGGAAGTTGGATTTCCATCTATGAACCGAGGCCAGGGATCGTCCTCTACCGATTCGAGACGCTCTAGCCCGTGTCCTAGGACCCAGACTCAGGTGGGCCTTGGATCGTCAGGGCCGGTCCACCGATGTGGATTATTATGCCTGAACACTATGTTTCCCCACCCTATGGGGTGTCAATGAGCCAACGAATGACTCCATCGGACCCGGATCGTCCGATCAAACCGAGGCGCCTCGCAACAGCAACATCCACATAATTCAAACTCGTCAGGGAATGTAAAACCGCTGACGCCAGTTCTAGCTAGAAAGAAACGCATGTCCTCCCCGAGGTCCATCTCCCGTTTTTGGTTCATACCGGGTGTGAAACTCGCGAAGTAAACGTTACACAAAGCTACGCCACAAAGGCCGTGCTTCGATCATCAACCACAAGACTTTGCTTTTCAACAAAAGCCTTGATCATTTGCCACTTAGGCATGCCACACAGGCAATTCACTCTATGCGTTTGATATCCATTAGTATATAACCCCTGAGCTCGTACGTCTCAGAGAAGGGCGTTAAGTAAGAGAATAAATTCTCCGCTGCCAAACAGATATATATTTAATAGAAATCAATCACACAGACTAAAATCCAATGTCAGACACATAGTCCATTTACAAGTCCGCTCTGGGTCTGAATGAAACCGGAGGCACCTAGTACCCCGCATATCCATCGATCTCCAGGTACGTCTGGACGACCACCAACTGATTCCCTCCTCTTGGGTGTACGGCCCAATCAAGATCATCAGTAATTATCCAAACAACGTGAAGACCTCCGGTCTTCAACCATTATCTTCATCTTCGACTAATCGTCGAATCAGCTATTGAGAATGGGATAAACCCGGTCTTTCTGAATAACTCGCGTACATAATAAACATGTGTTACACAAACACAACATATGCCTCATTCCAATTCATTAGTCACTAACCATAAATTAGAAAGAGAATAATTCCCCAAATATTAACCCCGAAGGCCGAAACCAACATCAGATCAATACCCAGGAAACCGTTCTGCTTAGCTAACCTACATCTAGTTTCTAAATTTCACATTCTCAGGGAAAGGTTCCCATTAATTTTATCAAAGATAAATTCCTTTAAATTTATTCTTTAATCTTCCTTTGAATATCACTTCAAACTAGTCGGGATTAACAAACCTTACCGAAGTAATCATTTGTTTTAATTTCCCAATCCCAACCTATTCATCCCATGAAGTAAAACTGGTAATACTTCATATCTAACACCACGGTGTTATCGGTAAATTCAATTACCATTTCACATTCAAATCTAATTAAAGATTTGACTATCGCCTGGAGCAAAACTGGTGATACTCCGTTCTCGATCTTTTCAATCAAATTAAAGATTCATTAAAACTCCACTTAGTTTTAATCTTTAACTGGGTTAAAGAATCAGTGTCAATTAAAACACGGTTCACGATAAACCCCAAAATCACATCACATTTAAATCAGTCCCTAACCGTAAATTAGCAAGTGAGCAATTCCTTAAGTATTAACCCCGAAGGCCGAAACCAACATCAGATCAATACCCTAGAAACCATTCAACTTAACTAATCTCCAGTTAGTTTCTGATTTTCTAAGCTCCTTTTGGGTCTAAGAACAGTATTATTGAAGATACCGTTCACGACAACCCAAAATCACATTTCATTGATTATCGGGTTAATGAACAAGTGTTATTTAAAACACTGTTCACGATAAACCCAAAAATCAATACCAATTCAATCCCAATTAAATATTATTTAATTGGTACACTTGATTAAATCTAAATAAAAAGATTTAATCTTTTTCTAAACTGGGCTTAAAAATAGTGTTAATGAAGACACCATTCACGACAAACCCAAATCACATCTGATATTAAATACAAGGCGCTGAATAGAAAATATATCGGCTTATATTCAATATCAAATTCTACGACCAACAAATATCGTATTGGAAATAACGATATATATATATATATCTTTCAAATTTCCATAACAACATCTGTATAATCACGAAACCCAACATCGAACTATCCCGAAGATGATTTCGATTCAAATCCCTTCCAATTCAATCATTGGAAATCCTAGTTATTTTCAAAACCATTTCAAATCTAATTTATTTACTTTAAAAATAAACAAATTATTATTCTAGTTCAAAACTAGTTCATTTCGATAAAAATCTATTTTTATCCTTTCAAATATGGAGTTTTTCATCCCAATTCTTCACAAATCATTTCTTATGATTTTACACAAATTATTACTATTTTTAATAATTTTATCAAGGCTCGTACAGTCGATTTCCATCAACGGCCATCGAACTGCACTTATAGCGACCTTTTCCAAATTTGATTTGGACATAATTCCAAATCCAACCGTTAGATTTCAAATTTCTAATATTCGTTAGAAAACACTTTTCGATACGAACCCAACGGTTCTGGTTTTAGGAGAATCCGACGGTCGGATCTCCCGTAATGTCCGTTCGAAGTCAATGGTCGAAATTCACGAATATATACTTCGTCGATTTCCTTTTAAAAACGTATTTTATAAATCGTTTTAAATTCGTTTTCAAAACGATTTCAACTTCTTTTCAAATTCAAACCAGAATTGATTTTTTTTCCTTCTAAATTTTTTTTAAATTCATTGCAAATTGTTTTCAATTCAAATTGACTTCTAATTCAATTTCCGTTCGTTTTCAATTCAATTCAATTTCAATTCGAAGTCATTTCTATTTAATTTCAATTCGAATTCATTTCTATTCAATTTCAATTCGAACTACAATCCTTTTCAAAATATAAGATTTTGAAATCACTTTCAATATTCATTATAAAATAAATAAAATCGATATAAATATCGTTCACGTAAGAATGGCGTCAATCTAATCAACACGGCTTCATATATTTCTATTTTCAAATATTACTTTTTAAATATTTTATTTCAAATATTTCTATTTCAAAACTGGAATGAGGCCCAATCAATTACCATATAATATTAATTATATGGATTTTCTACAACACATGTATACAATAACAACGATGAATAATCAACCATCATCCAAAGTGCATTCTACAATATATAAGCATCAAATATAAATATTAAACGCTCATAACAGTCTGTCAATCAATCGATCGACATACAACTAATTATTGAGATTAGTGTATGTCATATATCACCCCAATACCCGTGTGGGGTTTCAAACAATCAAACACAGATTTTATTTGTGAAGTTGGGCAATGTATAAAATTTATCGTCCCAATCAATATCATTCAAATGTCTGTATATAAACAAATCGTCTGATTTGTTTATTTTTATTTTATTTCATATACACATTGAAAATTCTATTTTTAACTATAAAATATTTTCAACTATATAAATATTTTATTTCATTTCACATCACATCACACATTCAACTACACATCAAAATCAAACAACCAAGCATACAAGCCGTCCATGGTCTGTGGACGACGGGTGTCGGGTGCTACTAAACACCGTCTGCATCCTAGTATATATTATTAACTAGAAAACAAAATTAAAAGGTGAGAAGTTCTCACCGACTAGCTAAACCAAACGCCTCGACTCTTCATATGTAGAAAATCTCTGTCGTTTCTTCTTTCATCACTTTCGTCATCCGTATTCACTACATATATAAAAATCGAATTTTTACTTCGCTATTCAATATATAAAAATCGAATTTTTATTTCATTACTCAATACATAAAAATCGAATTTTTATTTCGCTACTTCATACAAGGAAAAATTATATTTTTCCCATGCTATTCTATATAAAAAGACTATATTTTTACACTGCTATTCTATATAAAAAGGTTATATTTTTACAATGCTAGTCTATATAAAAAGATTATATTTTTAAACCGATATTCATATAATAAAAAAAATCAGATTTTTATTTGCTATTCGTATAAATAAAAATCACTTCTTTCTCTATAAACAAAAATCGAACCCTTTTTTACACTCTACATAAATAAAAATCATATTTTTATTTATAAAAATCCAATCTTTTTAACTTTAAAAATCTCGCCTTTATATATTTAAAGAACTCATCTTTTTATTTTTAAAGGACTCATCTTTTTGGTGTTAAAAACCCAATCTTTCTCATTTCTAAAATCTTAGAACTGCATGAACAAAATACATTTAACTTGATGAATAAAAATCATTTAACTTTCTAAATAAAAAACATTTACATTTCTAAATAAAAATCAAAACTTTTCTTTAATAAAAATCTATTTATTTTATTTGCTAAACCTATAAGAAAACTGATTATTTAAAAAAAACAAAAATAAAAAGAAAAAAAAACAAAACTTACGGTGGTGTAAAGGGGAGGGGCGCGTCCTTCAGTTGGAGCGGAGGGGAAGGAGAATCGAGATCGGGGCGGGGTGGTCGTGGGGACTAGTGCAGGCGACAGGGGGTTGCGGCCTGGTGGTGGAGGGTCGCGTCAGCAACTAGGGAGGAGAGGGAGGGTCGGCGCCTCCTACGGCGGTGGTGGAGGCGGCCTACGGCGACGGGGGTGGCATCACGGGGGAGCGCGACTTCGATTTTGTTTTTTTATATTTTAAGAAAACTGACAGGGTATGAGAGAATAAGGGGGAGGCCCTATATGTATTAATTTATTTTATTTTATTTTAATCCAAAAAGTAACTTTTATTTTCAAACTCGAAATCAAGCCCACCGCCTGTCGTCCATAGCTAAGTATCCCCATTTCGAACACAATGGGATATGTATCATAGGCTGATTCGATCGTCTCGATCAGTTTTCGTCAAAATCAACATATAACTCTATATATTGAATTTGAACGCACATTTCAATTTACTGGGGTCACATGCGAACTCTAAAAATTTCCGAAAAATATTTTCTAGCTTTGTATTGATGATACGGTCCTAACAAAACTAATTTCGTCAATTCTGAGACCGTTGGCAAAATGGCCATTTTCCAGTCGATTAAAATCAACTAAAACTGGTCAAACGCGTTTTCTTTTGCCATGCTCACATATTGATTCGAAAAATTATGAAAATTGGCATCTAGCAATAACTTGACGTCACGGATCCAACAAAAGTGGTTTCGTCGAAATCCGAGGTCGTTTGCAAAATTTCCATTTTTAAGGGCCAGAATTCCATAGCGACTATTTTGAATTTTCAACTGGGCATAACTTTTGACCCCCTCTATGAAATCTTGATTTTACGGATTCGTTGTAAAGATATTATCAATTAGATTCGAATATTTTTGGTTTCACTAAAATCTGGCTTATATTGCACCCGGTACATTCATTTGAAGTTTGAAATCAAATTATCGAACTACCGCGCCATTTTCGATTCCTTTTCTAATTTAAAATAAATATTTATATTCTAACGACGATCTATATAAATATATATGTTTGAATTCCATTCAAAATAAATTTCTCGTCGTTTTTATTTAAAATATTCATTTTAAATATTCAAAATTCATTAAAATTGCCAAAATAAAAATTTTAAATTGGCCCAGATTTTCGGGTTATTACATTGATTCTCCTAATTTTTCTTCCTTAAATATTATTCGATAATGGATATGAGATTCAAAAACTAAGGGGATCCTATCGAAGAATAGCCCTCGCAGCTCTAGATCCGAAGAATGGGGATTCCGAGATGAATTTTAAATCTCAAAATAAATTTTTGTTTCCGCTGTACTAATTTCAAAATACTACCAAAATAATTTTCCTTTCAAAATATATTTTAAAAATTATTAATACTTTCAAAATTTTATTTCAAAACTTTTTCTTTTCAAAATCTGTTTTTAAACCCAATAAGCTAAGCTTAGAATAAACCCAAGCTCTGATACCACTTGTAACGTCCCGCCTTTTTAACCGTTTCAAATCGGTAGTTAAACCAACATAAAATGTTCAAGTCAACAGATCGTTATTTAGCTAACATAGTTTAAAACAGGATCAACACAGAACACCAAATAATTAGATAAACAGTATTGAATAGCGAAATAAAATTTTATATATTAATCAGAAATTTTGATACAAGGTTTTTTTTTTAGTATAGACGAATGTAATAATAATTTGAATACAAAGAAAATCTTCACTGGTTTTAAAAAAACATCAGAGTGCATCGCCTTTGGAATTCCCAGCTTTGCCAATCTTCGAATCTTAAGCTGAAATCTTTAAATCTGCAATGCTCGGGTCTGACCCAAGCATTCATGCAAAAACATAAAACACTTGAGTCAGGATTAATCCTTTGTTCAAGAAAATTAACTTCAATGGAAACTGAAATATAACAGTTGATTCTAACTTCCATTCTATGACATGAAAAAAAACATTCAGGGATGCCATATCTGATTCCATGTCAATAACAGGATCAAGTGTAGTATATGTTTATATTATTTATATCTTCAAGGACCGGTGTCATGAGAGCTTGCCTATCCACAGTGTATACACGTGTGGATGGACCTCAACTTTCCATAACAAACATGAGATATTAGCACAGCACCTTGGGACAAAACAAGTCAAAACAAAATATATATGTATACATGTATGTGGATGATACGTATATACATATACGATAGTATATGTATACACATATGCATCGGCCACCACATATATACAAAATAATACTACAACGGGTACAAGTGACACAAATTTATAACCAATTTTAAGGGCAGCATGCTTGCAAAACCTAGGGATATCTATATACTATTACTTCAGAAACCAAATATAGATGCAATCCAAGCCAATTTCACAATATACAGATATTCCAGTTTTTTTAAGATTTATATATGTTAACATATATGTAGTCAGGTATCAACCTTTACCAATTGAGGTAGTGGTCGACTATGTGCAAGTTTTTAAGCAAAGCACAGGAAGTTTGTTAACAACCACAACATACTATATATGGCACACAACTAGACCCTCAAGTATTTGGATTGAATGTGAACAACGCTTCCAGGTATATAACAAAGTAGTGTGTGCTATAAAGGATAGAGTGTGCGTTCAGTTTCAAGTAGGAAGTAGCAACTTATCTATTTCACAAAGTATAAACTTTACGCATGGAATTTCTACAGGGTGTCCACATTCTTAGCATGAGTTTTATATAATCAATAAACAATAGATCTAAACAAAAAGTACATGACATTCTTGGAGTTACCATTCTTCCAGTCATATTACATTTAGATGGTCAGATTTAATCATTCTACTATATGTGAACTACATTCAGCATCACATATTGCTTGGTTATACTGTAATTGATTAAATCCTATCAGGTGTATCAAGGAAGAAAAGATCCCTGCCTTGCACATAAGGCCTAAATACAGGCCAAAGAAATAATGATGATATACAAAAATGTCTTACATATAAATCATGACTGCACAGTAACAAAAACCTCAATAGGAATACACAATAAACACGTAAGGTACCCAAATCCATTAGGAAAATTCACAACAAACAATTAATGGTTAGCACTCAATTTATACCAGCGTATTCATATATATCCTAGAGCATAACGACTCTAATATATAGCCAGTTTAACAGTAATCAGAACTTGGAAATTCTATGTTCCTTGAACTTCGCAAAGATTTAAGCTAAATCCATATTAATATCGTTAATAAATTTACTAATTATACTAACCCATTTAACTTGTTGCTTGATGTTTATGGTTCACAAATTTCTGGAAGTTCCTAACAATTAACAAGTTGCCCCTACCCAATTTTCTACATTTACTATCAGTCTTGTCCCCTAAATATTTTGTCTATTGGCGTAAGTCATGCAGCAAATAAAAACTTCACCATCATTAAATATATTGGTTGATTTATCTATTGGATATTTACAGTAAAAATGGAATACATCAAAAAGAAAAACATTCAAAAACGAACTTATTTATATGCTTAGACATAAATTAAATTAAATTTTTATATCGGGTTTCAACATTTCACATTAGCATCAACAATATATTGTTAGGATGGAAAAGCACTACTGGTGCCTATTGTGTAGCAAAAATATGGAAAAAAGTGGTTTGAACTTTGAAAAGGACTATTTTCGATAGCTTCACCCCAAAATGGAATGAACAGTATACATGGGAAGTTTATGACTGAGTGACATAGTGGCAGTATATTTTGGAACTGTTAAACTCTGGAAAAATAATAATAAGATAATCCCATTTCTCAAAACTGTTAATAATCGTAAACACAATATGACACAATATTCGATTATCTAAATAGATGTATATAAAGCTGGAACAAGATGTCATACATATATACCCATGAACAAATATTTCTATGAATTCAGGTTTGGCTTCAAGTTAACATGCTGGTGAAATAATGAAGTACCACAAGTTTTCACTATCCTCAAGTTCATAGCCAGCAATTACTTAAGTGCAAATTGTAATTGTCGGTGCACATAATTTCAGATTTCTATAAAATATAACATAATCAAGTTTTAACAAAATATACTAATACATAATCATTTTCGGGTAGTAGACAACTACTTCAGGGTCAAAGAAATGTCTAGACACAAAAAGTTTGTATTTTTAAACTCAGATGGGTTATATTCAACTAGCGAAAGCACCACTAAGCTAATACACAACAGAGATATCATCAGTAAGGTGCAACAGCAGTCTTGGTAAATTTATTCATTTATATCCGACTTATTTCATTGAACAAATTCATTATATATGGTTATTATTTGGTTTATGGATGCCGCTATTCAGTCTCCTTTGTGATTCACTTTGTAGCTTTGCAGAAGTATTGAACCGTGAAAGCTTCCAAATGATTTTCATTGCGGATAATGGCATAGCATTCAAGTTTCGTATGGTACTTGAATTTGGTTATTTTTTTTCATTTCAAGGAAGGTATTGTTTTGAAATGTAATAATACATGTTTCCAGTTTTCAACACAGTGGAATTTAAGGTGAGAAATTTATTCATTCATTCCAGTTTTCAACCACAAAAACTCACGGCAATCAAATCAAGGCTTTTATTTATGCAAAAAATTCAATCAAAGCCGTGGCACAATGGGGGGTCATTATGCAACAACCAACCATTAAAATTTCAATTTAATCAGAGTTATAATACTTGAACTACGACTAATCGTAAGAGGATTCTTACCTTTCGGGAAGCAATGATAAAGGTTGTGACTTTGACACACGGTGGAGCTTCGGAGCCTGGTCAACATGTTGTCCTTGACGAGCCCAAGTATGTGGGGCATTTTAGGTTGCCTTCAACGATTTCGGCTACGATCGAATGCTGGGTGTGGCTGCGATGGAGGCAACATCGAAGAGAAGGCCACTTTTTTTTTTTGAAAGATAATAGAATTTGGGGAAAAAGTTTTTGTTGAAGCTATTTTCGAGTTTGGGAAAAAAGTGGCAATTTTTTTCCCTTGTGGGAAGAAATGATAGAGGAGCATGATTTATAGAAGAAGAAGCAGTGGATAAGAACAACGTAATGTCGTAGGAAATAGGGTAGCCACGATTTTTAAGATATAGGTCGGCACGATGTCTTCCTGAGGAAGGCTATATTTGATTTTAATTAAATATTAATCATACCGCGAATTAGCACGTAAACCCTAAATTCACACCGCCAACACAACCTCCAAACGCGACAAAAGTTATACACTTCTCTTCGTCTTCGCGTTCTGAATCCAGTAAAAATTACTTGATTGTAATCCGACTCCATTTACATCGACGTTGTTTTAATTTTTAACCTATTTTTCAGTTTATCGCTTTTATTTCGTTTATCTACCTATAACTCCATTCGTTTCAAAATATTGAAATGTTGAATTCAATACCTTTATATACACCAATATACACACATATCTAAGCCAATTTATATGTATATTTAACAAATAAAATCTTCAATTCGTTTAATGCTACTAACGTTTATTTATAATTTCAATCATTTATATATTTCAAACTAAATACACTTCAGATTCAAATATCCGACCAAATTAAATTCAAATATTCGACAACAAATTTTTGATTCAAGACCGACCAACCATTCTGAATTAAATATCCAATTCCTATTCAAAACCATATATTCGATTTTATTATCCCAGTATCAATATAAGTTTTGTTTGTTTATGGTTAAATCTTCAATAAATTCCACATTCCTGTTATCGCAATTTCTTGGACATTACAGTAACCGCAGTGAGGCAGTGAATGTACTGAGTGATGAGAGTTGTAAATGTACAAAGTAAGAAAATTGTACTGATATTTGTAGTAGATAAATCTGATTGGAATAAAATATTACTTTATTGTGTTCAAATCAAATTGTCTGTCATATTCAAATTAATTTAGTAGTACAATTTCATGTAAAATATTATAACTATGAATATACAATAGTGGAGTTAGAATGTTGTACTATTTCAAATGCTGAAATAAAATATTTAATTGAATAAATATACTATGAATATATTCAATTGTGTGTAATAGTATATTATTCGACAAATATTTATTTCTGTGAAACGGTGTAATATAAAATAGTACAATTACAAACACATTTAAAGAATAACATATGTTTGTTATCATCAAACAAAAATCATATAACACATTGTTGTACCGAACAATCTCCCCTCTTTGATGATGACAAACATATACAGGATTTTGAATATGTTAAATGTGTTGAACGTGAAATATATTACTCCCCCTATTTGTATGCTCCCCATATAACTGAACTCCCCTATACACATGGAAAATATAAATAATGAAATTCAATTGATCATTCTCCCCTTAGATATTTAATTTCCAATCTTAAAATATTCTTTAATTAAATACTCATCAATCAAAATTTTGACAATTCTCCCCCTTTTGTTATCATCAAAAGAATAATAGAAATCAAAATATTGACGAATATAGACCATAAATATAAATTCAAATTACGAGAGAGAATATATATCGTAAATCCCATTTAATCAAACAATAATCATAATAAACTTTAAATCAGAAGCAAACTTCACTTTCAGAATGAATAGATTTACGATGGATTTCATAGAATGAGGAGAGTTCAATAAAATTGAATACTTTAATATAAATTTTAAAGATTTCAGATAAGCTCAAAATGTTGTTTAGCACTTGCTAACCACGCATAGCCCAAAGGTCTTTTAAATGGGGTTACTAGTAACTAAACTTTATCCACTCTAATGTGTTCCATCCATGCACAACCCAAAGGTCTTTTAAGTGAGAATGGAAGCATATAGAGATTAAGATAATTCAACCACGCATAACCGCGAGGAATTTTAAATGGGAGTGAATACCAAGGATAAATAATATAATGTCTATATTTTTCTTTTTCTCTTTTTTTATTTTTACTTCCAAGATATTTTTCTTTCCAAAAATAATTTGAACTCTCCCAATTAAATAAAACCATGATGAATGACAGAAATATGGTAGATATAGAAGATGGTCGAGAAATAAGCTCTAATTCAAAGATATTATAAAATCTGTCAAATCATCATGAGATTTTAAAATAACATCTCCTCAAGTTATGAATTATATCATAGTCACAACTCATCATTTTTTCATAAATCTAGAATAATTTCGAGGAGTTCCAAATATGGCTCAAATTAGTCAATAATCTCAATTTCTGAATAAATAATCAAGAATAATTTTAAAATTGAGAATATCAATTTCATGAGGAGTTTTTGAAATATCAATGCAAATTGAAAATCAGTTTAAAAAAAATCAATTAGCAGAATATGAAATTTTCTAATATTTCTAAGTCTGACTGCTCCTAAACATTTTAATGCCACTTGTATATGTAATTCAAATTGCAAACGAAATTTAATGAAATCTAGTCACTGATTTTTCAATCCATCATCCAATCACCAATACACTTAAATGGATTTTAATAAATCAATTTCCTTTATCAAAGCAGCACAAAATTATTTTTAAAGCAAGAGCCACAAGAGAAATTTTCAGGGTATTCTTAAACAACACAAGGACAGTCAATGATTCAAATCAAAAGAAAATTATTCAAAATCACTTGATAAAAAATTATTTTCATAATTTAAATTCAAATATTATAATTAAAGGAATACAACAACCATCCAAAAATGATTTCAAAATCAATATAATCAAGCAAAAAAAAAGAAATTTTCACAATTAATCAAATATAGCTTTCAATTAATACGCTGAACTGAGTACGGTTTTTCAATATTTTCCAAAGTGAATTAGAAGACACTCAAAACAACATAGATGTGTGAAATTTCATTAGTTTTCCATAACATCTTAAATTTTAAAAATTTGATTAACAATGTTCAAGATATGTCAAAAATATTATGGAAGTGTCAATACAAATCAACAACAATGAGAAAATAAAAACACAAGTTTAGAGATCATACTTGACTTACCATATCGATGTGAACGAATGAATCTCCAACTTAGAAGCCTATGGCTAAGGAAGACTTGAATAATTTAATAATATGGAACAATCTGAATTTTATCTATCTTAAGCACAGTTGTTCCTTTGCCTCCTTCGGTACCTAAATGTTTATAGGATCGAGTGGTCTAACAAAAGTTGTCTTACCACTCTTAACTTCATTTACACGTTTTGGTACCCAAACCTATTTATATAACAATCCATTAAAATCCACTAAAGTGCCCTTAGGAACCCAAATTCGTATAATCTTAATTAAATTCATTTTGTTATCTTTTGGGATCCAAACACGTTTAACTGAACTGATTCTAAACAGGTTATTTTTTTATGATTTGAAAACCCTTTGAAATTATTATAAATCAAATTTCCAACTTGAATTTTTCCAAACCTATTTGTAGGATTTTCAAAACACTAAAATTTAGCTTTTCGATTGGATCAATTTTTCCAAAGCAGTGTGAAGGATTTTTAAAATCATTGAAATCACACTTTTCAATTTTATCAAATTTATCAAAACCGAGTCCTTACTTATTCTTAACAAAAGTTGGTTTTTTAACATTATATTCAACGATTTTTCTCCTTTAGAAAATTTTGCCAATATCGACTCTAGTTGTTGAATTTTAGATTTAAGATCACTGTTTTCTTTTATCAAAATCGAACAACGATTTATAGTGATCTTTCTCTTTTCAGAATCATTTTGTTTCAAAACCATATTTTCGTTTTTAAGCATTTAAATTTTCGCATTGGACTTAAAAATCTCACTTTCAAATCTCTTACACTTTTCAATTTCAAGTTTTTCAGAATCCTTGAATTTTTTAATTTCTTTTTCCAAATCGTGATTTATATGAGTAATTTCATATTTATTATTTTTTAAATTCACGTTTTCGTTTTCAAGGGTTTTGAAGTTTTCTTTTATTTCAAACAATTCTTTTAGAAAAGTCGTGCATTTATCGCATTTGATATTTTTGATTTTCTCAGTTTCAATTTCAAGCTCATTTAAAATAGATTCAGTTTTCAATAAACTCTTTTTCTCTAAATTTCATGTTTGGAATTTTTAAATTTCTTAAACCTTTCCATCTCCTGTTGCAAAAAGTCGTTTTTTATTTTTAGTTCAGTCTCGTTTATTTTTAGAAACACAATTCCTTTTTCAAGCTTTTGAAACTTTTCATTAAGATGAACTAACTCATTTTCCAAATCTAAACAATTTTTGCGATTCGAGTTAACATTTTCAAGTTTTAATTCCAAATCATGATTTTTATTGCTCAACTCAACATTTTCAGATTTTAAATTTTTATTTGTCAGCTTAAGACTCTCAACAGTTTTGGTTAATTTATCACAAAGAAAAATTAATTTTTCAAATGGAAATTCATCGCGCTCATCATATGTGGAGTCTTCGTCACTGTCATCATCCGATCCATCTTTTATAAATCCAGTCAAGCATAATTCTGAATTTGAGTTGGCTTTTGAGGGTTCTGAGCTATTGTTGTCTTTTCTTCCATACAACATGTCAAGAGTTTTCCAGATTTCCTGTGTAGTTAAACAATGGGAGATACGGTTTAATTAATCATCACTAATATAAGAATATAAAATGTGTGTAGCATGAGAATTAATATAATATCATTCTTATCTACCATATCATATCCATTTTCAATAATATTCCAATATCTTATATTAACAGATTTTAAATAAATTTCCATTTTTAATTTCCAATTTAAAAAATCTGCTCCATCAAAAATAGTTGGGGTTACACTGGAAAAATTCTCGCTACATTGACAACTAGAAAACTCACCGTTAGGGAAATCCATTTGCAAAACACTGCCTATTGCTGCATTCCCCAAGGTTTCTACTAGGTATTAGTCAACTATTACAATGCTTACAACACCTGTAAACTTGCGACAACTCCTAGCCTATTTGTCCTAACCCTACGCTCAAAACTTATCACCAGTTTCTACAAGGAGTTACACAAAAGGCCTCACAATCTCGCTCTAGTTGTACTAAACCTACGCTCAAAACCCTACACTGACTTCTATCCATAAAATCAGATTTCCCCGAATTACAACCCCGTAATTCGTCTCCCTAGTTTTACAAATAAACTAGAAAACTGTAACTCGATTACAAATCTAAAAACTAAAAATACACAAAAAAATTAAAACAAAAACCCTAGTTTTTAATGAATAAAAACCCTTAGCCTTTGTCCCTTTTAAAACTTGGCCGACCATCTTTATTCTGCGTTAACCCTTTTGATTTTGACCCGATCCCTTTGTCTCTGGAAAAATGGCCGGAGGCGATTTGCAAACTAGGGTTTTAAATCTCTTTTGGTTTAAGGCTGCCGCTCTCTTATGTGCTCCTACTACTAGTATAAATCTTCGTTGCTTTAATCGACTTGTAGAGATTCGATTTGGATCCAAGTTATTTGTTCCTGATATGATTTTGCAACTCGAATTTATGCTTTAATTTTTCTTGAACTTGGATGATTAAAGCTGATGATGATTTGGTATATTTATAGGATTAAAAAAATCTGATATACGCTCTGATTTCACGTTAGAATTTGGTCTTTGATAGTGAATTTTAGGGCTCGACTTTGAATTTTTGGAGTTTGAAATCTACAAACTGTTTTGGAATCATATTGCGTGAGACTGTGTATCATTGAACTTGAGTTTTTGATTTAATCCCTTAAATTCTGGTACTTTGAGTTGGTCTTTGATAATGCGTGATATCTAGAATTTTTAATTGAGTCATCCTAAAAAAAAATCTCGATGGAAGACAAATTCTTAAATCCAATTTTCTGGAAATATTGTGTGTGAAATTATTGGCTATATTTTTGGATCATGACTTTGAAATCTCTATTGATTGAAAGATCCAAACTTTCTGGAAATATTTTGCATTAGTCTTGAGTTTTTGGCTTTGATTAATCCCTTAATTTCTAGAACTTCTGGACTGTACTTTGAATCATTCAAATAAACTCGTTGTTTCTGCCTTTAATAAGACCAAAACTGTTTATACTTTTGAATATAAATCTGATATGAACATATGCTTCATTTTGCCAAGTCTGATTTGAGCTGATATTGCACTTGATACTTGCCATTGTATTTGAAATTGTTTCGCACTTTGAATGTTTTGCTTGACCTTGTAGAATTGATACTGCACTTGAAATGATTTGGGTTAACTGTGTACACTTAATTTCCCACCATGTTTCTGTGCACCCTGCCTTTGAATATGCATCGTGAACAAGTTTTATTGCTTCATTTTTTCTACCTGAGCTTAACACTTTGAATTCTGGGGTCTTGGCATTTGGCTTTGAACTGATAAGAATAGATGTTAGAACTCTTGAACCTGCTCAATTTTATAGCTTGAACACGATACCGCCCTTATGGTATTTGCATTATACATGCTTGTGATCATATACTTTGAACTGATTATTGCACTTGATAATTTTTCTTGACCTTGAAGAACTGAAATATCTTGCTATTGCCATGCAAACCATGCTACCTTGTTGCTTGCGGTTTTCTTGTAACTTGCTCGTCCCTTGCTATAGTTGTTGCCATGATGTAGTCATAATTCATGACTTTGTACTGTTGCCTTGGTCGATACTGTGTGTGTCACTCCTTCGCTGCTTGGACCTTTGTTGCTCCTTGACCATGATTTGTAGCTGTAACGACCCGCATTCTACGCATCGGAGGATCGTAGAATATTTTATTTTATTTTCATATAAAGTCATATGGTCGTGTAACTTTAGGGAATGACTGTTGGGGTCATTTCCCATGTTCACGATTTTTCCCGAATTTGGAATAACCGTTTTACCCCTGGTGAATCTTGTTTTGCCTATAACTTTTGATTGGTAAGGATTTTTGACCTAAAACCACTTCCATTGGTTTCAAATGATGGTTTAACTTTCCATAGAGTGGTCACATTAATCAAACGGACTTACCTTTTGGGAGATATGGCTGAAATAGGATTTGGAAGGTGAAAAACAGCTTAGTCGGGCCAAATAGGAAGATTAGTAGCTAGGCCCATAACCCATTTCGGGATTAGGGTTATGGGAAGGCTGATAGGATTTGGGAAATCTGTTTTATTTAGTTTTCTAGCCGCAACTTACATCTCTTGAACCCTAGCAATGGCCTTCACCTTCAAAACTACCTCCTAATCACATTTTAATCCAATTAAGCTAATCAACATCAAATCAAGGCAAATTAACATCAAATTGGAGGTAGAGCTGCTGTGTTGCATTGGGATTCGAACCAAATCAGAGATATTTTCAGATCTGAAATTTATTTTTGGCTAAGGTAAGTGATTTGCACTTTTATTCACTAATTACGGCTGATTAGGGGTGATTGGTGATAATTAGCGAAATTATGACTCAGAGAAATATGGAAAAATATGTAGAAATTCTAAAATATTATTTTACGCCTTTATTAGAAATTTGAGTTAATTTGGACTAAGTTTGCTAATCCGATTGTTGGATATAGTAAAACATGATTGAGGGGAAAACATGGGTTTTGGGTATGTTGATCCATATTAACATGTTAGATTATTGTTTTGGTGTTTATGGTTGATCCTATGTGTTATTACACCTGTTTGGTACGATTTGTGAGTACATAGGAAAGTTAGAATGGTCGAAAACGCCGTCATGTGGCGTAAATATCTTGCTGTAAAGTTGCAGGAAATAGTACAGGATCCCGTTCGTGAAGCTCCTCCGCGACCCGACCGGTGCTCTAAGGAGGCACCACGAGCAGAACCCGCGAATCGCTCGTGCTACAGCTCCACGAACAACCCGCTCGTGCTCCACGCATCATGACCCGGAACTTGAGACAAGAGTCGAGCCACTTGCATCAACACGAGTTGAGATGGAGACCACAAGCCGAACGCCAGGAGATTTGACCACGAGCCGATCCCCACGAACCGCGAACCGAACTGGAGCATCACAAGCTGGAATCACTTCAAGGACCACGAGCCGCACTTCGAGGGTCACAAGCAAAACCAAGTTGATACCACAAGTCGTTATGAAGGTCACGAACCGGGATGATGACCAAAACCTGATATGCAAAGGTATTCCAAATAGCAAGTTAGAAATCAGGATCCAGATGGGAACCGACGAGTTAATTTCGTGAGTTGGGCTTTGCTACGGGACGTGTGTAAAGGGGTTATCGATATCCATAACACTGGTTAACCACAGAGAGACGGATTAGTGGCTATGGATCAGCGCAATGGGGTCATTATGACTTCCAAAGGCAAATTGATCGTAGCATGGCTATGGATCAGTGCAACTAGACCATTAGGACTCCCAAGGGCAAGTGGTCGTAGCAAAGGATTTGGTGATCAAAGTGGTGAATATCGTATGCTTTACGCATTGAGTGAGAGATGTGAGGATGGTTGTCGTATTTGATGTTTTCTATCACCATGACATGTGCACTTCCACTTTACGCTTTAGGTTTGTGTTACCTTAGAGTACTGTACATCTTGTTGTGCTAACTTTTGGTTGTAGGTCCAGGTTCAGTTATGATTATTTATACCTGTTATTGTTCTGTTTTGCTGCTATCGCTCATACCAAACTTTTGACTGACCCAGAGTTTTATGTCTCTTCTTATTACTCTGGGTGCTCCTAAACGAGCAGACTAGAGACAGGTTAGGTGGTATGCACGAGTAGCTGTCAAGAGATGAGCATGAGGTTTCCACGTACTATTTACATTTATTATCCCTGTGTTGTTGCTGGTCACTACTTTACGCATTAGTAGTTTACCTTTCCTATTTTGCTTTAGAGACAATATTTTGAAGTTGTAATAATGGTTTAGATCATAAGCTGTATTTTGGATTTCCGATGCTATTGTAATGGCTCGAGGATTTTCGACTCCAAAAATTGACACTAAAACACCATGTCGGATATTTAAGCACCGGAAACACCGAAACGTTATTAGAAAGAGACTAGAGGGTCAGATAAGAAAGAAAGTGAAACGACCTGAACTTCCCCGTGAAGGAAAGCCTGGATTGCTTTGAGAACAAGATGAATTAGAAAACAGACAGAAGAACATTTCATTGCTTATAACAACAATTCCATTAGAAAACAAGAATATAACAAAGTATAAATAAATATTATACATTCGATAAATATCAGAGATTTGCAATTTACAATACAACGGAAAATAATACAAAACACAACTGAAAGAGATAAACGGATACAGAGCTTTCTGAATATCATTCCAGCTGTAAACCAGGATCCTATGGATATAAATCTGCAAAACCAAAACTACTAGCTTCCCATGTGGAAAATAGGGGCACCCAGAGTTTAGGTTAAAACAACAAACTCCAGGTCAGTCATGTGACTGGTGTGAGAACTAAAACAGTTAATTAAAAATTTACTTTAAAATCAGATATATCAAGGGACCACGCCGTATAACAAAGAATGGGTTTCCTCTCAAGAATACTAGTTCATAAAACAAACAGCGCAATGCTTTTTGGAAAAATGAAGCTATTATAAGACCCAGGTCCCATCACACAATGCAATGCAAGCCAGAGGATAGAGTTTTACCTTACAATAGCCAAACATGCTTGGTACATTTAAAAACAAATCATTTTGATATTATTATAAGTGCATAGTGTATAAAATCACTTCAAATATAAATGTATCAATCATAGATGGCACTAGCGTCCCATGCCACTATGTTGCCAATAGTCTACAACCAAAACCGTAAAATGCCATATTGGAAGTTGGATTTCCGTCTGTGAACCAAGGCAAGGGATCATCCTTACCACTTCGAGACAATCTAGCCCATGTCTCAGGCAAGCGCGCAGACAAGCCTTGGATCGTCAGGGTCGGTCCACTCGATGTGGATTAAAATGCCTGAACACTACGTTTTCCTGCCTTATGCGGCAAAAAATTGGTCGGTATAAAGACTATACCATCCATCGGCTCCGCAGAGATTGATATAACCGAGGCGCCTTGTTATCCATCATCCACATAAGTAAAACATCTAGGCATGAAAAATCCAGACACCACTCCTAGCCAGAAGGAAACACATGCCCTCCCTGATGTCCTCCCCGGTTTCTGGTTCACAACGGGGTGCGAGGCTCGCGAATTAACGCTACACAAAGCTATGGTATATTAAAGCCTTGCTTTGATCATCAATCACATGACTCTACTTATCAACAGAAGCCTTGATCATTTGCATCTCCGCATGCCATACAGGCAATTCACGCTATGCAACCGATGTTTATCAATCACACAGATTGAAATCTGATGTCAGACACACATCTATTTACAAGTTCGTTTTGGATCTGAACGAAACCGGAGGCACCTTATTCCTTGTAACATATGTCCAATACAGGAGGGAGGGCCTTGCATATCCGGTCGATCTCCAAGTACGTCTGGACGATCACCACTTATTACCTTGTCTTGGGTGTACAGCCCAATCAAGACATCAGTAACCATCCAAACGATGTGAAAACCTCCGGTCTTCAACCACCGTCTTCATCTTCGACATATCGTCATATCAGTTATTCAGAATGGGTATAAACCGTGCCTTTCCGAATAACTCGCGTATTTTATAAACAAGTGTTACACAAATACAACATACGCCTCATTCCAGTTCATAATATTCTTTTATTCAAATATTCTTTTCACAATTTTAAACTATATTAAGGTTTATCCAACCTAGTCGGAATTCGCGAACCACACCGAAGTAATCATTTATTTTATTTCCTATTCCCAACTTGTACATCCCATGGAGCAAAACTGGTAGTACTCCATATCTAACACCACAGTGTCATCGGTAAATATTAATTACCATTTCACGTTCAAATCTAATTAAAGATTTAACTATCGCTTGGAGCAAAACTGGTGATACTCCATTCTTGATCATTTTCCTGATTTGATAATTTTAATTATCACATTCAATTTTAAATCTAATTAAAGATTCATTTAAAACTCCATTTAGTTTTAATCTTCCCAAAAATCAATATTAATGATTATTCTAATCTAGGAAATAAATCCTGTCTTTAACTGGGTTAAAGAACTAATGTCATTTAAAACACGGTTCACGATAAACCCAAAATCACATCCCATCAGTCTCTAACCGTAAATTAGTAAGAGAACAGTTCCCTAAGTATCAATCCCGAAGTCCGAAACCAACATCAAATCAATACCCAGGAAACCATTCATCTTATCTAGTCTCCAGTTAGTTTCTAATTTTCTTAACTAAATATAAATTAAAAGATTTATTCTTTTTTCAACAGAGTTTAAGAACAGTGTTATTTAAGACACCATTCATGACAAACCCAAAACCCCATTTAATATTAAATACAAGGCTCTGAATAGAAAATATATCAGCTTATATTCAATATCAAATTCTGAAACCAACAAATATCGTATTGGAATAATGATATAAATGTCTTTCAAATTTCCATAGCAATACCTGTATAATCACGAAATCCAACATCGAAATATCCCGAAGATGATTTAAACAAAAACATTCCAATTCATATATTGGAAATTCTAGTCATTATTTTTAAAACCATTTTAAATCCAATTTATTTGTTTAAAAATATTGGATTATAATTCTAGTTCATAACTAGTTCATTTCGATAAAAATATATTTTTGTCTTTCCAAATGTGGAATTCCTTATCCCAATTTCTTCCAAATCATTTATTATGATTTTACACAAATTAATAATATTTTGAATAATTTTATCAAGGCCCGTACAGTCGATTTCTGATAATGGCCATTGAACTGCACTTTCGGCAACCTTTTCAAAATTTGATTTGGACATAGTTCCAAATCCAACCATTAGATTTAAAATCTCAAATATTCGTTCGAAAGCTCTTTTGAATACGAACCCAAAGGTTCCGGTTTTAGGAGAATCGGATGGTCGATCTCCCGTAACGTCAATTCGAAGTCAATGGTCGAAATTCGTGAACTACCGCGGCGCGGCGCGTTCTATTCAGGCAATTAAATATATATAATATATATATTATATATATTTCGTTAATTTCCATTTAAAACGTATTTTATAAATTCGTTTTAAAACGATTCCAGATTCTTTTTCAATTTTAAACCAAAATTGAATATTCTACATCATTATAATATAAATGATGATATTTTCAAAATAATTGATTTTGAAATTATTTCCTTTTAGATATTCATTATGAAAATGAATAAAATCGATATAAATATCGTTCGCATCAAAATGGCGCATATCTAATCAACACGGCTTTATATATTTAAATATTTTCGTGTCCATCCCAAATCGAACATCAAAAATCATATTTTGATCGTTTACTGAATATTATTTTAAAATATTCCTCATTTCAAAATATTCGTTATTTTAAAATATTACTTCTTTCTGAACTGGATTCAGACACAGTCAATCACCATATAATGTTGTTTATATGGATTTCATACAACGCATGCGTACAACAACCATGATAAACAATCAACCATCATCAAAAGTGCAATCTACACTGTATAAGCATTAAATATAAACATTTAACGCTTAAAACAGTTAGTCAACCTATTGGTTGACACAACAAAACAGTTGGGATTAGTGTACGTCAATTATCATCCCAATACCCGTGTGGGGTTTCAATCAACAAACACAAAATTTATTTGTGCAGTTGGGCGATGTGTAAAATTTATCGTCCAAATCCATATCAGTCAAATGGGTGTACATAAACAAATCATCCGATTTGTAAATGAATATTTATTTTATTCATATACACGTTAAAAATTATAATTTTAACGATAAATTATTTTATTCAACACATGAATATTTTAATTTCCCATCCCACATCACAATCACAATCAAACACCACATCAAAATACAATCAGCTTTCACAATACATTAAAATCAAACAAGTCATCCATGGTCTATGGACGACGGGTGTCGGGTGCTGCTAAGCACCATCTGCATCCTAGTATATATTTTTAACTAGAAAATAAATTAAAGTGAGAAGTTCTCACCTTTGGATTCCACTCCTCCAATCTTTTCTGAATTTCTGAATAGTTGGGATTTCCCGAAATTCAACGCAGTCTTTTCCACGTTGTTCATATTGAAAATCACATTTTTATATTAATGATGTTTCTATTTTAAACACGATGCTAATTTTATTTTTATAGCAATGCAAATTTCTATTTTAATACAATGTAAATTTCTATTTTAAAACAATGTAAATTTCTATTTTTAACATATGTAAATTTCTATTCTTAACATATTTTTATCGCTACTTCATATAATAAAAAAATCACGTTTTTATTCCTGTAATAAAAATCGTATTTTTATAACTCTACTCATATCTTTATATTTTTAAAAATCATATCTTTATATTTTTAGTCCTTTACATATATAAAAATAAAATTTTTAATCTGCTACCTATTTAAAAATTATATTTTTACTTTGCTAAGTGTATAAAAATTATATTTTAAAAACAACCCTATCATTAACATTTACAAATAAATTAATTTAAATTTCCTCTTTATTTACAAAAATCATTACTTTATATTTTCAAAATCATATTTTAAAACTATGTTTAATTTCTAAATTAATTACCTAAACATAAAATAAAATTATTAAAATTCACATTCTTAAACACTACGATATACAATAAAAATCAGACTTTTAAACACAAAGTTATATATAAAAAAATTACCTTCCTTACGCGTTAATCCTGTCATTAAGGGTACTGAACCCTTCGTTCTTCTTCCTGCAATGCTTAGAGCCCATCATCGACTCAAAACTCCACCTGTGCACACCATCACTTCTCCACCAATGCCCTCCCTTAAAATCCGACTTGTTTTCATCCCCTTCTCGCCTAGTAGATCCATCAACGGTTGTAGGTGGTGGTGGAGGTCACTGGTCAGCAGGGAGGCGCCAGAATTGACGGTAATGGGAGGAGCGGCGCCTGAGCAAGGGGGCATTGGACGGTCCTGTATAGCTTGCGCATGGGTTAACGGCTCGACAGTTGGAGCACGACACGGTCAACGGAGAACCGGAGGAGGACGACGGAATGGCGGCTACGATGGCGGGATAGTGGTCGTTGAAGCGATTTGGGGAAAAACGATTTTGAGAATTTTCGATTTTCGGTTTTGAAGGCGGGTTTCTGGATTTTGACCGTGGACTTAAAATTCTAGGGTTTTGACCAAAATGTATGGGATATTTATATACAAATTTATTAATATTTTATTCTATATTTGGTTACCTTTAAATTCGAACTCTAAACAGGACCCAATGACTTTCGCCCCTAGCTAATTACCCCCATTCCGAACACAATGGGATGTATCCCGCAAGCCAATTCGGGTGTTACAATCAGTTTTCATTTAAATTAAAATATAAATCAATATATATTGAATTTGAACGCACATTTTAATTTACCGGGTCCACATAATGATTCTTAAAATTCCAGAAAAATAAATCTGGCTATGTTTTGACAAAACGGTCCTAACAAAACTAATTGCCTCGAATATGAAGACCATTTGAAAAACGGTCATTTTCCAGTCGATCCAAACTGACTGAAACTACCAAAACACGTTTTCTTTTGCCAGGCTCACAGATTAATCCCAAAAATTATGAATTTTGGAATCTAGCAGTAATTTGACGTTCCGGATCCAACAAAAGTGGTTTCGTCGAGAACGGAGGTCGTTTGCAAAATGGCTATTTTTAAGGCGTATATATATTAAAATATATATAAATTCCACAACGACTTTTCTGAAATTTAAATTGGACGTAACTCTAAAATTATAAAATGAAATCTCTGTTTCTTACATCCATTAGAAAGATATGATTAAACAGATTCAAATATTTCTGGTTTCGTCCAATTCTGACTTAAAATGAATTATGTATATTCATTTGAAATCGAATTTTCGAACTGTTGCGCCATTTCAGGCTCGTTTTATAATTAAAATAAATTTATTCATTTTAACTTCGTTGAAAAAAAAATTCGTTGTTATTATTTAAAATAAATCATTTTAAATATTCAAAATTCATTAAAATAACCAAAATAAAATTTTAAATTGGTTCTGATTTTCTGGGTTGTTACAATCTTCCCCACTTAAAATATTTTCATCCTCGAAAAGGAACGAAGTTGAAAGTTGTTTTACTAATCAACTCAACTTTCATTCTGGCTTTCATTCTTCAACTTTTCAGTTTTTAAGAATCTCTAATTTTTCAAAAATTTGGTTAACACCCTAAATTTTCGAAAAATTTCGCCATAAACTCCTTTGTATGGGGAACACTGGAAAAATCCCCAAACCGCCACACAGGCCCTCTCATCTCAAAAAGAAAAAGAAAAAGCCAAGTGGCTTGCCAATCAGCTCATAAAATCATCCAAACCCAAGAAATATAGTAAACATGTACCTATTTGTCGGGCATACAATTTTATTCCTCTTCTCTAGCCTCCTTGATATGACCTGTCCAGTATATACAAGCACATATATATGCAATTTCACACAATTTTCCATTCAGTTCAATATTTTTCCAATTTGACTAAATGGTTCAAAAATTTTAATTAATAAAACAACACAACCAGCAAACAATTAGTTGATAAATTTTAAAATTCATAACTTTGATATATATACACAATATCATGTTTTTGATGTCAATTCACAACAATAACCCTATCTAGTTTTGGTTCTCTCACAAGTCTAATGGAAATATATAGATATCCCACTTTTGAAACTTGAACATAAATACTGATGATGGCGCGCCATCATCAGAATCATGCCCGGGCGACTAGAGTGTGATTCTATATCTATCAGTATATTTGAGGCTTCGAATACACGTTAATTACGCGTATATTCAAAATCTCCATATACTCGATTGTCCAAAATCAATCCAAATAAATATTCAAGTATGAATAATATGGTTTAATTTTTTCAAAACAAAATTTGTTTTCATTTTTATTTTAAATTTTTTACTCTTTACACTCGTTCTAGGATACTATTGATCCTATCTTTAACGAGTCATTCTTATTGGATATTACTAATCCAATCTCTGATGAATTCTCTCTTTTGGTTCTAATGTCCCTTGTTCCCGAGCTCTGTAAACCAAAGCTCTGATACCAAAATGAAATGACCCGAACTTCCCCATGAAGAAAAGCCTGGATTGCTTTGAGAACAAGACGAATCAGAACACAAACAGAAGAACATTTCATTGCTTATTACAATAATTCCATCAGAAAACAAGAATATAACAGAGTATAAATAATTATTATACATTTGATAAATATCAGAGATTTACAATTTACAATGCAGCGGAAAATAATACAAAACACAACTGAAAGAGATAAACGGATACAGATATTTCTGAATATCATTCCAACTGTAAACCAGGATCCTGTGGATATAAATCTGCAAAACCAAAACTACTAGCTGCCCGTGTGGAAAATAGGGGCACCCAAAGTTTAGGTTAAAATATTAAACTCCAGGTCAGTCATGTGACTGGTGAGAGAACTAAAACAGTTATTTAAAACTTTACTTTAAAATTAGATATATCAAGGGACAACGCCGTATAACACGGAACGGGATTCCTCCCAAGAAAACCAGTGCATAAAACAAACAGCGCAATGCTTTTTGGAAAAATGAAGCTATTATAAGACTCAGATCCCATCACACAATGCAATGCAAGCCGGAGGATAGAGTTTTACCTTATAATAGCCAAACATGCTTGGTACATTTAAAAACAAATCATTTTGATATTATTAAAGTGCATAGTGTATAAATCACTTCAAATATAAATGTATCAATCATAGACGGCATTGGCGTCCCATGCTACTATGTCGCCAATAGTCTACAACTAAAACCGTAAAATGTCGTATTGGAAGTTGGATTTATGTCTGTGAACCAAGGCAAGGGATCGTCCTTACCGCTTCGAGACAAACTATCCCATGTCTCAGGAAAGCGCGCAGACAAGCCTTGGATCGTCAGGGCCAGTCCACTTGATGTGGATTAAAATGCCTGAACACTACGTTCCCCGCCCTATGGGGCGTAAAATTGGTCTATAGAAATACATACCATCCATCGGCTCCGCAGAGCCCAATATAACCGAGGCCCCTCGCTATCCATCATCCATATAAGTTAAACATCTGGGTGTGCAAAACCCAGACACCACTCCTAGCTAGAAGGATACGCATGCCCTTCCCAATGTCCTCTCCGGTTTCTGGTTCACACCGGGGCGCGAGGCTCGCGAATTAATGCTACACAAAGCTATGCTATATTAAAGCCTTGTTTTGATCATCAACCACAAGACTTTGCTTTTCAACAGAAGCCTTGATCATTTGCATCTCAGCATGCCACATAGGCAATTCACGCTATGCAACCGATGTCTATCAATCACACAGAATGAAATCTGATGTTAGACAAACATCCATTTACAACTTCGTTCTGGGTCTAAACGAAACCGGAGGCACCTTATTCCTCGTCCCATATGTCCAATACAGGAGAGAGGCACTCGCATATCTGGTCGATCTCCAAGTACGTCTGGACGATCACCACTTATTACCTTGTCTTGGGTGTACAGCCCAATCAAGACATTAGTAATCATCCAAATGATGTGAAGACCTCCGGTCTTCAACCACCGTCTTCATCTTCGAAATATCGTCGTATTAGTTATTCAGAATGGGTATAAACCCGGCCTTTCCAAATAACTCGCGTATTTTATAAACAAGTATTACACAAACACAACATATGCCTCATTCCAATTCAGAATATTCTTTTCACAATTTTAAACCATATTAAGGTTTATCCAACCTAGTCGGGATTAGCGACTCACACCGAAGTAATCATTTATTTTATTTCCCAATCCCAACCTATTCATCCCATGGAGAAAAACTGGTAGTACTCCATATCTAACACCACAGTATTATCGGTAAATATTAATTACCATTTCACATTCAAATCTAATTAAAAATTTAACTATCGCTTGGAGCAAAACTGGTGATACTCCATTCTCGATCATTTTCCTGAATTGACAATTTTAATTATCACATTCACTTTTCAATCTAATTAAAGATTCATTTAAAACTCCATTTAGTTTAAATCTTCCCAAAAATCAATATTAAGGATTATTCTAATCTAGGAACGAAATCTTGTCTTTAACTGGGTTAAAGAACCAATGTCATTTAAAACACGGTTCACAATAAACCCAAAATCACATCCCATCAGTCTCTAATCGTAAATTAGTAAGAGAACAGTTCCCTAAGTATTAATCCCGAAGGCCGAAACCAACATCAGATCAATACCCAGGAAACCATTCATCTTATCTAGTCTCCAGTTAGTTTCTATTTTTCTTAATTAAATCTTAACTAAAAGATTTATTCTTTTCTCCACTGGGTTTAAGAACAGTGTTATTTAAGACACCATTCACGACAAACCCAAAACCCCATTTAATATTAAATAAGGCTCTGAATAGAAAATATATCGGCTTATATTCAATATCAAATTCTGAAACCATCAAATATTGTATTGGAAATAACGATATAAATATCTTTCAAATTTCCATAACAATACCTGTATAATCCCGAAATCCAACATCGAAATATCCCGAAGTTGATTTTGATTCAAATCCATTCCAATTCATATATTGGAAATTCTGGTTATTATTTTTAAAACCATTTCAAATCCAATTTATTTACTTAAAAATATTGGATTATAATTCTAGTTCATAACTAGTTCATTTCAATAAAAATATATTTTTATCTTACCAAATATGGAATTTCTCATCCCAATTTCTTCCAAATCATTTATTATGATTTTACACAAATTATTAATAATTTTTAATAATTTTATCAAGGCCCGTACAGTCGATTTCCGATACCGGCCATCGATCTGCACTTATGGCGACCTTTTCCAAATTTGATTTGGACATCATTCCAAATCCAGCCATTAGATTTCAGATCTCTAATATTCTTTGGAAATCTCTTTTCGATATGAACCCAATGGTTCCAGTTTTAGGAGAATCTGGCAGTCGGATCTCCCGTAACGTCAATTCGAAGTCAATGGTCGAAATTCGTGAACTATCGCGGCGCGTTCTATTCAGGCCATTAAATAAATATATATATATATATATATATATATATATATATATATATATTATATTTCATTGATTTCCATTTAAAACGTATTTTATAAATTCATTTAAAGTGATTCCAATTTCTTTTCCAATTTTAAACCAAAATTGAATATTCTACATTGTTATAATATAAATGATGATATTTTCAAAATATTTGATTTTGAAATTATTTCCATTTTGATATTCATTATGAAAATGAATAAAATCGATATAAATATCGTTCTTGTCAAAATGGGGCTTATCTAATCAACACGGCTTTATATATTTAAATATTTTCGCATCCATCCCAAATCGGACATCAAAAATCATATTTTGATCGTTTACTGAATATTATTTTAAAATATTCCTTATTTCAAAATATTCGTTATTTTAAAATATTACTTCTTTTTGAACTGGAATCAGACAAAGTCAATCACCATATAATGTTGTTTATATGGATTTCATACAACGCATGTATACAACAGCCATGATAAACAATCAACCATCATCCAAAGTGCATTCTTCACTGTATAAGCATTAAATATAAATAATTAACGCTTACAACAGTCTGTCAACCTATCGGTTGACATACAACTAAACAGTTGGGATTAGTGTACGTCAATTATCATCCCAATACCCATGTGGGGTTTCAATCAACAAACACAGAATTCATTTGTGCAGTTAGGCGATGCGTAAAATTTATCGTCCCAATCCATATTAGTCAAATGGGTATACATAAACAAATCGTCCGATTTGTAAATGAATATTTATTTTATTCATATACACGTTAAAAATTATAATTTTAACGATAAATTATTTTATTCAACACATGAATATTTTAATTTCCCATCCCACATCACAATAACAATCAAACACCACATCACAATACAATCAATTTTCACAACACATTAAAATCAAACAAGTCATCCATGGTCTGTGGACGACGGGGGTCGGGTGCTGCTAAGCACCGTCTGCATCCCAGCATATATTTTTAACTAGAAAATAAATTAAAGTGAGAAGTTCTCACCTTTAGGTTCCACTCCTCCATTCCTTTCTGAATTTCTGAATAGCTGGGATTTGGCCGAAATTCAACGCAGTCTTTTCCATGCTGTTCATATTGAAAATCACATTTTTGTATTAATGATGTTTCTATTTTAAACACGATGCTAATTTTATTTTTATAGCAATGCAAATTTATATTTTAAACAATGTAAATATATATTTTAAAACAATGTAAATTTCTATTTTTAATATATGTAAATTTCTATTTTTAACATATTTTTATCTCTACTTCATATAATAAAAAATCATGTTTTTATTCCTATAATAAAAATCGTATTTTTATAACTCTACTCATATCTTTATATTTTTAATCCTTTACATATATAAAAATCAAATTTTTAATCCGCTACCTATATAAAAATTATATTTTTACTTCGCTAAGTATATAAAAATTATATTTTTAAAACAACCCTATCATTTACATTTACAAATAAATTAATAAATTAATTTAAATTTTCTCTTTCTTTACAAAAATCATTACTTTATATTTTCAAAATCAGATTTTAAAACTATATTTAATTTCTAAATTAATTACCTAAACATAAAATAAAATAATTAAAATTCACATTCTTAAACACTGCGATATACAATAAAAATTAGACTTTTAAACATAAATTTATATATAAAAAAATTACCTTCATTACGTGTTAATCCTGTCATTAAGCGTACTGAACCCTTCGTTCTTCTTCCTGCAACGCTTAGAGCCCATCATCGACTCAAAACTCCAATTGCGCACACCATCACTTCTCCGCCGATGCTCTCCCTTGAAATCCGACTTGCTGTCATCCCCTTCTCGCCCAGTAGATCCATTAACGGTTGTTGGTAGTGGTGGAGGTCATTGGTCAGCAGGGAGGCGCCAGAGTTGACAGCAGTGGTAGGAGTGGCGTCTAAGCAAGGAGGCGTTGGATGGTCCTGTATAGCTCGCGCGTGAGTTAATGACTCGACAGTTGGAGCACGACACAGTCGAGGAGAACCGGAGGGGGATGATGGAATGGCGGCTACGATGGTGGGATAGTGGTCGTTGAAGCGATTTGGGGAAAAACGATTTTGAAATTTTTTGATTTTCGGTTTTGAAGGCGGGTTTCTGGATTTTGACTGTGGTCTTAAAATTCTAGGGCTTTGACCAAAATGTATGGGATATTTATATACAAATTTATTAATATTTTATTCTATATTTGGTTACCTTTAAATTCGAACTCTAAGCAAGACCCAACGACTTTCGCCCCTAGCTAATTATCTCCATTCCAAACACAATGGGATGTGTCCCGTAAGCCAATTCGGCTATTACAATCAGTTTTCATTTAAACTAAAATATAAATCAATATATATTGAATTTGAACGCACATTTTAATTTACCAGGGCCACATACTGATTCTAAAAATTCCAGAAAAATAAATCTGGCTATGTTTTGACGATACGGTCCTAACAAAACTAATTTCCTCTAATTTGAAGACCGTTTGAAAAACGGTCATTTTCCAGTCGATCCAAATTGACTGAAACTGTCAAAACACGTTTTCTTTTGCCACGCTTACAGATTAATCCCAAAAATTATGAATTTTGGAATCTAGGAATAATTTGACGTCCCGGATCCAACAAAAGTGGTTTCGTCGAAAACGGAGGTCGTTTGCAAAATGTGTATTTTTAAGGCCTTTATATATATATTAAAATATATATAAATTCCACAGCGAATTTTATGAAATTTAAACTGGATGTAACTCTCAACTTATAAAACAAAATCTCAGTTTCTTGCATCCATTAGAAAGATATGATTAAACAGATTCAAATATTTCTGGTTTCGTCCAATTCTGACTTAAAACGAATTCTGTATATTCATTTGAAATTTGAAATCGAATTTTCGAACTATAGCGCCATTTCAGGCTCGTTTTATAATTAAAATAAATTTATTCGTTTTAACTTCGTCGAAAATAAATTTTCCATCGTTATTATTTAAAATAAATAATTTTAAATATTCAAAATTCATTAAAAAAACCAAAATAAAATTTTTAAATTGGTTCTGATTTTCCAGGTAGTTACGGAAAGAAATATTAGAATAGAAGAAGAAGAAGAATCACAACACAGAGTCTCATATCGCAGCGGAATAAAATATAATAAATCTTTATAGAGAGCTTTAAATAAAAACTTACAATCATCAGAGTACATCAACACATCTAGACAGTTATATTAATCTGTCCTCATATGCAATCACACATCGGAATAAATACTAGATATCATACGTATGACACCTCTAGCTCATTTTTGGATTTCGTATCATCCGATAATCTGAACCTGTACAACCCGCTCTAACCCGAGCATTTCAAATGACGGGTCAGTCTGGTGAACCAAAGTGAGAAAAACATACTAAGTTTGAAAGTATCACACAACTTGATTTTTAAAGTAAAAAATCCTTTTGGAAGAAAAGGATAATTGTAAGACCAAATCCACAGATAAATACAGACGGTTTTTACCTTACAATAACCCAAAACATTTTTGAAATCAATCTCTTTTCTGATATTATAAGAGTATCTAAATACAAATATATATATCAATCTAGCAGAACGCTTGCATCTCACGCTCTACATGCATAGTATACATCAAAACCGCGGGCGCTTATTGGAGAATGGATTTTCATGGGAAGGTATGGGCAACCACCTTTCCAACAATGTACCTCCGGAGATGAATACATTGGGGCTCAACAAGAACATCTTGCAACCCAGGCTAAACATGACCGGCTCCTCACTTCGCTTGTGAGTACCGAATATATCATCACCACGGTTGGGGGCCAGCAAACCGAACCAATAGCATATATACAAAAATAAAAAGGGACAACCAAAGGCATTTGATTTCTCCAGAACAGGTAGTGATATAGCCTTTTGATGGGTGCGGCCCACATAGCCATGCGACCTACCCGGTTTTAACCATTTTCCGGTTGATGAGGCTAGAGGTTAAGCTTATCCTTCAAAACAACACATCTTCATTCACTTTGAATGCCATATCGTCAGATCCGCTGGGTATCACTAAATGTTGATTTAGACAAAAATAATTTGAGCATTAAGCTAAAGAAGGTATCCAGTCTTCTCCGCCACCAACAGAAATACGTTTGTAGAAAGTTAATATACGTGATCCCTTTGGAAATACTTTGTCACTAGTCCATACAAATCATCCAAGAACAGAATAAACCGAAAGCACCCTCCTCCACATCCTATATAGGTATCACCCCAAGGATCAGTAGCAAGTAGTCCTTGCAATCTAAAGATTTCACTCACGACAGAATCACTACCAAAATATCTGTGAGAGTTAACCAAAGAAATTGAACAAGTAGTTCTTCCGCTCATGAAGATCAACGGTCTTCAATGCTCCATCTTTAATCAATATCTTCACGTATTTGTTGGTTCATAGTGGTTTTTGAATATAATTCAATTTCGATCTTTCTATACCAACAATCGTATTGGCCAGATTTGACAGTCGGTGATTTAACTATCAAATAGATAATCATGTGAATAAAATGAGTTTACTGATTCAGTACTCGGCATTACTTGGCCTCTTTAATTAAACATTTTTTAATTATATTCATAAAATCTTCCAATAATTGAAGTTTATCTTTTGATTCTTATTATAAATAAGAATGTTCATAAAAATCATTTAATTTACTTATAAACTTTTCAAATATAGTTTTCAATATTCTTTACGGAAATCATAACTTATGTATCCCCTCAATTTCTCCCGTTTATAAACTAATACCATTCTTGGATAATCGTGAAGTCGTTCAAATTGGAGTAATTTATTTACCTCTCAGACCTTGACCAACAACATTCATAATATTAGAATAGATAGGAGTTTATTAACCACGTGTTTTCCTTTGAAAACCATATTTAAATGTCAACAACGTTTACTAGTTAATTATAAGTAAACTATAATTATATTAATTCTCTATTAATCTTTAATAATCCTTTATCATGTTATACTTGAGCTTCGATTCTATTAATAGAATCCTTTATTTAAAAAAAATCAAAACTTGTTTGCAAAATACCATATTTGTTTAAATCATATATAACTGTCTTTAACAAGTCTAATATAAATATCTTTATAAATTTTATATACATATCTTTATAAGTCTTACACTTATCTTTTACACTCTTATATTGACATCTCGTACGGGTCCTTTTTATCAAAACCATTTAATTATCATCTGCAACAAATGTTATAGATTTCATTTCGAACTTCCTATTTTCTTATATTATAATTTTTTCAAATCATTCCGACAACTTATGCATTGTCTAAAATCACATAGCGGTCTTTTAAACGGTCTTCATTTTATAAATAAAATAGTCCGATTTATTATCTGTAACAATTACTACAAATTCATTCTCCAAATCTCTTACTTCATTTACAAACCCCATTGTAAATTATTTACGACACTTATATTCGTTGTCATTTCTGAATTCTTTTACTCAGCTTATACTCTCAACTCTGCTTAACATTCCAAACTTCGGAATATCACATTCCGAACCTCAGAACAAATCTCACTTCGTTATTTCATACCATTTTCCCAATTTCTAAATTCCCTTTTTCTAATTTCAAATATTCAGTAAATATTTGATTCAAGCTATCAGATTCGGTTAAAAATCTTTTTACAACATCGTTATAAACTCCTTTCATAACTCAATTATATTTCAATTCAGCTTCGATTACCTTTTGAATGAATTTCAATTAAAAAGTAATATCTTAAACTATTATTAATTAAAATAATAATAATAATTTACTTCAATCACTAACTACAATAGAAGTGGTTAATTTCTTAATTAACTAAAATAAATAGTAAATTAATTTTTAAAATCCTATTGAAATTAAAATTAATATTCGTTAACTGCTTCATTAAATTAATTCAAAACAAGTTAATTTAATAAACAATCCCAATTAAAATGGTTGACTTAGTCAACTCAATACACGATTAATCCGTTAACCAATTCCAATTAGTTCTCGCTTTAAATTAATTAATAACATAATTAATTTAAATAACTCCGTTTAATTGTATTAAAAAAACTATTATCCAATTCTTAACCGTTGGGTTAAGTTCTGCCCATTTGCTTATAAATCTGATTAATATCAGACTTTACTATATAATATCATTTAACAATTACTTATAAAATTAAATAATAAACAATAAATATTTATTTTCTTTTAACAAACTTTAATTCAAAATAATAGATTTAAAAATTTATTTTCAATTGTAAAATAAATTTTATAACTTCATTTCCGTCGATTCACTTGACGGTAAATTCATATTTGAAAAACGATTGATTTATAGGCCATATATTGCCAATTACTCAACCAATACTACTCATTGGTTTAAAAAAAATTTGAATTTCAGTTCAACGGTCATTGATCAAATCAATCGTCTAATCAGAACAGTTCAGATAATGATAATATGAAAATAAATAACATTAAATATATTTGAGGAATCCCTTTGGATCCCTCCAACCTGATCTTCTCTACATTCAAATGGTTATCTCAAATAATATCATTTAATTATTTAATTGATATAAAAGTAAATAACGACCATTTAACATCAACCAATTAAAAACAATTCAATGAATTTAATACGTTAATTTTATAAATGTGAACAACAAGGTAAGTTACCTTTATTAGGTCCAATCGTTAAAATAACGAATTGGTTTTTCATTGAAATTAAACAATGTTTAATTTCAGAAATTCAATCAATATATGAATATGTAAATAACAAACAATCAACCATAGCACACAATTATAAAACCCGACTTATATAAAATATAAGTGTGAAAAACTGAGTGAGTTTAACTCACCTTGATCTGATTATTGTTGAAGTGGTTTGGTCGTCGGTTGAATTAAACTAATGTTTAATTTAACCACTAATTCCAGCTGTCTCCAGTTCTGTCCAGAATATTTCCAAATTGTAGAGTCCAGTCATACGATCCCAATATCTTTCATTTCGTAAAATTCGATTCATAGATGTGAGAGTTACACCAATTATAAGTTATACGGTTTAATAATAAAATAAATAAATATCTGAAATCTTTTTATTATTATTTAAATTTAACATAATTATTTTGTATTCACCCGCCAACAGGCCCATACATTTTATTCTGCATTGTTTGACTTCATTTTGTGTTCTTGTAACCAAGCACAAATCACACAATTATAAGTATATGTTTTAGACCATTACAATAATATAAACTCCTTAATTAGGATTTAATTAATCGATTAATTACTTTTAATTAGGGTTTCAAACTTTCAAACCAGGCAATATTGTTTCATGCCGATCACATTCCTTTCCCAGTGTTACTTTTGTTTCGTCGGTTCCCCAACATGATGCCCGCGTCAATCCTATGGTACAAGCCAATACAACTTTAGTTATATTAATTAATTAATCAATAGTCTAATATAAGTGAACAGGTAATTTACTTTAAAAGGGTTGGCCTGCAATTGATTCCTTCATTGTCGTCTTGTATAGTTCCAGGACTTTGTCTTCATAGTTCTTCAGTTTAACATTAACAAGGCTAATGCCCTTCGTGATGTGCCCAGTTGTATTTGATCCTTCCCTCTTTGGCCAACTTTTGTTCACTTTCTGTACACAAAAAAAAAAACAAGGCCGCTGCTATCTCATTTCAAACCGAATTGTCACCAACTTCAATCCCAACAGCAAGGTCGCGCCACCCCTTGCGTCCATCAGAGTCCAATCGAAGGTCACCAAGATTTGCCCTGCTCCACCTCCATTCGAATTCAACTCACGACCGTCGCTTCTCAAATTGATCACTTGCACCTTATCCGAAACCGCCGTGACACGCACCGGAGTCTCCTCAATGAATGCCCAAAACCACGACTGAGTTGAAATCATTGTTTACCCGTTATCTGCTCCTAAACGCCAGCACTTCCTAACGAGATCCCAACCACACCGCTGCACAAAACCCATCGCTGCCGGTCCATTGATAGAACTCATCAAGCTAAGGAAATTTGTAGTTGGATATTTCTGAAATAGTTTCATGGATTTTGAGTTTCAAGAGAAGGAAATCGGCAACAAATTCCATCGTTCATTTTGTTGAAGGAGGCAGCGTATAATGGATTGACCATGCACGAGATGTTTGACCAGAATTAGGTTATACACTTCAGTGTGTGTGCATATATATATATATATATATATATATATATATATATATGAATGGGCATAATGTATATTAATTAATTATAATGAAACTTCAACCCGAAGTAACGTGATAAACACTCACATACGATCTTCGTTTTTGACAAAAAAATGTAATCCTAGCGTAAAAAAATATTCCAGACCGATGGGACAGGTTTCATCGAATTCCGAGGTCGTTTGTGAAAAGCCCTTTATAAATATCGATGAAAAATCAAGCGTTTAAAATTCCTATAATTACAAAAAAAAAATTGAAACCTTCACATTCTACTAGACCATTTCCAAACGGATACAATGAAATTTATTTCGTTAAAATCGGAGTTCGTTTAGCCAGTCATTTATTCCTCCAAAATTACCCCTGTCTAAATAATATAAACGATTAAACAGAAATAAAGACATTTTTGGCCACTAATGTCACATACTACATTGGTTTGCCACGAAATTTGATTTTCTTACAATAATTTAATGATACAGTTCCAATGAAACTAATGTCAATGAAAACAGAGGCCGTTTGCAAAATTGGCTATTTTTAACGCTTATATAATATTGAATAAAATATTATATAAATTCCCAAATAAATCAATTAAA
Source organism: Allium sativum (assembly GCA_030737875.1). NCBI lineage: Eukaryota > Viridiplantae > Streptophyta > Magnoliopsida > Asparagales > Amaryllidaceae > Allium > Allium sativum. Next base: position 691,943,279 of record CM060922.1, read on the forward strand.
TAATAATAAGTTATTTTTATCATATATATCCAAACAGAATATATATACAACTTTAAAAATAAATTATACAACTCAATATTGACAATTCTGACTTAACGATATCCAATTTATATAAAAATCCTATTTAATTTATTAAATAAACGCTATATTTTAATAACAAATTTCCATAGTGACTATTTTAAAATTTGATTTAGACATAACTAACAATTAATAACATGAAATCTAGATTTTTCTCTTCTATGTGAAAATTATAATCAACAAGATTCCTACGTTTCTTGTTTCACAGAATCCGACTTAAATCAGATCCTTTACATCAAGTTAAAATTCAAATTTCAATATTACGAACTGCAGCGCCATTTCGAGCTCGATTTATGTAATATATAAATTTAACGTTTAAACTTCGTTTTTATTAATGAATTTAATATTAAAAACCATTAATATTCCAAATATAGTATTTAAACTAATAAATTAAATTAAATATCCGACTACCAAAAATATGGGACATTACAATCTTCCCCCCTTAAAAGAATTTCGTCCCCAAAATTACTAAGGTAGAAAAAATGTTATAAGCTCATTCACTCTTCAAAATACCAATTTATTTTAAATAGAAAACTAATCTATTGTGGAAAAATAAAATTTTCAAAAATATCGAAAATTTTCTAACACTTTTAATTCCCGGAAAAATTCGGCAGTCTCCCCTGTACGGAGTGACATCTGCGATATCGCAGGAACAAATAATATATATACATCGACCCACATAGTCGAAAAACAAAATTCAAAACCCAAAATTTTATATTTTCGCATAGGCGTACCTTTTACGAGCTATTGAGCATACTACTCAATTTACGTGCAATCTACGCAATCAAACTCAATCCTCATAGCCATTTGGCACCTATACTTAAGTCATTTAACATGTAAGTCACAAATACATTAAAATCGAAATAACATTTCATTGATTAACAAGTATAACTTCCTAAATTCCAAGAATTAAACATGAATTATCGGTTTAGTTTATACAATACAAGGTTATATCACCCAAGTTTAATTCATATGCAGTTTCAACCCAGTTTATAATTTTATAGTTCATTTTCTTGGCTTTAATTCATTGAACTTCTGTTATTAAATCATTGATTTATTTTATTCAAACAAATTATCAAACAATCAATAATAATCAATAATCAATCAACTAGTAGTGTTTGACCAACTCAATCAATTGAATTCACATTAAATATTAATATTTATTTTGGTTTCACAAGTTTGAACATCAATTGATTAATATCTGATTCATTTCCATTTAATTATTATTTATTCAAATTCTAAATTCCAAGTTTAATTTCAATATCGTTGTTAATTAAATTTTCACTAACCATGTTAAATTCCAATTCATATTCTTAATCCAATTTGAATTTCATTCACATCAATCAAATAAACAAATATCTCAGTAATTTTATAAAATTATTCCTTTTCTATATAAAAATATAATTTAGGTAAAATCATTTCATTTACCCACTTTACAAAATAATATCGTGTCAATTTCAGTTCAAAAGCTTCTCAACAATTGAACTGATCAAATAACACAATACAAAACATTTGTATATAAATCCACAAATACGCTCTAATATATATACACTCAAATCAATATAGGATATTACTAATCCCATCTCTGTTGAGTTTTACCACAGAGCCAAGGTTATTACTAAACCATTGCTCTGATACCACTGTAACGACCCGAGGATTTTCGACCTCGAAAATCGACACTAAAACACAATATCGAATATTCAAGCATCGGAAACACCGGAACGTTATTAGAAAGAGATTAGAGGGTGAGATAAGAAAGAAATATTAGAATAGAAGAAGAAGAAGAATCACAACACAGAGTCTCATATCGCAGCGGAATAAAATATAATAAATCTTTATCGAGAGCTTTAAACAAAAACTTACAATCATCAGAGTACATCAACACATCTGGACAGTTATATAAATTTGTCCTCATATACAATCACACAGCGGAATAAATATTAGATATCATACATCTTAACACCTCGAGCTTGTGACACCCCACATCCGTTAATGTCACTCACTAAGCGAATGCATTAAGTTCCGTGGAGCGTTATAGATAATCAAACACAGAATAATTACAAGACAGATATAAATAAGGTAGTAGCGGAAATTTAAATTTTTATTTCAATAAAAATACCGTGGTTCACAATTTCATAAGTCACAAAAACCATTACAACAAAATAACCTCTGTCTTGAATCATCAGAGTACATAAGCAAATAAAAAGCATAATTCCCCAAATGAAAGAGTTAAGCCATAGTAGAGACAAGAACTTGAGCCATACTTCAGCAATAGCTCCTAGCAAGATGATATCTGAATCCTGACTAAGCCTGGGTGTTTCCTCCCTGTAAACCCGGGGGGAACAGTAGAAAGAAGGAGAAACAAAAAGGGTCAGATAATAAGTCTAGCGAGTCTAGTTACTTTTAGCCAGTAGATAAATAACAGTAACATGATAGGCATATAAAATGGATAAGGGAGATCACTACATAAATGGCAGGTGTGACAAGGTAAGAAAGATAAAGTGTACATGCCTCACTAATGATTTCTCTGCACTGTTACTAGTTATCCAGAAAGAGATAACCCCTCCAACTATAAGGTGGTAGATTTAGGTATACGTCCAAATGTATCCTAACTACTACCCTGATCGATCGGCTCCCTAATCCTCGTAGATACCTTGTGTTGGCCCCACAGTAGGAGGTATCACTTCCTCAAGTGGCAACACCTCGTCGTAATAATGTGCACAACCATATCTACAGGTGTCACGGTCGTCTTAGCCCCCTCTACCCGGCCCATCCACGCATATGTCCCCGGTCGGTTTGCGCCGCCCACACTGTCCTCCTTGTTTGGATCTCTTACAATCAGTCCAGTAAGCGTGCCCCTTCTCCGACCTAGCTCGGAGTATATACTTGATACCAACTTCGATTTACTGGCTGAAACGGGTCCCACACAATATGATACAAGCTCTTCGCTTTCTCTTGTGTCCCCAACTAGGTTTTTCACTGACTATGTATACCCTTAGGTGTCTTTAATTATATAGCCCTATGTCAGTTATGCTTACCTATAGGTGTCTTTAATACATAACCCTCAATCTTTCTATTGGTTATGCTTACCTATAGGTGTCTTTAATACATAACCCTCAATCTTTCTATTGGTTATGCTTACCTATAGGTGTCTTTAATACATAACCCTCAATCTTTCTATTGGTTATGCTTACCTATAGGTGTCTTTAATACATAACCCTATCATTTCTATAAGTTATGCCTACCCAAAAAGATGTCTTTAATTACATAACTTTATTATTTCCCTCGGTTATGTATACCACTAGGTGTCTTTAATTACATAATCTTATCAGGTTAAGTTTGTGGCCTATATATACCAATATTACCCACCTACCCAAGATTTACTTAACCCTCCTACTGATTCAAGCATGTTTATTTAACGGTTAAGTTAGTGGGCCTATATATAATAATATTACCCAGCTACCTAAGATTTACTTAACCCACCCCTTTTGTTCAACCAAGTTTACTTAACCCCCAACTTAAATTTAAGTTCATACAATCTCTATGGATTAACTTAGGTTAAGTAGTCCAATTCATTATCATGTCCATTTATGGTTTATAATGGGCTAGACCTCCCAAATTAGGCCTACAATATGTGGATGCTGGATATGTCGGTCGGGTCTAGGCAGACTTATTCCACAGTTGGGCCTAACCTTGTGTCATAGCCCGATTCGTATTTACATACTTAGACCTCCCACATTAGGTTCAACATTAGTGGCTGCTAGATATGCCGGTCGGGTCCGGGTAGACTTCCACCACTAATGTAACCTAACCTCGTGTCATAAGTACAATTACAATTCCTAATTGTAATTACTATTTTTAATTAATTAACTCTTTCCTTTTATAGGTGCCAATACCTATTTTGCCCAATAATTTGAATTATATGCCCATAAATGTTCATGTTCATATTCAAATTATGCCATTTTTAATTAATTTACCAATTAATTAATCATTTCCTTTTATAGGTGTCAATACCTATTTTTCCCAATAATTTGAATTACATGTCCATAAATGTTCGTATTCAAATTATGCCATTTTGATCCCTTTCCTCGTTCCTTAACTAGCGCTCTCACCAAATTGGCAACATGCCTAGGCTAGACAATAGCCTAGTCATAAACGATAACAGGAAAAATAAAGGGAATATACTAAAATAATCATCTTGGTATCAACATAAACCTGTATGATAAAAGGTGAACAAACATACTAGCATGGACATGAAATTTTCATCACAACAAGATAGACACAAAACTGATGAACTCTGATATCACAATATCTAAATTAGCCATTTTAGATGTCCAATCGATTTAAATCTAACATGATAACATAGGGTGACATTTTAGATCACATAAAATAGATCTAACATGAATCATAAAGTGACAAATTTAGATCACGTAGGATAGATCTAACATGAATCATAAGGTGACAATTTTAGATCACATAGGATAGATCTAACATGAATCATAAGGTGACAATTTTAGACCACATAGGATAGATCTAACATAATAATTTTAGATCACATAGGATAGATCTAACATGAATCATAATGTGACAATTTTAGATCACATAGGATAGATCTAACATAATAATTCTAGATCACATAGGATAGAACTAACATGAATCATTAGGTGACAATTTTAGATCACATAGGATAGATCTAACATGAATCATAAGGTGACAATTTTAGATCACATAGATAGATCTGACATAATAATTTTAGATCACATAGGATAGATCTAACATGAATCATAAGGCGACAATTTTAGATCACATGGGATAGATCTAACATGAATCATAAGTTGACAATTTTAGATCACATAGGATAAATCTAACATAATAATTTTAGATCACATAGGATAGATCTAACAAGAATCATAAGGTGACAATTTTAGATCACATAGGATAGATCTAACATAATAATTTTAGATCACATAGAATAGATCTACATACATCTGCATCATAGCATATCATAAAAGTTACAACCCAAGATCCATAATGATAACATAGTAGAACAATTGAATTGAATCCAAATAAATAGATCTATCATAATATAGCATGAGATCTACCAATAACATAGGTTTAAAGTCTACAATCGTATCCACATCACAGTCTTTCATAGTTTCACTATTATTTATCTAAACCTAAAAGCAACTAGAACTCAATGTGATTGGATTGCTAAATTGATAGAAAAGGTGCTGAGTCTATGTTTGAATCTCAGAATTTTATATTCTTTAGAAGAAGATGAGAGATCCTAATTCAGTCCAAAATCTAGTAGAGTCTGGCTACCATTGCTTTTCTTTGAATAAAACAAAGGATATGGGATATATTTATAGCTGCTAGGTTACAGAATTCGGATGCTACCTCAGCCCTAATGAAATTGGGTCAGGTCACCGGTCATCACTCACTCGAAAAAGGATCGAACACCCAGAAACTATTCTGGGCGCACTTAATTTTGAATATTAAATTAATTATTATTTAATTTATCATTTTAATGTCGTTAAAAATTCGGGGTGTTAGAGAGCTCGTTTCTGGATTTCGCATCATCCGATAATCTAAACCTATATAACACGGTCTAACCCGAGCATTTCAAACGACGAGCAAGTCTGGAGAACCAGAGTGAGAAAAGCACACTAAGTTTGAAAGTATCACACAACTTGGTTTTTAAAGTCAAAATCCTTTTGGAAGAAAAGGATAATCGTAAGACCAAATCCACACATAAATACGGACGGTTTTTACCTTATTATAACCTAAAACATTTTTGAAATCAATATCTTTTCTGATATTATAATAGTGTCTAAATATAAATAAATATCAATCTAGCAGAACGCTTGCATCTCACGCTCTACATACATAGTATACAATCAAAACCGCGAGCGCTTATTGGAGAATGGATTTCCATGGCAAGATATGGGCAACCAACTTTCCAAAAATGTACCTCCGGAGATGAATACATTGGGGTTCAACAAGAACATCTTGCAACCCAGGCTAAACATGACCAGCCCCTCACTTCACTTGAGAGTACCGAATATATCATCACCACGGTTGGGGGCCAGCCAACCGAATCGATATCATATATACAAAAATAAAAAGAGACAACCGAAGGCATTTGATTTCTCCAGATCAGGTAATGATATACCCTTTTAATGGGTGCGACCCACATAGCCATGCGACCTACCCGATTTTAACCGTTTCCCGGTTGATGAGGCTAGAGGTTAAGCTTATCCTTCAAAACAACATATCTTCATTCACTTTGAATGCCACATCATCATATCCGTCAGGTATCACTAAATGTGGATTTCCACAAAAATACTCTGATCATTAAGCTAAAGAAGGTGTCCAGTCTTATCCGCCACCAACAGAAATACGTTTATAGAAAGTCAATATACGTGATCCCTTTGGAAATACTTTGTCACTCGTCCATACAAGTCATCCAGGAACAAAATGAACCGAAAGCACCCTCCTCCACATCCTATATAGATATCACCCCAAGGATCAGTAGCGAGTAGTACTTGCAATTCGAAGATTTCACTCATGACAGAATCACTGCCAAAATATCTCTGGGAGCTAACTAGAGAAATTCAACAAGGAGTTCTTCGGCTCATGAAGATCCACAGTCTTCAATGCTCCATCTTTAATCAATATCTTCACGTATTTACTGATTTAGAATGGTTTTCTAATATAATTCGATCCCGGTCTTTCTGTACCAACAATCGTATTGGCCAGATTTGATAGTCGGTGATTTAACTATCAAATAGATAATCATGTGGATAAAATGAGTTTACTGATTCAGTACTCGGTGTTACTTACCTTTTTAATTAAACATTTGTTAATTATGTTCTAAAAATTTTCCAATAATTGAAGTTTATATTTTGATTCTTATTATAAATAAAAGTGTTCTTAAAAATCATTTCATTTACTTAAAAAAATTTCGAATATAGTTTTCAATATTCTTTACAGAAATCATAACTTTGTTTCCCCTCAGTTTCCCTTGTTTATAAACTAATACCATTCTTGGATAATTGTGAAGTCATTCAAGTTGGGGTATTTCATTTACCTCTCAGACCCTGACCAACAACATTCATATATTTAGAACAGATAGGAGTTTATTAACTACATGTTTTCCTTTGAAAACCATATTTAAATCTCAACAAAATTTACTTAGTTAATTATAAGTAAACTATCATTATAATAATTCTCTATTAATCTTTAATAATCCTTTATCATGTTATACTCGAGCTTCGATTCTATTACAAAATAGAATCCTTTATAAAATTCTTCAAAACTTGTTTGCAAAATACCATATTTGTTTAAATCATATATAACTGTCTTTAACAAGTCTAATATAAATATCTTTATAAATTTTATATACATGTCTTTATAAGTCTTACACTTATCTTTTACACTCTTATATTGACATCTTGTACGAGTCCTTTTTTATCAAAACCATTTAATTATCATCTGCAACAAACATTACATATTTCATTTCGAACTTCCTATTTTCTTATATTATAACTTTTCAACTCATTCCGATAACTTATGCGTTGTCTAAAATCACATAGCGGTCTTTTTAACGATCTTCAAATTATAAAACAAATAGTCCAATTTATTATTTGTAACAATTACTACAAATTCATTTTCCAAATCTCTTACTTCATTTACAAACCCCATTGTAAATTACTTACGACACTTATATTCGCTGCCATTTCCCAATTCTTTTACTCAGCTTATACTCTCAACTCTGCTTAACATTCCGAACTTCGGAATATCACATTTCGAACCTCGGAACAAATCTCACTTCGTTATTTCATACCATTTTCCCAAATTCTAAATTCCCTTTTTCTAACTTCAACTATTCAGTAAATATTTGATTTAAGCTATCAGATTCACTTAAAATTGTTTTTACAATTTCGTGATAAAAACTCAGTTTTTATATAAAACCCGTTCATAAACACTTTTCATAACTTAATTAGATTTCATTTCAACTTTGATTACATTTTAAATGAATTTTAATTAAAAAGTAATTTCTTAAACTATTATTAATTAAAATAATAATAATAATTTACTTCAATCATTAACTATAATAGAAGTTGTTAATTTCTTAATTAACTAAAATAAATAGTAAATTCCTTTTAAAAATCTTATTGAAATTAAAATTAAAATTCATTAACTATTTCATTAAATTAATTCAAAACTAATTAATTTAATAAACAATCCTAACTAAAACGGTTGACTTAGCCAACTCAATACACGATTAATCCGTTAGCCAATTCCAACTAGTTCTCACTTTAAATTAATTAATAATATAATTTATTTAAATAATTCCATTTAATTGCATTGAAAAACAATTATCCAATTCTTAACCGTTGGGTTAAATTCTACCCATTTGCTTATAAATCTGATTAATATCAGATTTTACTTTATAATAATATCATTAATAATTACTCATAAAATTAAATAATAAATATTTATTTTCTTTTAACAAACTTTGATTCAAAATAATAGAGTTAAAAATCTATTTTTAGTTATAAAATAAATTTTATAAGTTCATTTCCGTCGATTCACTTGACGGTAAATCCATATTTGAAAAACGATTGATTTATAGGCCATATACTGCAGATTACACAACCAATACTACTCATTGGTTTAAACCAAATAAATGTTGAATTTCAGTTCAACGGTCAATGATCAAATCAATCGTCCAATCAGAACAATTCATATAATGATAATATGAAAATAAGTAACAATAAATATATTTGAGGAATCTCGTTGGATCCCTCTAACCCGTTCTTCTCTGCATTCAAATGGTTATCTCAAATAATATCATTTAATTCAATTTATCTAATATAACAATAAATAATGACCATTTAACATCAACCAATTAACAAATAATTCAAAGAATTTAACACGTTTATTTTATAAACGCGACCAACAAAGGTAAGTTACCATTATTGGGTCCAATCGTTAAAATAACGAATTGGTTTTTCACTGAAAATAAACAACATTTAATTTTAGAAATTCAATCAATATATGAATATATAAATAACAAACAATCAACCATTAGCAACCATAGCACACAATTATAAAACCCGACTTATATAAAATATAAGTGTGAAAAACTGAGTGAGTATAATTCACATTGATCTGATTATTGTTGAAGCGGTTTGGTTCTCAGTTAAATTAAACTAGTGTTTAATTTAACCACTGGTTCCAACCGTCTCCAGTTCTTTCCAGAATATTCCAGATTATAGAGTCCAGTCATATGATCCCAATATCTTTCGTTTCGTTTAATTTTGCTCATAGATGTGGGAGTTACACCAATTATAAGTTATATGGTTTAATAATAAAATAAATAAATATCGTAAATCTATTTTTTTATTATTATTTAAATTTATAATAATTGTTTTGTATTTACCCGCCAATAGGCCCATACATTTTCTTCTACATTGTTTGCCTTCGTCTTTGTGTTCCTATAATCAAGCACAAATCAAGCCATTATAAGTATACGCTTTAGACCATTACAATAATATAAAATCCTTAATTAGGATTTAATTAATCGCTTAATTACTTCTAATTAGCGTTTCAGACTTTCAAACAAGGCAATATTGTTTCATGCTGATCACATTCCTTTCCCAGTGTTCCTTTCGTTTCGTCAGTTCCCCAACATGATGCCCGCGTCAATCCTATGGTACAAGTCAATACAATTTTAGTTATATTAATTAATTAATCCATACTCTAATATAAGTGAACAGGTAATTTACTTTAAAAGGGTTGGCTTACACTTGATTCCTTCGTTGTCGTCTTGTATAGTTCCAGGACTTTGTCTTCATAGTTCTTCAGTTTAACATTAACAAGGTTGATGCCCTTCGTGATGTGCCCAGTTGTATTTGATCCTTCCCACCTTGGCTAACTTTTGTTCACTTTCTGTACACAAAAAAATGAGGCCACTGTTATCTCATTTCAAACCGAAATGTCACCAACTTCAATCCCAACAGCAAGGCTGCGCCATCCCCTGCGTCCATCAGTGTCCAATCGAAGGTCACCAGGATCTGCCCCGCTCCACCTCGATTTGACTTCAACTCATGACCACCGCTCGTCTAATCGACCACCTGCACCTCATCTGAAACCGCCGTGACACACGCCTGAGTCTCCTCGACGAACGCCCAAAAACCACGACTGAGTTGAACTCGTCGTTCCCCCATTATCTGCTCCTAAATGCCAGCACTTCCTGGCGAGAACCCAACCACACCGCTGCACAAAAACCGATCGCAGCCGGTCCTTTAATAGAACTCATAAAGCTAAGGAAATTTGTAGTTGGATATTTCTAAAATAATTTCATGGATTTTGAGTTTCAAGAGGAGGAAATCGGCAACAAATTCCGCCGTTCATTTTGTTGAAGGGGGCGGCGTATAATGGATTGACCGCACACGAGTTGTTTGACCAGAATTATGAAATACACTTCAATATATATATATACATGAATAGGCATAATATGTATTAATTAATTATAATGAAACTTCAACCCGAAGCAACGCGATAAGCACTCACATACAACCTTCGTTTTTGACAAAAAAAAGTAATCCTAGCATTAAGAAAATATTTCGAACCCGATGGGACAGGTTTCATCGAATTCCGAGGTCGTTTGTGAAAAGCTCTTTAAAAATATCGATGAACAATCAAGTGTTTAAAATTCCTATAATTACAAAAAAAAACAAATTTTTTTTAAACCTTGACATTCTTCTGGTCCTTTTCCTAACGGATCCAATAAAATTTATTTCATTAAAATCGGAGTTCGTTTGGTAGTCATTTATTCCTCCAAAGTTACCCCTGTCTAAATAATATAAAAGATTAAGTAGAAACGGAGAAGTTTTTGGCCACCGAAGTCACATACGACATCGGTTTGCCATGAAATTTGATTTTCTTACAATAATTTAATGATATGGTTCCAATAAAACTAATTTCATCGAAAACAGAGGCCGTTTAAAAAATGGCTATTTTTAACGCTTATATAATATCAAATAAAATATTATATAAATTCCCAAATAAATCAATTAAATAATAATAAATTATTTTTATCATATATATCCAAAGAGAATATATATACAACTTCAAAAATAAATTATACAACTCAATATTGACAATTCCGAGTTAACGATAAACAATTTATATAAAAATCCTATTTAATTTATTATATAAATGTTATATTTTAATAACGAATTTCCATAGCGACTATTTTAAAATTTGATTTGGACATAACTAACAATTAATAACACGAAATCTGGATTTTTCTCTTCCATGTGAAAATTATAATCAACAAGATCCCAACGTTTCTTGTTTCACAAAAATCCAACTTAAATCGGATCCTGTACATCAAGTTAAAGTTCAAAATTCAATATTACGAACTGCAGCGCCATTTCAAGCTCGATTTATATAATATATAAATTTAACATTTATACTTCGTTTTTATTAACGAATTCAATATTAAAAACCATTAATATTCCAAATATAATATTTAAAATAATAAATTAAATTAAATATCTATTTACCAAAAATACGGGACATTACAACTATGATGGTTTAGTTTTCACATTTTGCATTGTCTCGCCTGTTTTATGTCAAGTTATGTTATTACTATATTTTATTCCATGCGCTATAAGATATACTACAGGTCCTTTGGTGATTCATTAGTATCAAAACCCTTCCTTTTGACGACCGTCCCGTGCTAATTGGGCATTAGCACAATTCATCTTTGGGGAAATGTCGGCTGGTCCGGGGCGGACCGTTACACTGGGTATCAGAGCCTAGGTTGCGTAGTTAACCTAGGGGAAGACATAAGGGAGAGATGGTATACGTATATGAGAGCGTGTATTTGTGATTTTTTGGTTTCGAAAAGCTATATATATACTATTTGTATATCAAAGGATGAAGTCGCACTGCACTAGCACCACTATGGAGATGGCTAATCATTTTCTCTTTACAGATTGAACGATGAGCCAATATACGAGGAGTACGGGTTCAGGGGCCAATAATAGGAATGCCCCTGATATGAGTACGATGTTTACTACCTTTATGAGAGAGATGCTTAGGGATGTTCAGGGAGAAGTTCCTAATACTGCTAATGGTGGTGGTGCGGTAGCGTAGGCGCCTAGAGCCGATTTCGCCAAGCTTAACAAGGATTATACTAGTCTTGGTGGAATGCCATTCCTTGGAATGGAATTGGCTACGGATGTTCAAGACTGGCTGGAAAGTTGTGAGTGCATCTTCGAGGATTTGAGAACCGATGATGTAATGAAGAGAAAGCTAGCATCACGTCAGCTTCAAGGACGGGCAATGAATTGGTGGAAAGCCATTAAAGCAGTTACTCCCGAGGATCAAGTTACTTGGAATCAGTTTGAAACTCGCTTCAGTGACAAGTTTATCCCAACTGCTCAAAAATCAGAATTGTTTAGGAAATTCTTGGAGCTTAAGCAGAATGGTAGGCCAGTCTCAGAATATATTACTGAGTTCGATACTTTATCGAAGTACGGATTATCTCTTATCGATACTGCCGAGAAGAAGAGCAAGAAGTTCATAACCGTCTTAGATGAGTACTTGGGGGAAAGACTTATAAACCACATCGATGAGACCTTCGAACTATAATGGGAAAGGCATTGAGGTCGGAGAGCCTTTACTGTAACACCCCACATCCATTAAGGTCACTCACAAAGGGAATGTCTTAACTTCAATGGAGCATTATGGGTACTGGAACAGAAATATTACAAGACAGACATATATAAAACAGCGGAAAGTAAAGTGGAAGTACTTAAAATCATTTATTAAATATAAATGTTTACAAATAAAAGCCCATCAACTTCCAATACCCAATTACATAGTTAAAATATCTGTCTTGCTCAAAAACAAAGAAGCATAAAAACAAACTGTAGTATTCCCCAATAAAGCAAAGCAAGCCATAGCCAAGAGAAATCCAAGCCATACATGAAAGAGCCTTGGAGCTTGGTAAGATCCGAACTAAGCTGTATTCCCACCCTGCGAACCTGGGGGGGTGGGAAACGGAAGAAAAAGAGGCGAAACAAAACGGGTCAGTCATAAAGACTGAGTAAGTCCTAATGACTTTCAGCATAAAAATAATTAAGGATAATATGGCATGAGTAAACTGAAAGTAAACATAAGCATGATGACAAGATAAGCAACAAGCAAGATAACTAAGGTTAACATGATGTGATTTTTGTCAAGTAACATCGCAAGGTTCCCATTCAAGATAAACTATGTACAATTTTGTAAGATTCCTATCAAGCATATCACGATTCCTCTGCTTCACCATTAAAAGATTTATGTGATACCTATTTGCTCTGCACCACCTAACTAGCATCCTCACAAGTGTCTTACAAGGAATGATTCGTATTCTTACTAGTACTCCAACCAGTGTCCCCTGTAACAAGGATCCTTAACCCTACTAGTGTCCCAACTAGTAGCCCGTGTTATATATACTAGTCTTACGTACCCCTAGCTGACTACATAGGTGCGGCCTGCCCCTATCTCCACTAGGTGTAAATCATAATACTAGTCCTACGTACCCCTAGCTGACTACATAGGTACCGCCTGCCCCTATCTCCACTAGGTGTACCCACCAAACCCCATGCGATCGGCTCCCTAACTCGTAGATACCCGTGCTGGCCCCACAGTGGGGTGTATCACTCCCCTAAAGTGGCAACCCGATACAACTTAAGAATGCACGGCTTATACCTACACGATGCAACAACGTCTTACCTACCAGCCCGGGTCCACACACGCATATGAAACCCGTTGGACTTGCATTGCCACTGCTAACCCATTTTGACCTCTTACAATCAAACCCAGTATGTGTGTCCCGTCCTCGACATGGGTCGAGCTCACAAAGATACGTAATGGGCTACTGGTCTGAAAAGGGTCCCCTTTTCTCGACACAAGCTTCCCACCTATGCTTGGTCCCCTCTAGTAATTCTTACTTAACCCCTTCTTATTCATGTCCACTTACATCCTCAAATTTTGGTTAAGTATACACCAGTTATGTCTTACATGTTACCCATATCCCCCACTTAACCCCTACATCATCCTCATGTCTTAATACATGCTTTATCTTGGTTAAGTGCTTATAGGTTATATTTTACATGTCATTCATATTACCCCAACGTCTGGGTTTAACCAAGCGCCTTGGCTTTATCTGCCATTAGACCCTATGTCTATCCATTAATTATGCGCTTGTGTTACCTCATCAGTCTTATCATTTAACTTGGTTATTTCCATTCATACCTACCTTCAACTTTGCTTATTAATTCAATTCTTAACTTGCACTATATTAAGTCCATTAATAAGCCCACAACATGTTATTCCTATGATCCATACATTAACCCCCGTTATGGTACAATGACATGTTCTTATTCAATCTTTACAACCAAGTACCCCTTAACTTACAAACACACTGGAGAGAGAGAATAATTCCTTAAATACCAACCCCGAAGACCGGAATCAACATCAGATTGATACTCAGAGGATTATCCAACCTAACCAATGTTTTGTTCCTTTTTATAATATAACTTATGTCGCCTTCAATTGTAAATTCATTCTTGTCTTTACATATTGCTTAATCTACAATGAAGCACATCTTTCCTTATTACATAAGTTATCTCATCTTATCTATTGTTCCGCCTAACTTACTTTATTACATAAGTTATCATTCCCACTTAGGCATTAATTAAGATTTACTTAACTCAGCCATTCATGTCATAACAGTTAAGTGTCATTCGCCTAATCATATTACTTAACCCACCTATTCATACCATATTGGTTAAGTGTCATTAGCCTAATCATATTACTTAACCCAACCACTCATACCATATTGGTTAAGTGTTCTTAGTTTACTTAACCCTACCCACTGGTCTAATTACCATGTTATGTTGGTTAAGTATTACTATTCGTATTTCCATATGTCACCCTCATGTCACCCACTTAACCTCCATGTCCCACCACATGTTTATCTGGTTAAGTATTTCTTAATTCATTAAGGCTGTAACCCTATAAAGACCTCTCACATTAGACTGACATTTATGGCAGCTGGATTTGCCGGGCGGGTCCGGGCAGTCTTACAACATAAAAGAGTCTAACCTCATGTCTTTACAACTGTTACGCTTTTAATTTGGGCCTAGGACCTCTCACATTGGGCTACCATTTGTGACTACTGGATTCGCCGGGCGGGTCCGGGCAGTTTTACGTCACAAATGAGTCCAACCTCGTGTCCTAAGCATTGATTATCGCTTATAATCTTTTACCCCAGTCTTAATAATTTCCCTATTCTAATTATTAATTAATTCCTAATTTAACGATGTCCATAATTGACTCAATTATGTTCATCAATTAATGGTATGCAAAATCATACCAATTTTACCACAATTTATCTTATGCCACTAAAGGCAACTTATCTCAATTTATATTTATCCCTACTTTAAGGCTATTACATGCCAACTACCAAAAACCCACTTAGGCGTGTTCATATTAGCCCCTTTTCAAGACATAAATTATCATATGTGTTTCAACTACAAATCTCACATAATTAACATATGCCCAAGTTCTAGATTACATGTCCGTTTTACATATGCCTAATTCATACCAAATTTACATACGTTCAGTTCATGCCATTTTATATGTATGCCAATTTTTATGTCAATTTACACATATCAAGTTCTAGCCAAAAATTACATATGCCAATCCCAATTCTTACAATTACCATTTTAATGGCAATACTCAATTATCAAATTTCATATTAATTGCAGTAATACCCATATATCCAATTTTCAAGTTATGCCATCAATTCCACCAATCACATATATCTAAATAGGTAATATTCCCATACTTTTCCCCATATTCAATCGTACGCAAAATCGTGGTTTAGGCCTAGATCCGAAATTGATCTAGGTTCATCAAAAGAAAATAAATAGGGGAAAGGTAGAATTTTGCAATAAAACAAGATCAGAGAGAAAATAGCATAAAATCATCATGATAGGCATAAAGATTGGATCTTGATTATAATATCAACATGAATCCAAGAAACTGATTTACAATGACTGAATAGAGCATGAACTAGACATAAGAATGGAGATGAACAAGTCTCAAAACTCAAGGTTCAAAGGTAAACAGGAATAGGTCTGAATTGATAAACATGCTTATATCCAATTACACTTTATTCCATAGCCATATTAAAATTAAGTATTTTAATCTAAAAAGTAACTAGAACTTACATAGCATGGCTAGCGAATTTAAGAACTGAAATCAATGTTGTAGCATTGTTGATTCATCTCCTTGAATTGTTGTAGAAGTCTTCATCTTTGCATTGGATTGCGTATGAAAGCTTAAGAAGAAGATTAGAGACGGCGGCCATGACCAAGAGTGATTTTAGCAGTATAATGGTGGCTAGACATGTTGTACTGAATTAGGGTAAGGCCTTAGGTTGTATTTATAGATGTAGGAACTCATTTAGGCCCTTAGATCATCCCTAGAGTCAATCCGGACCATCAAAACTCATCCCGGGCCTCAAAAATGGGTTCTGGGCCACACCAGGTCGACCTGTACAGGGGGGAGGTCGACACTACAGTCGACCTGGGGGGGAAGTCGACTGTGCAGTCGACACTACAGTCGACCTGGGGTCAGTCTGCCTGAAAGTCTGCTGAAACTTGTACAGGCCATAACTTGGTCATACGGACTCCGATTTTCGAAAACTCGGACTCTATTTCATGTAAAATTTCGAGACGAACGCAATGGCGCAACCCATTTCCCATGATTCTTATTTTAAAATTTAATTCTGCCTTGATTCTTGTATTAACATGTTATTAAAATTCGGGTTGTTACATTCTCCCCTCCTTAAAGGATTTCGTCCCCGAAATCTTCAAGTTAAGAAGAATGTGTCCTACCATCCAATCATCCATCTACCCAATCATCAATCACAGGCATTCATTGTCCTTAAGAAATTTCTAATGCTATATGAACATATGCGAGAAGTGTGTGTATATGTTCCTTATCTAATGCAAATGACCAGGCCTGATTGATCTTCTAGATGCGAAATATGTTTAGTGCCATGAGTCCAACATGTATGCAAATAGTCCTAGTCACATAAACACTATATGTGTGCACAAACATCCATCCATATGCAACATCCACATGATAACACATTCAATTCCATCCATAAACAAGTGTAAACACTCATGCATATGCAATATGAAAGGTGACTGAGCCGATCTAGTGCCTAATGTGCGTGTATATGCATCCACGAGCAACCACTAGCAACCACTTGCAACCATCAATCATAACATGTCTCAAACACATGTTTACACCCAACTGTTCCTACCTAAAGATATAGTCGAATGATAGAAGCAAGTAAAAACTCTGCACCCATCAAAGCTGAAAATCTACGTCACATATATACTGATTAGGAGAAGAATTCCCTAAGCACCCGCCCCGAAGACCGAAATCAACATCAGACTGACACCCAAAGAAATTCTCAACCCAACCAATATATATGTGATTCTAGGAAACTAAGCATGATGGACTCCTTTTAGGTCACAAGAAATCCCTTCCTAAAACCAACCCATATCCTATAAAACCCAAAAGGTTTAATCAACCCAACGGACACCCTCAAGCCCCAACACGTAAAACTAACAGATGAGTCATACTCCCTATGGGGTTTGCAACAGAAATTGGATTGAGAATAGGACCGAGAGGATATACACAAAAGAAGCATGCAAGTAAGCTCTACAGGAAAAAGGAATCAAGAAAATATTCTTAAAAAGAGATGTGATGCGCGAATATAGTCTTCAATCTTCTAAGCAACATTCCCTTGAGCTTAACTCCATTGTGCTTTGACCGACTTTAACTTCACAATTTCATAGCTCCTTGATTCTTATTTCCAAAATACGAGTTGGAACTCATTTCACTGTTGCCTCCCGTTCCACTTTCACTTATTCTCCCTCTAGTATACTCGGTCTCAAACATAACTGTGTATTGAGGGTTCCATATAAGCTCTCCAAAATTCACTAGCGAATCTTGGATCTCGTTCGCTTACTAGAAGTTATTCCACATAGATGAATTATCTCTTGAAAATAAACAAATGTCAACCATGTTGCCCAATGTACTTACTTAGGTGACTCTCTACAACTCATGCATAAGCGAAATGACCCATCCGCCTTAGTGGCGAACACTACTCGAGCGGATCAACTAATGTATCAAGAGATTCTAGGTAACTAATCCTAATAGAACCCTAAAGGTTACACGCGACTTCGAGGGTATCACCGAGGCAAGTCAAAAGTCTAACTACCCTCCTTTTGAAACCGAGAATGGCACCCTTATTGGATAATCACCTCATCCCTAGAATCAACCCATAGCTCACAAAAACATGAGCATTCCTTCTAAACTCAGCACTTAGCATAGACATTTTCAAATCCTAACAAGTCATGAATAAATGAGCCAATTCCCCAACAGGATTTGAGACAAAAATTGGGATCCTCCAATACGCTAGTACTAAGGTGCAGAGACTCAACTATCAAAGCAGAATTAAAAGGATGTGATGTACAAAAACAAAGTTCTAGCGGGATGATAGAAAAGAAAAGCTAAACCTTTAACGGTAACGTTACCACCTCCCTTAGGTACGCTAGTAGTGAGAGCATACAATTGCCCTCTCGACGATCTTGTCCTTTGCCCTTGTTCTTGTCCTATAATACTTAACTACACTCCCTCCTTACCATACTAAAGATACTCTCTCTTGTCATGGGTTCTACTATTCTTTCACTTTGGCCTCTTTCCTTTCACCTTTTTCCTCCTTCGTGGATTAAGCTATAACAACTAGTCTCTTGTTCTTACTGTCCTTGTATAGTTTCTTAACAAGTCCTTCGAAGCTACCTTCAACGCACAGCAATCTCTACACAACTTGAAATAATATTAGACGCAGATGGAACTACTGCGGTTACAGATGGAGGTTGGGCACTTCTTTGCCCTTTGACATATGTCGGATGCCTACGAAACTATGGTGAAAAGAGAGAGAAGAGAGATTTCAAGAGGGAATCAAAAGATAGTGCATATGGCTTTGGGGAATATGCCTTTTAATCAAAACAAAATTTTCTTGAAAATTTGCTTCTTTGTAAATGTTTTGAAAACTAATTCAGAAGGTTTTTGAAAACTTTTGCCCAGTCTGGTAACCTTCTGCTCTGATACCAAATGTAACACCCCACATCCATTAAGGTCACTCACAAAGGGAATGTCTTAACTTCAATGGAGCATTATGGGTACTGGAACAGAAATATTACAAGACAGACATATATAAAACAGCGGAAAGTAAAGTGGAAGTACTTAAAATCATTTATTAAATATAAATGTTTACAAATAAAAGCCCATCAACTTCCAATACCCAATTACATAGTTAAAATATATGTCTTGCTCAAAAACAAAGAAGCATAAAAACAAACTGTAGTATTCCCCAATAAAGCAAAGCAAGCCATAGCCAAGAGAAATCCAAGCCATACATGAAAGAGCCTTGGAGCTTGGTAAGATCCGAACTAAGCTGTATTCCCACCCTACGAACCGGGGGGGACGGAAGAAAAAGAGGCGAAACAAAACGGGTCAGTCATAAAGACTGAGTAAGTCCTAGTGACTTTCAGCATAAAAATAGTTAAGGATAACATGGCATGAGTAAACTGAAAGTAAACATAAGCATGATGACAAGATAAGCAACAAGCAAGATAACTAAGGTTAACATGATGTGATTTTTGTCAAGTAACATCGCAAGGTTCCCATTCAAGATAAACTAAGTACAATTTTGTAAGATTCCTATAAAGCATATCACGATTCCTATGCTTCGCTATTAAAAGATTTCTGTGATACCTATTTGCTCTGCACCACCTAACTAGCATCCTCACAAGTGTCTTACAAGGAATGATCTGTATTCTTACTAGTACTCCAACTAGTGTCCCCTGTAATAAGGATCCTTACCCCCTACTAGTGTCCCAACTAGTAGCCCGTGTTATATATAATAAGGTGATCCCACCCACAACTTAGAAATCATAATACTAGTCTTACGTACCCCTAGATGACTACATAGGTGCCGCCTGCCCCTATCTCCAGTAGGTGTAAATCATAATACTAGTCCTACGTACCCCTAACTGACCACATAGGTGTCGCCTGCCCCTATCTCCACTAGGTATACCCCATGCGATCGGCTCCCTAACTCGTAGATACCCGTGCTGGCCCCACAGTGGGGTGTATCATTCCCCTAAAGTGGCAGCCGGATACAACTTGAGAATGCACGGCTTATACCTACACGATGCAACAACGTCTTACCTACCAGCCCGGGTCCACACACGCATATGAAACCCGTTGGACTTGCATTGCCACCGCTAACCCGTTTTGACCTCTTACAATCAAACCCAGTATGCATGTCCAGTCCTCGACATGGGTCGAGCTCACAAAGATACGTAATGGGCTACTGGTCTGAAAAGGGTCCCCTTTTCTCGACACAAGCTTCCCACCTATGCTTGGTCCCCTCTAGTAATTCTTACTTAACCCCTTCTTATTCATGTCCACTTACATGCTCAAATTTTGGTTAAGTATACACCAGTTATGTCTTACATGTTACCCATATCCCCCACTTAACCCCTACATCATCCTCATGTCTTAATACATGCTTTATCTTGGTTAAGTGCTTATAGGTTATATTTTACATGTCATTCATATTATCCCCAACGTCTGGGTTTAACCAAGCGCCTTGGCTTTATCTGCCATTAGACCCTATGTCTATCCATTAATTATGCGCTTGTGTTACCTCATCAGTCTTATCATTTAACTTGGTTATTTCCATTCATACCAACCTTCAACTTTGCTTATTAATTCAATTCTTAACTTGCACTATATTAAGTCCATTAATAAGCCCACAACATGTTATTCCTATGATTCATACATTAACCCCCGTTATGGTACAATGACATGTTCTTATTCAATCTTTACAACCAAGTACCCCTTAACTTACAAACACACTGGAGAGAGAGAATAACTCCCTAAATACCAACCTCGAAGACCGGAATCAACATCAGATTGATACTCAGAGGATTATCCAACCTAACCAATGTTTTGTTCCTTTTTATAATATAACTTATGTCGCCTTCAATTGTAAATTCATTCTTGTCTTTACATATTGCTTAATCTACAATGAAGCACATCTTTCCTTATTACATAAGTTATCTCATCTTATCTATTGTTCCGCCTAACTTACTTTATTCCATAAGTTATCATTCCCACTTAGGAATTAATTAAGACTTACTTAACTCAACCATTCATGTCATAACAGTTAAGTGCCATTCGCCTAATCATATTACTTAACCCACCCATTCATGCCATATTGGTTAAGTGTCATTAGCCTAATCATATTACTTAACCCACCCACTCATACCAAATTGGTCAAGTGTTCTTAGTTTACTTAACCCTACCCGCTGGTCTAATTACCATGTTATGTTGGTTAAGTATTACTATTCGTATTTCCATATGTCACCCACATGTCACCCACTTAACCCCCATGTCCCACCACATGTTTATCTGGTTAAGTATTTCTTAATTCATTAAGGTCGTAACCCTATAAAGACCTCTCACATTAGACTGACATTTATGGCAGCTGGATTTGCCGGGCGGGTCCGGGCAGTCTTACACCATAAAAGAGTCTAACCTCGTGTCTTTACAACTATTACGCTTTTAATTTGGGCCTAGGACCTCTCACATTGGACTACAATTTGTGACTACTGGATTCGTCGGGCGGGTCCGGGCAGTTTTACGTCACAAATGAGTCCAACCTCGTGTCCTAAGCATTGATTATTGCTTATAATCTTTTAACGCTGTCTTAATAATTTCCCTATTCAAATTATTAATTAATTCCTAATTTAACGATGTCCATAATTGACTCAATTATGTTCATCAATTAATGGTATGCAAAATCATACCAATTTTACCACAATTTATCTTATGCCATTAAAGGCAACTTATCTCAATTTATATTTATCCCTCCTTTAAGGCTATTACATGCCAACTACCAAAAACCCACTTAGGGGTGTTCATATAAGCCCCTTTTAAAGACATAAATTATCATATGTGTTTCAACTACAAATCTCACATAATTAACATTTGCCCAAGTTCTAGATTACATGTCCGTTTTACATATGCCAAATTCATACCAAATTTACATATGTTCAGTTCATGCCATTTTATATGTACGCCAATTTCTATGTCAATTTACACATATCAAGTTCTAGCCAAAAATTACATATGCCAATCCCAATTCTTACAATTACCATTTTAATGGCAATACCCAATTATCAAATTTCATATTAATTGCAATAATACCCATATATCCAATTTTCATGTTATGCCATCAATTCCACCAATCACATATATCCAAATAGGTAATATTCCCATACTTTTCCCCGTATTCAATCGTACGCAAAATCGTGGTTTAGGCCTAGATCCGAAATTGATCTAGGTTCATCAAAATAAAATAAATAGGGGAAAGGTAGAATTTTGCAATAAAACAAGATCAGAGAGAAAACAACATAAAATCATCATGATAGGCATAAAGATTGGATCTTGATAATAATATCAACATGAATCCAAGAAACTGATTTACAACGACCGAATAGAGCATGAACTAGACATAAGAATGGAGATGAACAAGTATCAAAACTCAAGGTTCAAAGGTAAACAGGAATAGGTCTGAATTGATAAACATGCTTATATCCAATTACACTTTATTCCATAGCCATATTAAAATTAAGTATTTTAATCTAAAAAGTAACTAGAACTTACATAGCACGACTAGAGAATTTAAGAACTGAAATCAATGTTGTAGCGTTGTTGATTCATCTCCTTGAATTGTTGTAGAAGTCTTCATCTTTGCATTGGATTGCGTATTAAAGCTTAAGAAGAAGATTAGAGACGGCGGCCATGACCAAGAGGGATTTTAGCAGTATAATGGTGGCTAGACATGTTGTAGTGAATTAGGGTTAGGCCTTAGGTTGTATTTATAGATGTAGGAACTTATTTTGGCCCTTAGATCATCCCTAGAGTCAATCCGGACCATCAAAACTCATCCCGGGCCTCAAAAATGGGTTTTGGGCCACACCAGGCCGACCAGGTCGACCTGTACAGGGGGGAGGTCGACACTACAGTCGACCTGGGGGGGAAGTCGACTGTGCAGTCGACACTACAGTCGACCTGGGGTCAGTCTGCCTGAAAGTCTGCTGAAACTTGTACAGGTCATAACTTGGTCATACGAACTCCGATTTTCGAAAACTCAGACTCTATTTCATGTAAAATTTCGAGACGAACGCAATGGCGCAACCCATTTCCCTTGATTCTTATTTTAAAATTTAATTCTTCCTTGATTCTTGTATTAACATGTTATAAAAATTCGGGTTGTTACATTTACCCTAAGTCAAAGGCCGAGGTTGCTATTGCATCTGCAGGGAAGCCAAAGCCGTAGGCAAGCGGTGGAAGCAAGAATTATTCGCAGAATAAGAGAAAACAGAACCAAGCTAAGGATGGTTAGAAGAAGAATAAGAAAGATGTTGAGTGCCATAGTTGTGGTAAGAAGGGCCACTATGCCAAAGATTATCGAGCAAAGCCAGCGGATAGGAAGTGCTTCAAATGCGGCCAAGTAGGACATCGCAAGGATAAATGTCCACAATCTCCTAAAGAGAAGCAGATTGTGAAAGCATATGCTATCAATGTTGTTCCTTCTTCGTTGAATGCCCTAACTGCGATGGAGAAAGGAATGGGTGTCGTCATTCAGGGTATGCTTTCCATTTATGATGTTCCTGTTCGAGTGTTGTTTGATACCAGGGATTCCTATTCCTTCGTATCTAGTGACCTGGTAGATAGGTTTGGATTAGGACTTGAGATTGTCGATAGACCTTTAGTTGTGACGAACCCGATTGGTGGTTCGACTAGCCTTAGTATGATTTTTCGTAATTTGGTCTTATCTAGTCATGGATGTATGTTTGCTTGTGATTACTTTATTTTGGGCTTTACTGGGTTTGGCATTGTTTTGGGAGTCGATTGGCTCCAAAGGTATGGGGGTGGTGGTGGACTGTGAGGGGTCTTCAGTGACCATTAGAGCGGAGGGTACTGTTTGGTAGCCTACCTAGTGATGGAGTGATGGCTAGTTTTCTAAATTCCATCGACATCCTGCATGATGAGTTGTCGGATGTGCGTATTGCTGGCGAGTATCTGGACATCTTCGGGGAAGTGACCGGACTTCTACCACACCGAGAGATCGAGTTTCGAATTGATTTAGTGAAAGATGCTAGACCTATAGTGAATCCTCTTTATCGTATGATGCCAAGGGAGCAGCGAGAGCTCGGGATGCAAGTAAGAAATCTTTTGAAGAAGGGATTTATCCAAAGAAGTTTTTCCGATTGGGAGCACCAGTTACGTTTGCTACTAAGGCCGATGGTTTCCTTTGCTTATGTGTAGACTATCTCGAGTTGAATAAGGCAACTAGGAAGAATAAGTGTCCTCTTCCACGGATAGATGATTTGTTTGATCAACTGAATGGAGCAAGAGTGTTTTCCCAATTGGATCTCGCGACAGGTTTTCATCAGCTCAGAGTAGCAGCTGAGAGTATATCTAAAACGACATTTCGAACGTCGTCTGGATTTTATGAGTGGTTGGTCATGCGATTCGGGTTGACCAGTGTGCCGCATATTTTATGGATCTTATGAATAGGGTTTTCAAAGATCAGTTGAATAAGTTTGTTCTTGTGTTCGTGGATGATATCTTAGTTCATTCGAGGACAGAGGAAGAACACAAGGAACATTTGAGGACAATGATGGAGGTGTTGAGGAAACACCAATTGAAAGCGAAATTTTCTAAGTGTCACTTCTGGAGGAGAGAAGTGAGGTTCTTGGGCCATGTTGTTTCAGAGAATGGTATTTCCATGGATCCTGGGAAAGTGGCTACGGTGCAAGATTAGTCTACGCCCAAGAATGCAACAGATGTGAGAAGTTTCTTGGGTTTAGCTGGATATTATCATTAAGTTTATCCAAGACTTCTCCAAGATAGCAACACCGTTAACTCAGTTGACCAAGAAGAATCAAGCTTTCGTCTAGGACGGAAGGTGTGAGAATGCATTTAAGGGTCTAAAGGAAAAGTTGACGTGTGCACCAGTATTAGTTATTCCTAAAGGGAACGAAGAGATGCCGGTATACACGGATGGCTATGGTACCGGACTAGGTGTTGTACTGATGCAAGGAGGTAGGGTTGTAGCTTATGCTAGTCGGCAACAGAAACCACATGAGAAAAGATATCCTACCCATGGTTTGGAATTGACAACGATCGTGTTCACGTTAAAGATGTGGAGATATTATCTTTTGGGAGAAAGATTCGAGTTGTTTACCAATCATAAGTCATTAAAGTATCTTTTCACTCAGAAGGATTTAAATGTTCGTCAGCAGAGGTGATTAGATTTCTTGGCTTCATATGATTTCAATATCACATACACACCCCGGAAGGGCAATGCAGTAGCTTAAGAATTGAGTAGGAGACATGCCAGTTTGGGGGCTATGTTTCTGGAATGTAAGCAATTGGAGTATATAGCAGGATATGATTTCAGACCTAAGTGCGAATTGGATCCAGAAATGTTAGCAAGTTTGACAATCAGTTGATTGAGCGGATTGGTTCCAGTCAGAGGGACGATCCTAATCTATTTGAATCATCTCCAAGATAGAGATAGGTATCGACGACGAGGCAACGAACAAGTATAGACTGGATCGAGAAGGATGGCTTCGAAAGAATGAGACGCTGATTGTACCCAACATGAATGGATTGGGAAATGAAGTGCTTAGAGAATGCCATCACTCGAAACTAACTGCACATCCCGGTGGTAACAACATGTATCAAGATATGAATTAGACCTACTATTAGGAAGGAATAAAGAGAGACGTTGGGAAGTTTATATCCAAGTTCATGAATTGTCAGTTAGTTAAAGACGAGCAAAAGAAGCCTAGTGGTTTGTTACAACCGCAGGAAATTCCCGAATGGAAATGGGAACAAGTCTCAATGGATTTCATTGATTGTTTACAAGGACAAGATCAGGTCACGATAGTATTTGGGTGATTGTGGATCGATTGACCAAAAGTGCAAGGTTTATACCAGTCAAGTTGAACATAACAGCAACCAAGTTAGCAGAATTATATATGAAGTGGGTAGTGAGATTTCATGGAGTACCTAAAGGTATTGTGAGTGACCAAGATCCATTATTTACTAGTGGATTTTGGAAGAGCTTACAAGAGGCTTTAGGGTCAGAATTACATCTTAGTACCATGTACCGTCCTCAAACCGACGGTCAAACAGAGACGGTGAATCATGTATTAGAAGATCTCTTGAGAGCTTGTATATTGGATTTTGGAGGATCATGGGATGACCATTTACATCTGGTTGAATTCACATATAATAATAGTTAACATCCAGTATTGGTATAGCTCCATTTGAAGCTTTATATGGAAGACCTTGCAACTTACCATCATGTTGGTTGGAAACCGATGAGAAATTTGTGCTTGGGCTAGATGTAATAAGAGAAACTTCAGATAAGATCAAGGTTATCCAAAAGCAAATGAAGGCTGTCCAAGAAAGGCAGAAGAGTTATGCTGATAAAACAGGAAGAGAATTGAAATTCTCTGTTGGCGACTTGGTATTCGTCAAGATTTCTCCGTTAAAGCATGTAATTCGTTTTGGCAAGAGAGGTAAGTTGGCACCAAGGTTTGTTGGTCCATTCCCAATTCTCGAACAAGTTGGGAATTTGGCCTATAAAGTTGGATTGCCTGACAAGATGGCGGAAGTTCACGACGTATTTCATGTTTCCCAGTTAAGGAAATTCGTGTACGATTCTGATATGACTATTTCACCAGATCAATAGGATGATATCGAGGTAGAATCCGAGGCAGTTGGGAGCCGCAGTACAATTCGTGTAGCAACCCGGATTTTGAGCGGCTTTGGTTATCGACGTAAGCTCGACGTCGATAACCAAAACATCGAAAAATCCTGGTAATTAATGAAAGAAATTAGAAGGTGAGAATAGATAAGATAGAAACTTAGAATAGAAGAAGAAGAAGAACACAACATCAGGGTGACACGAACCTCACAGTGGAACGAATAACATATAATAGATAACATAACTTTGAAATATAACAGTTATGTATACAATGGCACTTATCAGAGTACAGCACTTACAACACAGCGGAAATAACTATAGCTATAAGATCCTGAAGCCTCCTGCTCCAAGCTCTTCCAGTATATCTGTAAATCCTGATTACTTGACTGCCCGAACAAATTTAGGCACCCAAGAGTTTAGGGAAAACAAAATAAAACTCCGGGTCAGTCATGTGACTGGTGTGAGTAAACTCAAATCATTTAAAACAGGTATATGATATCTCATAAGACCACGCCGTGAATACGGAACGGTTGTTTTTCCTTATGAGAATCCAAATAACTTTGCAAAGCAATATCATTCTGATATTATAATAATGTCTAAGTACAAATAAATATCAATCTAGCAGAAACGCTTGCATCTCACGTTGCTGCATGTATAGTATACAATCAAAATCGCAAGCACGTATTGGATAATGGATTTCCAACTATGACAAGGTATGGAACCACCTTCCGATCAGTGTACTCTAGGAATGATACACTGGAGTTCAACAAGAACATCTTGTAACTCAGCCACACATGACCGACCACTCATTTCGCTTGAGTGTATCGAATGTACATCACCAACGGTTGGGATCAGAAACCGTTCCCGTATATATATGGGACAGCATTGATAGATTTAAGAAACAAATGAATATTCACTAGATAGGTGATTATACACCCTACTTCGGTGCGACCGACTTAGCCATGCTGCCTGCCCGATTTCTGTCATTTACCGGATGTGAGGCTAGAAGCTACGCTTTATCATCACAATAGATTCACTTCGAATGCCACATTGTCAAATCCATCCAATCACCGATTGACGTCCTCAACAATACATTATGTGTTAGCTAAAAGAAGTTTCCTTCTCCGCTTCCACTCTTGGTACGGTTGGAGAAATCAATGTACATGATTGTCTGGAAATACTCTGTCAGACATCCATCTTCATTTACTTAAAATGTCACATCGTCATACCCGCCAAATCACAAATTGACTTATCCAAAAATAACACGGGTATACAGCTAAGAGAAACGAATTCCTCCGCCACCAAACGTGAATACATTTGAACAGATCAACTTACGCGATCCATTTGATATACTCTGTCAGACTTTCGTCCATACAAGTTGTCCTGGGACTGGACAAACCGAAGGCACTATTCTGTAAACAGGATAGCCCTTGCATTTTACTCCGTCTTCAATTATCTTTGGCATATATGATTCGCGATGCTTATGCCAATACAGAGTGGTTCTTTGGATAAAAATCCAACCGGTCTCTCCATATTAACAACGTTAAAATGGTCAAAACTTCGATAGTCTGTGATTTAACCATCAAAGAAAAACAAGTGTGCAAACAACGATATTATTTCCAGATGGAAATTATATCGAACAAACATCATTTAACATTAATCTCTTTAGTTCATTTATTTACTTATCTCCTGTTTCCCTATATTCTAAATTCTTGTTTTCTTTTATCAGAAAACATTTCTGATTCTCGTTTGGGAAACATTTCCAAAACTCCTTTACGATCAAACTTTACCATTTCTTAGTCAAGAAGGAAGTCACTCAAGTTGGGGTATAATTACCTCTCAGACCTTAACTGAACAACGTTATAACTTCGAAATGGTCAAAGTTTATCTTTTAATCTTTAACAACTTCTTTACACCTTTCTCGGATCCAATTTTACTAGTCCACTTTTATATTTAAAACATTTGTTATAACGATAACGTTATAATCCCTACTTTCGAATTATCTAACTTTAATTATAACTTCTATTCTTATTAGTGAATAATTAACCTAACACTTATTTATTTAAATATAAATAAATTTCTATTTAAACACTGGAAAGTATAAGTACTTTCCCGAATTCGATATAATCGAATTTTGCCGATTAACTCTCTTCGAGAAATCTCTATTTGATTAACTCTTCTTCGAATAACCTATATTCGATTAACTCCTTCTCGAATAAACGATATTCGATAATCTCTCTTCGAATAACTAATATTCGATAACTCTTCCTTTTCAAATATCTCATATTTGAAAATCTCACTTCGATTAAACTATAATCGATAACTCCTTTCGATGAAACTAACATCGGTAACTCCTTTCGATGAAGCTAACATCGATAACTTTAACTCGACGAACTTAACTCGACTAACTTAACTTGACTCGACTAACTCGACTTACTTGGTTCGACCAATTCGATTCGATTAACTAGGCTCGACTAACTTGACTAACTTAACTCGACTTACTTGGTTTGACCAATTCGATTCGATTAACTAGGTTCGACTAACTTGACTAACTTAACTCGACTTACTTGGTTCGACCAATTCGATTCGATTAACTAGGCTCGACTAACTTGGTCGAACCACCCGATCAACTCAACTTATTTAACTTAACTTATTTCTCAACTCGATTAACTCCTATCGAATAACTAATATTCGATTAAACTCCATTCGCTTGACTCTAGATCGCAGCGATCACAATGGTTACACCTGACTCCCTCAGAAAACATCCGACCGCCGTAGGCTATTTACAGCCCTGCGAATTACGCTAGCAGTCGTACAAGATGGCAACTTACCCTGAATACTATGTTTGACTAACTCTGTCTCAAATAACTATATTTGATTAACTTTAGTTCGTTTTAACTCTAATCGATTAACTCTAACTAATTAACTCCAACTGGTTAACTCTAACTGGTTAACTCTAACTGGTTAACTCTATTTGACTAACTCGACTTGACTAACCCCTTTCGAATAACATATTCGATTAACTAACTTTCGAATACCATATTCGATTTACTAACTTCGAATACCATATTCGATTAACTCCTTTCGAATGTCTATATTCGATTTACTTTATTCACTTTATAAAGATTTCCTTTTTAACAACGTTTTATTCATTTGAAAAGATTTACTTTTAAATAACGGTTCTACACTTTAAAAATGATTTCTTTTTATAACGGTTTCCTTTATAAACCAATTTCCTTTTTATTAACTCTATTTATTTTCTAAATATTCCCCTTTCAATTCTATTTGTAAATGGTTTACAAATATTTCTTTTCTCTATTTTATTCTATTTGCAAATGGTTTGCAAATATTTACTTTTCAAATTTATTCTTAAAAATATTCTAACTCCTTAACTTTCCGGGAAAATTTGCCATAACCTCCTTTGTATCGGGAGCATCGGGAAAATCCCCAAACTCGCCACACAGGCCTTTCCATTCAAAAAGAAAATGGTTTGTAATTATTTCCTTTTTGAATATCTCCTATTTATAAATATTCCAATTTATAAACATTTCTTATTTATAAATATTCCACTTTCTAAATATCTCTTATTTATAAATATACCAATTTATAAATATCCTATTTTCAATATCACTTTGAAAATCCCCTTATCAACATTTCGGTATGTTATGGTATTCAATCTTATCAAATTACGATGTTCAATATCGTCCATACACACACAATCAACAACAGGTTATAATTCACATCATATATCAAAATATATGAAAACCAATAAAATAACTGTTGAGGAATCCAGTCGGATTACTCCAACCTGTTTCCCTGCATCACAGATGTTAGCCAATATAGATAACATCATTTTCAGTTCCATATGATACATTCTGTTAAACAGAATCAATATAGAAATTTAACTAACTGACTAGCAGTTCAATCAAACAATCAACACACAGTAAATCAGACAATTTCTAACAGTTCTAAAGATACAACCTGAAATTATAAACTGTTCAGAGTTGGTGAGATTTACTCACATTGTCGCGTTAGCCGTTAAATAACGGTTTAAGTTATTTGATTCAGTCGGACAATTTATTTCGCCATAAGTTGTAACGAGCTCGGATTCACTCCCAGTCAGCTTCATCGTGGAGTGCTCGTCCATACGATCCCAACGCAACTTACGGTTCATTAATCGGGCTTCGTACGAGCTAGACACGTATATTACCAGTTAATACACATATTTAGTTTTGAATAAACTTGAAAAAAATCAAAACATTTGGCCTCACCCACTCCAACTTGGCCCAGACCCACGTTTACAAAGCCCAGACCCGCATTTCTAAAGGACCCGAACCCTTCCCTTCTTCTCCAGCGAGACTTCGGTCTCCAGTAAAACCAAATACCCGTTTTGACCCCTGTTTGACCGGCGTTACTTCTCCTTCCGTCCACCCATTTCAGGCGCCACCACCACCAATCACCTCAGTGCATCCTCCTCCATCTGAACGCCACCCTCACCCTCCACTCGACGCCTTTCTGTCGTCGCGTCGAACAGGCGTTGTACAGCAAGCGCGCACCCATACTGTTCACCGAACTGCTTGAAAACTCACCAATACTGGCGGAAATCCATCCCAAACCCAAAATCAGCAGCCATGTATCACTCGATGACCCCAATCCAATCAATCTTCGAACCCTAGGTTGTCTGGTATACCGTCGAACTCCAACTACCCTCATCGCAACACATTTGGATCATTCCAATGTGAAGAGCATGACCGAATCGACTCCCAGAATCAAGTATAGGAGTTATAGAATTTTCTTTGCATTTTAGAATGATTTTTGAAGATGATATTTCACTGTTTCTTTTTCATCTGGTGGCGGCATATGAAATTGACCGTGGAAAGAGGAGTTTAGGGTTAAGGACAAATAAGGGTATTTATAGGGATTTTTAAATATTATTTTACAAAGGAATATTCTTGGTATATTCCCGTTTTAGTCTTCATTTTGCTATCTGTGGTTTGTTTTGATGGGTTTTATACCCTGTTTGGGTTGGTTTTGGTTGTGGTTGAGACCGAAGGCCCAGTGGCCTGTGCTGGATCATAGAAAAATAAAGGGAATATTTCGAATTTGATTTTCGTATTTTATTTTCTCGTTTTTCTCTTTGTCTTCGGTCCTTAAAAATCACTGCGATCACATACGATCTCCTAAAATCACAATAACTGACATGCCACTAGAGTTTGACCTTATGGTCCCAACGAAAATGGTTTCGTCGAATTCTGACTCCATTTGCTCACACAACGTATTTTTAACTGTCAAAAATACTGATTGTTTTACACTCTAAAAATTCGTACGGCCACACACTGACTCTAAAAATCACGAAACTGGAAATCTAACAACTATTTGATATTGCGGATCCAATAAAACTGGTTTCGTCGGATTCCGACTTCGTATGCAAAACTGGCTATTTTTTTTTGCTCTAGAGGACCCATTTAAATATATAAATATATTTAAATATAAATAAATTATATTATCGTATATCTTCACATATGACATCGTACAGCTCCAGAATATCATATCAGAATTTACAGCTTGATATTTCAGATTCAGATTATCTCGATATTCAGTTTATATTGAAAATCTCTTTTATAACGCATATAAAGCGTTGCAAAATATAAAGGAATTCCACAGCGACTTTTCTGAAATTTGATTTGGACGTACATCAAAATCTACACGACGAAATCCCTATTTTTCTCTTCCACTAGAAAGATATACTCCACCAGCTCCACACGTTTCTTGTTTCACAGAAATCCGATTTAAAACGAATCCTGTATACTCAGTTGAAGTTCAAATCGCCAAATAGCGAACTGTCGCGTCGTTACGCGCTCGAATTTAATTATATTATAATTCTACGTTTCAAACTGACGTCGATTGAATATATTCGTCAGTATAATTCAACTCTAAGCTGAATTAAATCCTAGGGATGACCCAGTTCACAGAATATTGTGATTTCCAATATTTTGATTATTTCGACATTATAATATATTTTATTATATTATAATTATTAATTAAATATTCAATATTATTTAATTCACGTTCTCGATATCGATAAATCGATATTTAATAATTAAATAAATAAATTATTCAACAGCTAAAAATGCGGGTCACTACAATCTTCCCCCCTTAATAAAATTTCGTCCTCGAAATTGCTAAGCTAGGGGACGACCCTATCTACTGGTTAAAAATTTATCTGTTTACCTCTTATCTCCGGTTTCAACTGAACCAATTAATGTCGACTAAAATATTAATTTATTCTGACTAACTAAATTTTCAAAAATTTTGAAAATTTTCTAACGCCTTAACTTTTCAAAAAATTTCGCCAGCACCTCCTTTGTACTGGTCAATATCTTAAACTCCAGCTCGCCTCTCTGGGCCTTCTCCAACCCAAAAGAAAATCAAACAACCAAGCGGCTTGCCAAATTGGCTCATAAATTCCAAACTCATATATAATATAAACTGGTACCTTTTTGTCGGGCACATCAACTCTATCACTTCCATATGCTATCAACTCAGCATATACCAGTGTTATCTCAATCAAATTCCAATCAGTTCATATCCCCAAATCCAAATCGAATTTTCATTCGAACCCCAATATCAAATTCCAAATTATTGACTCATCAACCCAATTCCATAACAGATTATTCTCTAATCCAATTCAATTCTATTTAACTATGTTCAAGTTAAATTTCAATTTATTTTTACCATCTCATTTTATTTAACTTCATTAGTTAAATTTTAATTTCTAGAACTTAAATTCCCGGTTTTATTTCAAATCACTTTGAAATCATACTGCCAATTCAAAACCTTTGAATTTTCTAAACAACTTGTTTTCTCAAAACAATTCAAATCAAAATCTCTGGTAGTAATCCACCACTTAGAACTCGAAAATCACACCGATGATACTGCGCAGTCATCATCGGAATTATTTTCCAGCGACACAAGTGATTTCAATACTATATCATTTTCAAAACCATTACTAAATACTTCCATTTTGAAAACATTTCAAAATCTCCCAGGAACTTAAAATTTCCTTATTTTAATTCCAAATCCTGATTTAAATTTCAGATTTAACTCATCTGATTTCACGTATTTCACTTATATGAATCCTGGTTGGTTATTTACATAACCCTTTAATTTATAATCTTACTCGATTATAATAACAACCAATATATCCAATATATTATAATTTTTGATATATATATCTTCTCTATATCAAGATATACCTTGGGTAAACATATTTTAATTTACCCACTTTTCAAAACATATCGTGACGACCCATCATATTCAAGTGTTTAGTAACTCCTACCGATACAGTGGATCAAACTGATCGACCAGAACTCATAAACAACTCAGCCAATGATTCTCCACAATATAAAACCATTTTTATATCAAATACAAATACGCACCCGTATATATACACTCAAACTCAATCTAGGGTATTACTAACCCTATCTCTACCGAGTCACGCCACAGAGCCAAGTAATTCTTAACTTAAGCTCTGATACCAACCGTAGTAACCCGGATTTTTGAGCGACTTTGGTTATCGACGTAAGCTCGACGTCGATAACCAAAACATCGAAAAATCCCAGTAATTAATGAAAGAAACTAGAAGGTGAGAATAGATAAGATAGAAACTTAGAATTGAAGAAGAAGAAGAACACAACATCAGGGTGACACGAACCTCACAGCGGAACGAATAACATATAATAGATAACATAACTTTGAAATATAACAGTTATGTATACAATGGCACTTATCAGAGTACAGCACTTACAACACAGCGGAAATAACTATAGCTATATGATCCTGAAGCCTCCTGCTCCAAGCTCTTCCAGTATATCTGTAAATCCTGATTACTTGACTGCCCGTACAAATTTAGGCACCCAAGAGTTTAGGGAAAACAAAATAAAACTCCGGGTCAGTCATGTGACTGGTGTGAGTAAACTCAAATCATTTAAAACAGGTATATGATATCTCATAAGACCACGCCGTGAATACGGAACGGGTTTTTTTCCTTATGAGAATCCAAATAACTTTGCAAAGCAATATCATTCTGATATTATAATAATGTCTAAGTACAAATAAATATCAATCTAGCAGAAACGCTTGCATCTCACGTTGCTACATGTATAGTATACAATCAAAATCGCAAGCACGTATTGGATAATGGATTTCCAACTATGACAAGGTATGGAACCACCTTCCGATCAGTGTACTCTAGGAACGATACACTGGAGTTCAACAAGAACATCTTGTAACTCAGCGACACATGACCGACCACTCATTTCGCTTGAGTGTATCGAATGTACATCACCAACGGTTGGGATCAGCAACCGTTCCCGTATTTATATGGGACAGCATTGATAGATTTAAGAAACAAATGAATATTCACTAGATAGGTGATTATACACCCTACTTCGGTGCGACCGACTTAGCCATGATGCCTGCCCGATTTCTGTCATTTACCGGATGTGAGGCTAGAAGCTACGCTTTATCATCACAATAGATTCACTTCGAATGCCACATTGTCAAATCCATCCAATCACCGATTGACGTCCTCAACAATACATTATGTGTTAGCTAAAAGAAGTTTCCTTCTCCGCTTCCACTCTTGGTACGGTTGGAGAAATCAATGTACGTGATTGTCTGGAAATACTCTGTCAGACATCCATCTTCATTTACTTAAAATGTCACATCGTCATACCCGCCAAATCACAAATTGACTTATCCAAAAATAACACGGGTATACAGCTAAGAGAAACGAATTCCTCCGCAACCAAACGTGAATACGTTTGAACAGATCAACTTACGCGATCCATTAGATATACTCTGTCAGACTTTCGTCCATACAAGTTGTCCTGGGACTGGACAAACCGAAGGCACTATTCTGTAAACAGGATAGCCCTTGCATTTTACTCCGTCTTCAATTATCTTTGGCGTATATGACTTGCGACGCTTATGCCAATACAGAGTGGTTCTTTGGATAAAAATCCAACCGGTCTCTCCATATTAACAACGTTAAAATGGTCAAAACTTCGATAGTCTGTGATTTAACCATCAAAGAAAAACAAGTGTGCAAACAACGATATTATTTCCAGATGGAAATTATATCGAACAAACATCATTTAACATTAATCTCTTTAGTTCATTCATTTACTTATCTCCCGTTTCCCTATATTCTAAATTCTTATTTTCTTTTATCAGAAAACATTTCTGATTCTCGTTTGGGAAACATTTCCAAAACTCCTTTACGATCAAACTTTACCATTTCTTAGTCAAGAAGGAAGTCACTCAAGTTGGGGTATAATTACCTCTCAGACCTTAACTGAACAACGTTATAACTTCGAAATGGTCAAAGTTTATCTTTTAATCTTTAACAACTTCTTTACGCCTTTCTCGGATCCAATTTTACTAGTCCACTTCTATATTTAAAACATTTGTTATAACGATAACGTTATAATCCCTACTTTCGAATTATCTAACTTTAATTATAACTTCTATTCTTATTAGTGAATAATTAACCTAACACTTATTTATTTAAATATAAATAAATTTCTATTTAAACACTGGAAAGTATAAGTACTTTCCCGTATTCGATATAATCGAATTTTGCCGATCAACTCTCTTTGAGAAATCTCTATTTGATTAACTCTTCTTCGAATAACCTATATTCGATTAACTCCTTCTCGAATAAACGATATTCGATAATCTCTCTTCGAATAACTAATATTCGATAACTCTTCCTTTTCAAATATCTCATATTTGAAAATCTCACTTCGATTAAACTATAATAGATAACTCCTTTCGATGAAACTAACATCGATAACTCCTTTCGATGAAACTAACATCGATAACTTTAACTCGGCGAACTTAACTCGACTAACTTAACTTGACTCGACTAACTCGACTTACTTGGTTCGACCAATTCGATTCGATTAACTAGGCTCGACTAACTTGACTAACTTAACTCGACTTACTTGGTTTGACCAATTCGATTCGATTAACTAGGCTCGACTAACTTGACTAACTTAACTCGACTTACTTGGTTCGACCAATTCGATTCGATTAACTAGGCTCGACTAACTTGGTCGAACCACCCGATCAACTCAACTTATTTAACTTAACTTATTTCTCAACTCGATCAACTCGATTAACTCCTATCGAATAACTAATATTCGATTAAACTCCATTCGCTTGACTCTAGATCGCAGCGATCACAATGGTTACGCCTGACTCCCTTAGGAAACATCCGACCGCCGTAGGCTATTTACAGCCCTGCGAATTACGCTAGCAGTCGTACAAGATGGCAACTTACCCTGAATACTATGTTTGACTAACTCTGTCTCAAATAACTATATTGGATTAACTCTAGTTCGTTTTAACTCTAATCGATTAACTCTAACTAATTAACTCCAACTGGTTAACTCTAACTGATTAACTCTAACTGGTTAACTCTAACTGGTTAACTCTATTTGACAAACTCGACTTGACTAACCCCTTTCGAATAACATATTCGATTAACTAACTTTCGAATACCATATTCGATTTACTAACTTCGAATACCATATTCGATTAACTCCTTTCGAATGTCTATATTCGATTTACTTTATTCACTTTATAAAGATTTCCTTTTTAACAACGTTTTATTCATTTGAAAAGATTTACTTTTAAATAACGGTTCTACACTTTAAAAATGATTTCTTTTTATTACGTTTCCTTTTTATAACGGTTTCCTTTATAAACCAATTTCCATTTTATTAACTCTATTTATTTTCTAAATATTCCCCTTTCAATTCTATTTGTAAATGGTTTACAAATATTTCTTTTCTCTATTTTATTCTATTTGCAAATGGTTTGCAAATATTTACTTTTCAAATTTATTCTTAAAAATATTCTAACTCCTTAACTTTCCGGGAAAATTTGCCATAACCTCCTTTGTATCGGGAGCATCGGGAAAATCCCCAAACTCGCCACACAGGCCTTTCCATTCAAAAAGAAAATGGTTTGTAATTATTTCCTTTTTGAATATCTCCTATTTATAAATATTCCAATTTATAAACATTTCTTATTTATAAATATTCCACTTTCTAAATATCTCTTATTTATAAATATTCCAATTTATAAATATCCTATTTTCAATATCACTTTGAAAATCCCCTTATCAACATTTCGGTATGTTATGGTATTCAATCATATCAAATTACGATGTTCAATATCGTCCATACACACACAATCAACAACAGGTTATAATTCACATCATATATCAAAATATATGAAAACCAATAAAATAACTGTTGAGGAATCCAGTCGGATTCCTCCAACCTGTTTCCCTGCATCACAGATGTTAGCCAATATAGATAACATCATTTTCAGTTCCATATGATACATTCTGTTAAACAGAATCAATATAGAAATTTAACTAACTGACTAGAAGTTCAATCAAACAATCAACACACAGTAAATCAGACAATTTCTAACAGTTCTAAAGATACAACCTGAAATTATAAACTGTTCAGAGTTGGTGAGATTTACTCACATTGTCGCGTTAGCCGTTAAATAATGGTATGCGTTATTTGATTCAGTCGGACAATTTATTTCACCGTAAATTGTAACGAGCTCAGATTCACTCCCAGTCAGCTTCATCGTGGAGTGCTCGTCCATACGATCCCAACGCAACTTACGGTTCATTAATCGGGCTTCGTACGAGCTAGACACGTATATTACCATTTAATACACATATTTAGTTTTGAATAAACTTGAAAAAAATCAAAACATTTGGCTTCACCCACTCCAACTCGGCCCAGACCCACGTTTACAAAGCCCAGACCCGCATTTCTAAAGGACTCGAACCCTTCCCTTCTTCTCCAGCGAGACTTCGGTCTCCAGTAAAACCAAATACCCATTTTGACCCCTGTTTGACCGGCGTTACTTCTCCTTCCGTCCACCCATTTCAGGCGCCACCACCACCAATCACCTCAGTGCATCCTCCTCCATCTGAACGCCACCCTCACCCTCCACTCGGCGCCTTTCTGTCGTCGCGTCGAACAGGCGTTGTACAGCAAGCGCGCACCCATACTGTTCACCGAACTGCTTGAAAACTCACCAATACTGGCGGAAATCCATCCCAAACCCAAAATCAGCAGCCATGTATCACGCGATGACCCCAATCCAATCAATCTTCGAACCCTAGGTTGTCTGGTATACCGTCGAACTCCAACTACCCTCATCGCAACACATTTGGATCATTCCAATGTGAAGAGCATGACCGAATCGACTCCCAGAATCAAGTATAGGAGTTATAGAATTTTCTTTGCATTTTAGAATGATTTTTGAAGATGATATTTCACTGTTTCTTTTTCATCTGGTGGCGGCATATGAAATTGACCGTGGAAAGAGGAGTTTAGGGTTAAGGACAAATAAGGGTATTTATAGGGATTTTTAAATATTATTTTACAAAGGAATATTCTTGGTATATTCCCGTTTTAGTCTTCATTTTGCTATCTGTGGTTTGTTTTGATGGGTTTTATACCCTGTTTGGGTTGGTTTTGGTTGTGGTTGAGACCGAAGGCCCAGTGGCCTGTGCTGGATCATAGAAAAATAAAGGGAATATTTCGAATTTGATTTTCGTATTTTATTTTCTCATTTTTCTCTTTGTCTTCGGTCCTTAAAAATCACTTCGATCACATACGATCTCCTAAAATCACAATAACTGACATGCCACTAGAGTTTGACATTACGGTCCCAACGAATCTGGTTTCGTCGAATTCCGACTCCGTTTGCTCACACAGCGTATTTTTAACTGTCAAAAATACTAACTGTTTTACACTCTAAAAATTCGTACGGCCACACACTAACTCTAAAAATCACGAAACTGGAAATCTAATAACTATTTGATATTGCGGATCCAACAAAACTGGTTTCGTCGGATTCCGACTTCGTATGCAAAACCGGCTATTTTTTTTTGCTCTAGATGACCCATTTAAATATATAAATATATTTAAATATAAAAAAATATAAATAAATTATATTATCGTATATCTTCACATATGACATCGTACAGCTCCAGAATATCATATCAGAATTTACAGCTTGATATTTCAGATTCAGATTATCTCGATATTCAGTTTATATTGAAAATCTCTTTTATAACGCATATAAAGCGTTGCAAAATATAAAGGAATTCCACTGCGACTTTTCTGAAATTTGATTTGGACGTACATCAAAATCTACACGACGAAATCCCGATTTTTCTCTTCCACTAGAAAGATATACTCCACCAGCTCCACATGTTTCTTGTTTCACAGAAATCCGATTTAAAACGAATCCTGTATACTCAGTTGAAGTTCAAATCGCCAAATAGCGAACTGCCGTGTCGTTACGCACTCGAATTTAATTATATTATAATTCTACGTTTCAAACTGACGTCGATTGAATATATTTGTCAGTATAATTCAACTCTAAGCTGAATTAAATCCTAGGGATGACCCAGTTCACAGAATATTGTGATTTCCAATATTTTGATTATTTCAACATTATAATATATTTTATTATATTATAATTATTAATTAAATATTCAATATTATTTAATTCACGTTCTCGATATCGATAAATCGATATTTAATAATTAAATAAATAAATTATTCAACAGCTAAAAATGCGGGTCACTACAATTCGTATTGTCGGACACGATACAAAACAACTTCGAAGGAAGACGGTGAAACTGGTCAATGTTCAGTGAAACGATAATGAGAATGATTGTACTTGGGAAACAGAGGAGAACATAAGGAAGTCATATCCAGAACTCTTCGCCTGGTAAGGTTTTACTAGCGATATAGTTACTCCCTTATTAGTAAACCGCATGCTAGGATAAGCTTTTTGTGTTATTGTGTATGTTTGATTGTTGCAAATGGTTGATAGGTATGCGTAACCCTTTGTATGTTTTGGTTAAGGAATTTTGGGGACAAAATTTCTTAAGGGGGGAGAGCGTAACGACCCACATTCCATGCATCGGAGGATCGCAGAATATTTATTTTATTTTCATATGAAGTCGTATGGCCGTGTAACTTTGGGGAATGGCTGTTGGGATCATTTCCAATATTCACGATTTTTGCCAAATTTTAAATGATTTACCCCTAGCGAATCTTTTTTCATCTGTAACTTTTGATTGGTAAGGGTTTTTGACCTGAAACCACTTCCATTGGATTTGAATGATGGTTTACCTTTCCGTGGTGTGGTCACATTAATCAAACAGACTTACGTTTGGGAGATATGGCTGAAATAGGGTTTGGAAGGTGAAAAACGGCTTAGTCGGGCCAAATAGGGTTATTAGCAACTAGGCCCATAACCCATTTCGGGAGTAGGTTTATGGGAAGACTGATAGGTTTTGGGAAATCTGTTTTATTCAGTTTTCTAGCTGCCACTTACATATCTTAAACCCTAGCAATGGCCTCCACCTTCTAAACTACCTCCTAATCACATTCTAATCCAATATTAAGCTAATTAACATCAAATCAAGGAAAATTAACATTAAATTGGATGTAGAGCTTGTATGTTACATTAGGATTCGAACCAAATCAGAGATATTTTCAGATCTGAAATTTATTTGTGGCTAAGGTGAGTGATTTGCATTTTTATTCACTAATTACGGCTAATTAGGGGTGACTGGTGATAATTAGCGAAATTATAACTTGAAAAAATATGAAAAAATATGTAGAAATTCTAAAATATTATTTTATGCTTCTGTTAGAAATTTAGGTTAATTTGGATTAAGTTTGCTAATCCTATTGCTGGATATAGTTAAACATAGTTAAGGGGAAAACATGGGTTTTGGGTATGTTGATCCATATTAGCATGTTAGATTATTATTTTGGTGTTTATTGTTGGTCCTATGTGTTATTACTACTATTTGGTATGATTTTTGAGTGCATAGGAAAGTTAGAATGGTCGAAAACGCCATCGTGTGGCGTAAATAGCTTGCTAGAAAGTTGCAGGAAATAGTACAGGATCTCGTTCATGAAGCACCTCCGCGACCCGACCCGGTGCTCTAAGGAGGCACCACGAGCTGGACCCATGAAACACTCGCGCTATAGCTCCACGAGCCACCCGCTCGTGCTTCATGCATCACGACCCAGAACTTGAGACAAGAGTCGAGCCACTTGCATCACCACGAGTCGAGATGGAGACCACGAGCCGACCGCTTAGAGGTTTGACCACGAGACGATCCCAACGAACCAGAGTTGGGGCCACGAACCGCAAACCAAACTGGAGCATCATGAGCCGAAACCACTTCAAGGACCACGAGCCGCACTTCGAGGGTCACGAGCCGAACCAAGAAAATACCACGAGTCGTTTTGAAGGTCATGAACCGGGATGATGAGCAAAACCCGAGATGCAAAGGTAGTCCAAATAGGAAGTTAGAACTCAGGATCCAGATGGGAACCAACGAGTTAATTTCGTGAATTGGGCTTTATTACGGGACGTGTGCAAAGGGATTATCGATATCCATAACTTTGGCTCACCACTGAGAGACGGATTAGTGGCTATGGATCAGCGCAATGAGGTCATTAGGACTCCCAAGGGCAAAGTGATCGTAGCATGGTTACGGATCAGTGCAATGGGACATTAGGACTCCCAAGGGTAAAGTGATTGTAGCAAAGGATTAGTGGCTATGGACCAGTGCAATGGGGTCATTAAGACTCCCAAGGGCAAGTGGTTGTAGTAAAGGATTTGGTGATCAAAGAGGTGGATGTCATATTCTTTACGCACTGAGTGAGAGATGTGAGGATGACTGTTGTGTTTGATGTTTTCTATCACCATGACATGTGCACTTCCACTTTACACTTTATGTTAGTGTTACCTTAGAGTATTGTACATCTTGTTGTTCTAACTCTTTGGTCGTAGGTCTAGATTCAGGTATGATTATTTATACCTGTTATTGTTTTGTTTTGCTGCTATCGTTCACACCAGACTTTTGTCTGACCCAGAGTTTTATGTCTCTTCTTATTACTCTGGGTGCTCCTAAATGAGCAGACCAGAGACAGGTTAGGTAGTATGCACGAGTAGTTATCCGGAGATGAGCAGGAAGCTTCCACGTACTATTTACATATATTCTCCCTGTGTTGTTGTTGGTCACTACTTTGGGCATTAGTAGTTTACCTTTCCTACTTTGCTTTAGAGACAATATATTAAAGTTGTAATAATGGTTTGGATCATAAGTTGTATTTTGGATTTCCACTACTATGATGGTTCAGGTTTCAGCTTACGCACTATCTCGCCTGTTTTATGTCAAGTTATGTTATAATTATATTTTTATTCCATGTGTTGTAAGATATACTACAGGTTCTTTGGTGATTCATTAGTATCAAACCCCTTTCTTTTGACGGACGTCCCGTGCTAGTTGGGCATTAGCACAACGCATCTTCGGGGAAATGTCGGCTAGTCCAGGGCGGGCCGTCACAGTAGCACACCATTGTTTTACTCGACTTGTGCCATATGCATGTATGCTTCTGTGACTCTGTAAAAAAAACTAAAAGGAATAGATACTATTCTTGATCGTGTTTGAATGTGTTCGACTTTGGTGTACACAAGTATCTGGCTTTCTTGCTATATTTGATTATTTCTGATCTTATATAGTACT
Organism: Allium sativum; assembly: GCA_030737875.1. Taxonomy (NCBI): domain Eukaryota; kingdom Viridiplantae; phylum Streptophyta; class Magnoliopsida; order Asparagales; family Amaryllidaceae; genus Allium; species Allium sativum. The sequence continues at coordinate 691,987,042 of CM060922.1, forward strand.
GTGCCATACTTGTATATCATCAGAAAATATATATCAGACCAAGTCAGAAAATTGATGAGAAACACACAAAAATTCTGAGGCAAATGAAATTTAAAATAAATTTATGTTTGTATGCACTCAAATTTATTTTTATTGCAGAATACTGTATGTGTTTCTGTATATGTCAGGTGTGCAGATGACTGGTCAAATAGCTTGACAGGATCTGGTGTACATGAAGACAAATATATGTGTGAATGAAAAGAACTGTATGAGTCTGTATATGATGAACGAGTGTGACTGTAGTGAGGCAATGAATGTACTGAGTGATGAGAGTTATAAAAGTACAGAATAAGAAAATTGTACCGATATCTGTAATAGACAAATATGATTGGAATAAAATATTATTTTATTGTGTTCAAATCAAATTGTCTATCGTATTCAAATTAATGCAGTAGTACAATTTCATGTAAAATATTATAACTGTAAATATATAATAGTGGAGTTAGAATGTTGTACTATTTCAAATGTTGAAATAAAATATTTAATTGAATAAATATATTGTGAATATATTCAATTGTATATAATAGTATATTATTCAACAAATATTTAATTCTATGAAACAGTGTAATATAAAATAGTACAATTACAAACACATTTAAATAATATCATATGTTTGTTATCATCAAACAAAAATCATACAACACATTGTTGTACCCAACAAGAAGAATGGAGGCGGAACTGGCTCAAGAATTTTTCACTTAAGTCCTTGTAGTTTGGGGCTGATCTCAGGGAAGCCAGGTAAGCCACATGAGCGCTACCCCACTCAGGAAGATTGAGAAGGATTTGCGCTAAATGGTGTTTGGAGCTACAACTACCTCTATATGCCATGAATACCTCATCAGATGTTGTTGTGGGTTGGTGGTTCCCTCATAATGTCTCATCTGGGGCATATTAAATCTTCTGGAAAACTCTGCCTATTAATTGTCATCCTTGAATGACGTATGGGTTCAGTCGATCCCCCAATCTTCATTCTTATATCCCTTATTGTCATTCATGATTTAGCGTACCATCGTGGTCATACCGGGTGGGATAAGTGCACATCGATCGACATCATCGACTGATCGAGTTCCACCTGCTCCCTCTCTAGGAAACATCACCTGAGTCTCCGTCCGGGCGGAATTTCCTCGACCACGGATGTCCCTGTTATTCATAGGACGTCTGGGAGGAAGAACAGTAGCTTGGGTTGTTTGAGTGGTATTTCGGGGGGGGCCAAAGGAGAAGTACTTCTATCCCATTTGGTAGGTGGATCTATGTCCTCTGGTCGGCCGAGTCGACCTGAGAATGATTAGTTATTCCGAGCCGGTTGAGCTCCCACCTAATTGCAATTGTCATATGTTTTTTAGCCTTTCCAGCAGGCGTCGTGGATGAGGTCAATCTCCGCTTCCTCTAGATGACGATGATCCTTCTGAGTTTTGGTCCGGCAAGTAAGGGGAAGATTGTTGCTTCCTGAATTCTTCCTACCGTCTTGACTTACGAATCAAATCCTACCTCATCGCGGAACTCTCTCGGGCTTGAGCGTCTAATGCTGTCGTTGTTTCCTGAAGTTGGATCATCACGGTCATAAACTCATCATGGTTAGGGAATGCTGAGGAGGGAGCTTGATCTGCTGCGGATCGTTGCACCAGATGCGGCAGTGCAGGCTGGTCCAAAGTCGACCCCGGAACGGTCGACCCATCGGTCGCTTCTGCTGGCACTGGAGCTTGCAGCTTCTTTTTGGAAGTGCATGCTGAGGATTTGGAAACCATGAGTCGACTATGTAGGAAAGGATATAGGATCTCATCTTGGACTTGGTATCCAAAAATAGAGCAAAATCCTTCAAATGTTGAGAATATCAACCTTCTCAGTGAAAGCACCAAAAATGGTATAACACCCAAGAAATGAAAATGTAAAGAATAAATGAAGATAAATAAGTGAAAAATGAAGAGAAAAGCTATCACGTGCAGATTTATAGTGGTTCGGCATTAACGAGCCTTGTACACTTTATAATCTCTTATATATGAAATGATCTATTACAGATGATATCATCACAACAATGATCTAGTAAGAGATTCGCCAAAAAGTTCCTTCTTTAGAGTCTGGAAGGTTTATTTATAGATGCTACAGTGTTCAAATTGGTTGAGGTGAGTGTTGTTCGATCCGGGATTTTAGAAGAGCGCGGAGAAGTGTTCTTTTTGCGAAGGATGGTATGATTTGAGAATATAGTGACAGGTGGCAGTTGATCCGATCTTTAAGGATAGAAGGAAGCAGTCAATAGGAATAGGGACAAATCTTCAGGAGGATATTTTATACGGAATCAAGCTTGACCTGACTCGACCGACCCAAAGACCATGGTCTCTAGCTGGCCCGTACACTGGTTCCTGTGCTTGGCTTAAATCCTAGGTTCGGGTCGAACCATTCATCGGTCGACTAGATCCTTAGTCAGGGTTACTCGATCCTTCATGTCACTTTGGCTGAAGTATAGATGTCGATGAATCTTGATAGCCTTACCAAAAGGCTACAGATCCTTTCCTCGATAATGTCCCTAAATATCTGCACTCATTTGTATCATGATCATCCATTTCATGAAACAATCAGTTCTATCCAGATGCCTGCACGTGTTCAATTGGAAAATTCCTAGCTGGCCTTCCGAATGGAAGGCGTTCCCATGCATCAAAGTAAATCTATTCCAAAGTTTTGTTAAAAACCATATAATAGGAAAACTTCATCTCTCTTATCTTCCTCTTTAACCTTTCATATTTTTCCTCAACTTTGGGATTTCCGTTATCCGTTTCCACTCCTGATATAGACGATCCTCTACGCTTTACTGAGTTTACTTTCAAAGCCTCTCTATCATCTTTTACATCCTCCCGCCGCAAGAATCGATCTTCGTCGTAATAAATTTCCCCGAGATCCATTAGGATATCTTGCTCCAATGAAACTTTAAAGTCCATATTTTTTTAAGCTATAGAAATTGCTGCCATGATGACTATTGATGGATCCTTCTTATCCATCGATGCACAGCTGCATTGAATCTAGCCAGGGGAGCCCGTAGAGTCAGAACTGTCATCTGCTTCACAATAGTAAGATACATCACACTCTCATATTGCTTGATGTCGACTCGGAACTACCTCATAAATCTATCGAACAACTCTATCCAAGTTCCTATAGATTTTTTTCCAGTTGTCTGAACTACAACGCCATAGTAGCCGATAAGAACAAGGGGAAGCATCTAACTATGGATTTCTCAGATTCCCCTCAACACTTTCATATACCACATGTACCTTATAAAGAGGACAACGGGATCTTATCTTCCATTATAGACTTCTAGTACCACAATTTTGAATTCTTGTGGATTCCTCGCATTCATCATAAAGGGGCTTCTATGCACGATCTTCACATCCTAGTTTATCAAACTACCTCTTATTGCTTGTGTAATGATGCTCACAAACCTATGGTTATCATCTAAAAATATCCTCTAGCCAAAATCACAAGCTCCTACAATCCGAGTAATAACATCTCCCGAGCCGAGGTGATCTTCTCCTAGCATTGCACCAGGGATTGTGCCAATCTGACAGTCTGGTAATCCCCACACCAAAGTCCTTAACCGAGGTCTCACCTAGTCAACATGTGCCTCTCTCATGTGCGTCCTTTCCATTGTTTCAAATTCCAAGTACCAAGTTTTAAACTCCAGTCATCCTAACACCTATGTCTAGTAGTCTCAGGAGAATGCCCCTTCCCCCATGAAAACCAGTTTGGTACAGATTCGAGAAATTGATTTGTTAGAAATCTGGAGTTGTTGATCGAGGGTTTCCCCTGGTTGAACTGCTACTTTTCCTGCCTACTAATTTCAACTCCAATAGCATGGTTTTGATTTCCAGCATGTTCTTCTTGTTCAATCTGTTGGAGGAAAGTCATCATTGTATCCTTCTCCCACTTCATCATATCCTCATGTTTACCCAATTTCGTTTGCAACTCATTCATCATATTATCTATCTCCTCGGTAGTAATGTAGATCGATATGTTTCCCTCACAAAAAACCTATTGACTCCCTTCATGTTTAGCTCCTTTCCCTTGAGAGGTGTTTCTCCTTATTCGAGCCATTGCCAATCTTCTTCCAGGCTCTTTCAGTTCAGTTGTGCAAATCACCTCTCTAATAGTGCACCACAAATGTTAGCATCGAATATTACACTAGCAGCCCAATATTTATAATCACCAATAATTGAAATTCAATCATAGGTAAGCAGTCATAGAAGTTCAGTCATAGCCATATATCATAAAGAATAAAATGCAAATAGTTGAAAGCGAACACCCGTTTTTATAGAAGTTGGCAAACTTTGTCTGATGTCCACCGATAAGATTACAAATAGATTTGGTTGTTTATAAGAAGTAGAGATATGGAGAATGAAATTTAATCCAGAAAGAAGCAGTTCTTCTGCACATTTTCCCAAAAGAATATCCATATTCCTAGTAACATGGGAGGTCTATTTATAGGTACAAATCAATCCTGGTCAGCCTAGAAATTTGCTGAGAAGTTAGGGAAGATAAGGAGACCAAGTCAAGAAAGTATGGACCAAATCACACAGGCCTGGAAAGTAGGGTTGTCACCAATCCAAGCGAATCAAATTAGTTTTCCAAGCTCCATCAATTCTTATGTGAAAATTGCCACCTTTCGTAGCGAGTAGAAATGCTAGAGTCAAAACCAACATCCCAATATCTGTAAACTGTAAACACTAATAATCAAAATCCAATCAGAAATCACATGTGAGCAACCGTAAAAGTTCAGTCAAGCCATATATCACAAAAAACAAAATTTAGAAGGTTGAATGATAACATTAGATTTTTATATTGGTATGGAAAACTCAAATCTACGTTCATTGTGAGGTACTCATTTTGTTATATTATAAGATTACAAATATAGTTGGTTGTTTATGAGAAAGTAGAAATGTAGAGGATGAAGTTTAATCTAAGAAAACAAAAGAGCTTTCGTGTTTTTTTCAAAAAGAAAATTTTCTGAGAAGTCGAGAAAGATAAGGCAACCAAGTCCAAAAAGTTACGATTAGGTCACACATGCTTGGAAATTTGGGTCGGCGCTAATCTAAGAAAATTTGGATCGACACCCCGAACCAGATTCCAGTGGTTCCAAGCCATGTGATCTGGCATGTTCCTTCGAGTTGCTAATGGTGGCACATTGATTCATCTTGACGTCTTTGAGTCTATGCAGTTAATGCCCCATTATTACCCAGTTATAATCAAGATATATCCTATAGCGGATTATTACCTCTACGATTTTTCCAAATAGCCTTTTCGCTTTAATCACTGTTATATTCCACTATATCGATATATCACATTATTCCCGCTATATCTTTTTTATAAGAAGTGAATTGAAAATTGACATTTGTATATTATAAACATTATGAAATGTATTTTTTAATTGAATTATTTAACGTTTATTTACAGAAACAAAATTGTTCTAATATTCTACTAAATTTATTTAAGTTGAATTAAAGTTTATGCTTATTTTCATACTTTTAGACATGATTTTATTTAAAATTAAGAATTTATTAGTTATAATTAAACTGAATGTTAATCATTCATGTAATCGTCTTTCATATGTTTGTAAAGCCATTAAGTACGAGTTGTATATGTTATTTTAGAGTCATTCACTATATCCCTACAATTTCCTAGACCTATCCCTACTATGCATTTTTGCACCTCTACCGCATTGAATTCGTTGTGCACTCTAATTGCATGATTTCGAGTTATTGAGAGATGATGTTGATGTTGAATCATAAGATTCTACGCCTCCTTTCTTCATCGATTCAGAATTTGTCCAAATCCAAAACTCACTTAGCGTGACGATCGTCATACACCGCCGATGGTTATATAATCTAACAGTGTTGTAAAAATCCGTCCGGAATGGGTCTAAATTCGGATCCAGAAAAGGCCAATTAGAAGTTAGAGCCATTCTAAACGGATCGTTGGTGCATAGAAGGATTAATTTAAACAGATATACAGAGCAACCTAAAATGAAAATCAGAACTCATACAACGGATGGGACAAGATATAATATCATAAATATAAGATGTACTAATTAATTAAAAACCATAATTCAGAATTAAAACATGTATCAAACCACAAGTTACATCATCATTTGTCCCAGTTACATAGAAATAATCGTAATAAGCAATAGCCATAATAAATAGATCTTTAAGAGGCTCCTCTTCCAAGAGATCATCCTCCATCCTTAATCACTTGTCTCACCTATGGTCATATAAATGTTAAGAGGAAAGAGGTCAGAACATAAAGTTCTGGTGAATGAAATACAAATAAGTTAAGAAGGCCATTCCCTATAGTTGGAAGTTGTAAATTTTTCAGGTTATGTCTTCGTAGCAAACACACAATGCAAACATATAGAGCGGACGTCCTAATAGTCATTAATACCCTAAAGCTAAATTAAGGGCGGGTATCTTCCTATGGTCAATTAATACCATATTTGTTTTATGGCGGACACCTCTCTAGTCACTTAATACCCAATGGTGGACCCCATGCCACTTAAGACCCCATTCTAACGTTATAAGTGATTACTCTCTTATAGGGAGAGAAATAGTAACAACTACTTGTTACCAGGCTGTTGGTCAGGAATTACAGGAAGAACCCCCCTCCTCCCCCCACCCCACCCCCCGTGAACCCTTTTGTTACTATTTAGTTATCCCTACGGGTGAACTCCTAGCCATTTAATACTTCCCTTAGACCGTGGTTTCTTAGTCCATGTATGCATAATCCGTCTCTAAGTTAGCCCTCACATCCTCCTAGATAAGAAGCAGACATTACTTGGAGAATTACCCCACACACGTTGTCATCTGTTAGGATCATTTAATACCTTATATAAGAAAGACGGACCTAATAACCATTTACTTCTTGAAGGGTGGGCCTAATAACTTAGGTCCTAAACCAAGGAGTGAACCTTAGGAATAAACCCAGTCCTAACCACTTACCCAGTAAGAAATAGGTCACCCACTTAATACTTTTTTTCCAGGCAGCCTACTTTGCACACACAACACAGACACACACAAACACACACACACACACACACACACACACACACACACACACATATATATATATATATATATATATATATGCACAGTAGATATCTCACATTAGGATTACCACTTGCAGAAGCTGGATTTTCTAGGAAGTTCCAAGCAGACTTATACTACAAGTTGGGCCAACCTCGCATCATAGCATACTAATTATAATGGCTCACGGCACCTAAAGCTCTCAAATTAACCAGATTTACTTGTAGACGCTGGATATGTCGGTCGGTTCTGGGCATACTTCTACTATAAGTAACAGTTAACCTCGTGTCTATGTGTCATTAATATTAGTTAAGCCATTAACTCACACACATACAAGCATTCAACTCCTATGGGGACATTTAAATTCTATTCATAGTTTAATCGTATTTATTACGCACTAAATACCCATTTATACACGTTGATTACGTTATATATATATGTGTGTGTGTGAGTGTGTGTGCGCGCGCGTGTGTGTGTAAATATAAATGTAAATTTAGCGAACGAGATTAGCGTCCTTACCAAATATTTGAAATGTCAATCCTATCAGATTCTTAAGGCGTACAAGTGATTTTCCCATATTTTCCTTAATCCATAATATAAGTGTGTACATGACAATAAAATGGAGAAAACAACCACAATAACATATAAACTTGCAACTAAGTTTTTGCTTGATTATTATAATAATAAAAGATGAACATAGCATTAACCATACACGTTATAACTCCTATTTTGAATAGATTCCTTTTCTTATGTTTGTTTATACGCAAAACAATCATATTTAGATATGTAGTAAATAATAAGTTCAAATTCTCTATTTTGAGAAACAAAGATTCAAACCAATTAAATTTACAAACTATCCAAATCTTAACCTTTTGCCTAAAAATTAAACATGTGAATTTACATGAAAATAAAATAAAAAGGTATCAATTCAATGTAGAAAATCCAAATGATATAGAAAGTCATACAAAAGAATTATGTCCTTTTTTATTATTACAACAAACCAGGATCCAAATATAACTTGATTGAACATTTCTACGAACAATAAAATAAACGGAGGATTTGGGGGTTTTAATCATGTTTTCTTTTCGTATATCCCAAAGCCCCCGAGGCACAACAATCCAAATCTATAACTATCAATTTATTGAAAATAGTAACTTGGCTGGATTCTACTCACAAAGCTACAAGAAGAAGCAAGAAGGGAATTCAATGGATAATAGTATGGATTCGGCCTTTGAGAACGAACAAGCTCCAATCTTTCAAATACACACACACACACGCACACATATATATATATATAAGAATCACATATATTAGAATTCTTATATGTATACATTTGAATCTTAGAATAATTCTAAATCTAAATAAAATAGAATAAGAGAAATGAAAATAAATTAAGAAGATAGAAGAAGAACCTATTTTCTTTTCCGAAGATTTAGAAATGACAGAAAGGCATGGTGGATGCAAGGAAGAGAATGAAGATAGGGTTTAGAGTGAGGGTTGAGGCTCTTTTTGTAGTTGCTATCGTGCTTGCAGACCGTTTGATCTAATTGGTTAAATCTAAGTGGTTCGACTGATAGTATTCATAAATAAGTCCTATACAAAACAACCCTCACTGGGCTTCCCTATAGATAGGCGGTCGACACCCTCCCTAGGAAGGCAGTCGACCTGGTAATCGACACCCCTTCTGCGTCGAGCCTAGGAGACAATTATCTCATGTACATTACTTTTTTATCGTTCCCCGATTAATTCTCTTAATTTCTTTTCTTAGTTAATTTATTCTTTTCCCTTACTATGTGTGAATATATACGCATAAGTTTGAAATGAAAGGGAATAATATTTTCATGCTTATTCCATTTAATATATTCCCAGCTTATGTGTGTGTATATATATTATTTTGAAATTCAAACCTTTGCGTATTAATATATACGAACAACTTAGTTAATTAATAACTTTTGCATACAGACTCCGTTTTCAACAAATAACGTTTTAAAACAGATCAGAATCTCACCACGAACGCAACTACAATACTTTTATGGCCCAATTCTTAATTTTCTAAAATTCCATTTTCAGCCTTTTAGTATATTATTAATTATTACTATTTATTTTTAAATTATATTAAGTTATGTCTAAATTAAGTATATTTTATGGGGTGTTACAAGTGCATTGTATAAGCATCCGATCGATGCATGATGATAAACAAGAGATAGAAATTAGAAGAGGAAAATAAATAAGAGTGGAAGAGAACAGAAAATAAGAAGAGGAAAGAGACACCAAAAAAAAACCTCTCGTATATCTCACAATGCATCAGATAAAATATAATATGAAACATATGTATAAACAAGCAAGACAGTAATAACTAAATAATCAGAGTATACTAACGATAAATATAATCACCGACAATTTTCCTCTGAATAAGTAGTCAACATTGTCATGGCTTCACGATGTCGCACAGTGGAATAAATAATAGTAAAAATATAATATAAGAAGACATTACCTTTTGTTATCCACCCTGCAACTCCAGATAACGTATGCACCTGCTACTTAGTTTACTCATCGATGTGTTTGAAAAGTACCTAAGGCAATAAGAGGGAACATAAAACCTTGGGTCAAACAATAGTCTTGTGTGAGTGATAAACGATCTCAAAATAATGTAAAAGTCGTAATAGTAATTGGACCAAAAGTACGGAAATCCATACCTGGCATGTCCCTGCATCCATACCTGGCATGTCCCTACCTTCACTCATTCAAATGCATTGGATGTACCGTACGTTTGGTTCCACAGTAACTGTATTCTATTTGAGTTGAAAACGATCTATGATTGACAACCTCCTTTTGGTTGAGAATAAGCATAAGTGGTATTCATGAGTCTCACCTGGATTAACCACTTATATCCAATAGACATCCTCCAAAATGGCTTACAACCAACATTAGGTCAAAAACTCGAAAGATGCTCAAGCCTCAGCTCTCCAAGCATCTGTCGGAGCCTACATACCAACGATTCCTTTGCATACATATCTCCACTACAGAGTTTATTCTGGAATCATCTGCATACTCCCATTTGAAGCATTCCGGTCGGAAACTGCCTACACAACTACAACTGTCGTCAAGCTCCACTCCTTAAACCTCTCCTGATAGCTCCTACGTTTTAACTAGTAGTTTTATGTTTCTGACTCATAGTCTTATCATCCTGACTTTCAATCCCATAACCTGACTCAAGTCTCAATACCATGCCTCTCAAAGAATAATCATCCATTGTTGAAGTTGTCTACTTCTAATCATGGAATCACCATCGTCAAATGACATAATTTCCAGGTCGAAGCACTACATCCTTGCCTTATACCAAACCTACTAGTCGAAGAGCCACTAGATCGAATCTACCGTCGAACGAACCATCATATCATGATACTCAAAATTGTACCATCATTTACGTCAAATAGGCTAAAATGACCAATATTACAGTAGTGGATATCAATCATTCTATTGTAATCGATAACGATTACTCTGATCATGTACTTAACTAAAATTGGTTAAGTACACATCAAGTGAAAACGTACAACATTCGTTGTGAAATTCTAGCTTCTCGCCAAGTCCAATCTCAGTCTTTAAACCTATCATCATGCTTTAATGCTATTCTAACATTAGATTAAACCATACGCTTCATAACTTCTTCATAAATTCATCTTATTTTGTTCGAGACCTAACCATGTACTAAATCAGCATACGCTAAACTTCTTGCGCGTTTGATCGATAAGCACTAGCATGTCTAGAAGATGAGATTTTTTTCCTACTACTAAATCGCCTATGAATGGCGTTTTAGCCAACTAAGAAAACAATTATCCATGTAACCAATAATGATATAATTACCTAAATTAGAAAAAAAACATCCATAATAACATCCATAAAATAGATAACACCTAACTAAAATGATTGGTGATGATTGGTATCAAAATAATTTAATTCTAGCGATAATGTCAAAATGGCCAGCAATAACGCATAAATGGGTAAAAATATGAAATCCAAGTTAAAACTAACCAATTGGCGAGCAATAACGCACAGAGGCGGCATGGAGTTCGGCGAGGACCTCGTCTCCATGTCTCCATCTTTTCTCTTTCATTTTGGTTGTTCGATTACCTCCGAAAGTTTCTCTGTTTATATGGAGAACCCTGCATGATGGGTTACCATTAGATGAGAATCTCCAGAGGATCGACATCCCGATCATTTCCCTTTGCAGATGCTGCAGATCGGGTGATTCGGAATCTGCTGCTTATTTGTTTTTCAGCGACTCTTATGCCAGAGCTGTCTGGAATTATTTCGAGAACCTGGTAGGTTGCCCAGGTAACGCCTTTTCTCTTGTGGATTTACTAAGATACTGGTGGGTTGGCATCTCATGTTAATCTATTCGTTCGATTCTATTTTTCCCGATTCGTTATCTTATCTGCTGGCACATCTGGTGCTCGTGGAATAAGGCAATATTTGACGAGTTGCTTGTGGATCATCCTTCCATCATCCAGAGGGTCCTTGCATTTCGTGGAAGGTCCTTTAAGGGAGCAGTTGGCTCCCGCTTGAGGAGGTTAGCTGGTACCTTTAATGTAACATCAGTACCGCTTCCCCCCAGGGCGGGAATTGGTCGAACCCTTAGTGCTTCTGTAGACGAATGCCTCTTTAGTGTCTTCTACACAACCCCAACTCTCACCCTCCCTCCACCTCCCCCCTCCCCCTCGGTTTGATCTTATGTTGTTTGCTAGTTCTGCGGGTCCTGGATTTACAGGTTTTTTGGCGTGTGTTTCATTGGGTACCTTCATTACTTAGCCATGCTGTTTAGGGACTCAAGCTGGAGCATCAGCTGGTTTTCAGTGCGGTTTTGGAGTTGGAGCTTCATCTGGATCCTCAGTGCAGCCTTGTACCTGGAGCGTCCTATTGGAGCATACTGTCTTTGCTACTTGGCTGCTTGTTAGACTCGCCTTTTGTCATGGTTTTTTTCAGTGGAGCTGCAGAGGCTTTGGCGTCTTCCTTGTGCTAGGGGAGTATTTTAGGAGGGCTCAGTTGGCTTGGCCTCTCATGTATCATTTGATCTCGGTTGATTTTATGTTGTGTTTGTGTTATATTGGTCATGTATGAGTGTGTGCATAGATTCTATAGTTTTTCTACATATTAATTTTTGTGAGCCGTTGGAGAATGGCTAGATTCTCCTTTTTGTTTTATATATATCTCTTTTTCTTAAAAAACTAGGTTCAACTCTCCTAGAAAAATATATTTTAAGATTTTAAATCTCCTAAAATGTCAAATTTTTACTATACAAATAATTATAGTACGGTGAAGGACAATATCACTCACGTTAGCCAAATCAACCTACCAAGTGTCAAAACGTAGAGCTCGCTAATACGAGTCCAATGGAGAAAACGATGCCCAAATCTGATATCGTATGAGAAAAATATAACGAGTACAAGGTTGACAATTATTTAAATAATCAAATAACTAAGCAAAGCCATTGCCGCTAATTACCCACTCATAATCCTTTCTTCTACAAATCCTATGTGTGCACAATCTATACATTTCCTAAAACGAACCCCACTTCCTTTAATCCACTCTACCCCCTTTTCTCCCTCGTTTTTCAACGAAAACTGGAACCGTTTGCGCTTACGAACTCCTCTACGAACAAGCTCCGTGACCATCAAAACATGGCCAAACTCACACCTCCTAGTAAAATCCTTCGTCCCCCATGTCGTACGCCAAGGTCATGGCCCCATCATGCATGCATTTTGCTAGGGTCCCAAAATTTCGATGAAAGATTGGTCGAAGGTGCTACTTTGGATGAGAAAAACAATGTGTTTTCAGATTCACGAATCGTTTCTCGTAACCCCAACAAACTGGAACCCTAGCTCGTTTCCATGAATGACCTCGCTCCAAAAATTGATCGAATGCAACAAAAGCGGTATAGGATTATAGAGAAATAAAAGCTGGGAATTGGTTTCATGATTTTTAATGGAATAAATCAATGGAAACTAATTTTTGAAGATAGAAGGAGAGTAGAGGCTACGAATTCATAAAGAAGAAAGCTATAGTAGTCGACTAATGAGAGAATTAGGGTTAGTGACCAATTAAAGGGGCATTTATAATCTTATTAGGCCTAATTGTTAAGAATTGCATGTCCAAAACTAACATACATTTTAAGAACGCATGGCCAAACAGTAAATTCGATTGATATGAAACTTGACAACGTGCAACAACTAAATATGAAAAATCAAGAAATATAAATTTTGTTGCAATCCGACACTGTGCTTGAACCGATAAATTTTGTGTGTATTTCGAGACTATTTTACCCCTGAAGCTTCAAATCTCGAAATATGGGAATCCATATACATTTTATCCACCTAATTAACTATCTGAACTCAATGGAAATGGTCTTAAGTCTTTATTCGGTCATTTATGAAAAATCCCACTTTGGAATTGTCAAATAGTTAACAATTAATATTTAAATATCCAATCGTCAAAAATATGCATCGTTGCACTTAGCCAATGCCAAAGTCATGTTCAGATGAATCCACTTATCCGCAGTTATGTATCCTCATTCGTGCTCGAGTTTTGAGTCATCTAATCATCTTCTCTTGTTATTTGTCACGATGATTAAATACTTTATGCATCTATACCTGGTGTACAACGATCTTGTAAAAATGCGGGTTAACACTAACAATACCAAACTTGCTAACATTTTTAAAATACTTCACAGGTAAAGAAAACCTCTACAACATTTCAATTAATAACATAGTTATAATATTTCAACAAATTTTCACAATCAATATTCCATAATAATCCATATTTTTATTAAAATGATTATCTGTTGCAATGTATCAAAAAATGCATTGTTAAAAGGACTATATATTCGAACAATATGGAGTTGTTGTTTTTTTCAATATTTCTAAAGTTGCAATGAGATGTACCAAAGAATTTGCTCCCTCAAACAAATCAAAAATAATTCTGTTATTATCCTCGTTAAGCTTTTTTTTTTTCAGTGAGCCTCACCATTTATGATTTTTATTTTCAGTTGGATCTCTTCAAATTTGGTTTTCAGTGAAACCATTTTCGTTTTGCAATTGAATTTACTTTAAATAAGGGTATACCAACAATGTCAGATTTTGTTCTATTTATCATGTCTGATCCATGACAATTTCACTTTTAGATGGAGTTCCTCTAAACTTATACCATTTTTTATTCAATGGAACCTCTTGAGCAAAGGTGGTCTTTTCCATGGGAAAGAGGCTTTTAGATGGGGTTCCCCTAAAATTATACCATTTTCATCCAAATGGAACCCCTTAAGAAAAGGCGTTTTCTAGAGGAATCAGACTGTAGAAATAAAAATAAATAAGATTACATGTCATGATATGTTGGGAGATGCTTAAACTAGCAATGCCAACGATCAGATTCTAATAAAAGTATCAAGTAAGGAATTGATTGGCACTTTATTTAAACTGATTAGAACACTTAAACATTGTGCAGAAAGTCAGGGGTTCGATTTCCCTTTTGAGTGGTCGATTTCGCTTATCATGTAGTATGTTATATACTACATAAACATGTACATATAACACCCAATCTTTAAAAAGAAAAAGGAAAATCACATTGCTGAATAAACCCCAGGTCTCCAAAATTTATTAGCTCTGCTGTATTTGTATGCACAATCATAAACTTACGTGATGATTAGGTCTAAAGATAAATGTTCATTGCTGTCTATTTTCGCTTCTTATAGGACAATTAGTTTGGTCACAATAATCAGTTAATCACCCAAACGAACTAAAATTATGGTACAAGGGTGATTTCTAATATACTCACATGGCCATATTAGATTCTCATCCCATAAACAATTACCAAGGAATTATGCCAAGCATCTCCTATCTACCTTTCTACTTTCTATAGAGATTCAACTTCAAGTTAACTAATCTAATCTTAACTCTTGCAATGACAGCACTGTATTACAACATGCACAAAGGATTTGATAAGCTGTCCCCTGGGCGGGCCTGTGTATCACCCAACAAGGCATAAAATGTCATGTTTTGAAACATTTTGATTTGTCTACCAAATCCATCTTATTGATAGGAGAGTATAAATGGTATTTATCAACATTCTAATACCAACTGCATACTTTTCCGCCGGTCTAATGTATTTAGATTATAAATTATTCTGGTTTTTCACATTCATTTAGATGTTCATTTAAGTGTACAAATTGCAGAGGAATGGTGAAGGTTAATACATGTATCGAAGTGCATCCATAATAATTTATACTAGAAGATTCTTATTTATTTATCAATTTCAAGTATAATCATAGAAAATGATTTAATGTTTGTATTTATAGCAAGAAACTTGCTAACTACACAAAACTCATAATCTTGAACATTTATGCATTTTAAAATTCAAATTTTCGAACACATGGTAAGTCTTTCAAAGATCAATGATATAGAACATGAAAACATTTGTAAATTATTTCTAAAAATTACTGGAACATTTTATAACTTTTCAACTATCCTATTCTTCGTGTACAAAATGGTTTATATTCGTGATCATTTGGTCACACAGAGATAAATACACGGTACACCCAAGTATTATTACACATAAATTTTATTTTTTTTCTGGGAGAAAAATAAAAAGAGTTATTCTACTTCTTTGGATAATAATGAAACATCAATTGCAATTTGCAATGTAAATAAAAAATTTATAACATACCTTTTTAAGTAAAGCTATTACTAAGCTTCTTGTCAACAACTTAACATCATGTGATAGAACTAAAGAGCTGTTAATGTTATATTGCTAAACCAAAATGACTTTCAATGTTAACATCAAATGCATGCATAGACATAAAATGACACTTTCTGCCAATGTGGAAGTTTATGTTTAAGCCTTCATTATTCGCCTTCCGCTTTATCGGGACCGTCTTCATTCCGTTTTCAGTCCATATGGAGATGCCATCAATCTTTCCACCGGAATGTGCAGGACTTATGGTCCTATCCTGCTTCTGGTATCTTTATTGTTGTGTTTTCGCTCAAACTTAAATGTCTCCGAGCTTGTCTAAAGGTTTGGAATGCATAGGTTTTCAAGAATATCTTCGACCATGTTCGGATGACAGAAGAGATTCTTATCTTAGTGGAATCTTCTTACGATGATCATCCTTCAGCTTCTAACAAGGCAGTTTGGGCTTAGGCCCAACTCGCCTTTTTGTCTAAGCTGCGTATCGAGAATGACTTCCTTCGCCAAAAAGCTAGGAACACGCAGATAGTCGATGGCGATTCGAATTCCAAATTCTTTCAATCTTGTATTAGGACGAAGAATAATCTTTTATGTATTCATCAAATTATTCGCCCGGATCCTTCCTTGGCTTCCACTCCCATGGAAGTCAAAGGCACTATCCTTTCTTGCTTTCAATCCTTTCTTGAATTCCCCTCGATCTCTTTTTCTGACCCGTCTTTGTTGGCTTTTATCCATCGGTTGGTTCTTTCGGACGAGTGTGATGGTCTTTTCTGCCCTCTTGAGGAAATTCAATCTTGTGTGTTCTCGTTGAGCAAGGAAAGTGCGAGTGGTCCGGACGGATTCGATGGTTTTTTTTTACTAGAGTGTCTGGCCTATCATTCACTTTAACTTTTGCCTAGCTATCCAATATTTCTTTTCGGGTGGTGAGCTTCCTAAGGGGTGGACTTCCACCAATCTAGTTCTTATCCCCAAATGCGAAAATCCCCAGTCATGCCCGAATTTTCATCCTATTAGCTAGTGTAACTTTTCTAACAAGGTCACCTCTAAGGTGTTGTCTTCTAGGTTGGCACCTTTTCTTGATCGTGTTATTTCTTCTTCCCAAGCTGGATATGTTAAAGGGCATCTTATTACAAACAATGTTCTTTTGGCTCCAGAGCTTATTTCTCAAACCGATCACAAGGTTAGAGGCTCCAGTGTGGTTATTAATCTCGAAATGGCTAAGGCCTACAATCGCATGTCTTGGTTATTCATCATTAGGGTCCTCCGGGCTTTCGGCTTCCCCGAGCCTCTTATTGATATCGTTCGGAGGCTCATTACGAACTGCTGGTTTTCTGTTCTCCTCAGTTGGTCGACTAACGGTTTTTTCCAGTCGAGTAGAGGACTTCGTCAAGGTGATCCTCTTTCGCCAATGCTTTTTGTCATTGCCGCAGGGGCTTTCGTTCATAGTGTGCATTCGCTTATGATAGCGGGGAAGATTCATTGTATCGGTATCCCTAGTGGTTGCCCAATTATCTCGTCCTTATTGTTTGCATATAACATCATTATTTTCTCTAATAGGAACCGATGCTCCATTCGTTGACTCCTCGATTTTATTCATCCACATGAATGGTGTTCCGGCCGTCGACTCTTTGAAAAGTTGCTTCGTTACAGCTCGTTCTATGGCTCTAGAAAGGGTTTCTTGGATTGAAACCTATCTCGGTTTTCAGGTTGCTTCTCTCCCTTTGTTTTACCTCGGTATTGTTTTTTATAGAGGTCGCAAGCTCAATACGATCTTTGCTCCTTTGACTGATAAAGCCAGGGGTAATATTATTCGTTGAAACTCTTCTCTCCTTTCTCAGGCCGGTAGATTTGTTCTCATTAAGTCGATGTTTGACTCTATTGGGTCTCATGTTTTCGTAGCCATGACTCCCACCTCTTCGTTTTTCCGATCTTATCGTTCTTTGGTCGGGTGCTTTTTATGGGGGAATAAGGACAATGCTCGGCGGCACCACTGGATTTCTTGGGACATCATCGGTCGTCCCAAACGTGAGGGTGGTATGAGGCTTTGGAATCTGAAAGGTATATGCAAGGCTTACGCTTGTAAGCTATGGGTTAGGTTCCATTCGCATGACTCCCTGTGGGCGTCGTTTATTCATGCTAAGTACCACCGTCTTTTGTCTGCGGATTTCATCGGAACCCCGTCTTACACTAGCGAGACATGAAAACGTGCATTTTATGACTCTCACGGTGGTGGTGTAGGTTGGAATGGTGGCTCTTTCTCTTTGAGGGAAGCGTGGAATTCTGGTAGATCTCCGGTGCCCAGAATCCCTGCTTTCTCTTTCGTTTTGGACGCATGCATCCCTCCCTAGGTTTCCATTCTTATGTGAAAGATTCTCCATGATGGCATACCCCTAGATGGGAATCTTATGAGTATCAGAATCTGGTTAGTGTCTCGTTGTAGGTATTGCAGAGCAGGAGATGTGAAATTGACTACTCACATGTTATTTGCGAATGAGTGTGCCCGCACTATCTGGTCTTTCTTCGGGGACCAGGTAGGCATTCTGGGTAACACTTTCTTTCTGGACTGGCTTAGTCTCTGGTGGGAAGGAACGACCAGAAAGTTTCACCATTCTATCATTTACTGTTTAATTCCATGCTTGATTTGTTGGCATCTTTGGTGCTCTCGTAACAAGGCTATGTTCGATGAGGTTCTTATGGTGTCTTCTCCATCATCCATCATGTTAAGGATGATGTCTTCCTTGCGTTTCATGGTCGTCCTTTCTTGGGTGTTCTTAGGTCTCAGTCTTTAGCTTTATCTCGTGCTTTCAATGTTTCGTCGGGTCTTTTAACAGGTGCTAGTGCTGGCTAATTGGTTCGTGTGTGTGGTTAGTAGTGTTTTTCCTAGCTTCCTCCCATCCAGTTGGAATTCGATCAGGAATGAAAATGTTAATGTGAGAGAAGTTTTGATATTATTTCTAAAATGATATTATGAACGTTATACTGATACAAACGGCTACATTTTCTATAAATAGCAAAATAAAGAAAGTGGGCTTAAGCCCATTACACACAAGGCAAAAAAGAAAAGCAAAAGCCCAAAAGCCATAAGCGAGGAAATAAAAGAAAAGTATTCCAGAGAATACCGTATCCTTTTACTCCCCCCTAAAACCTAACCCTAATTAGGTTTCCCAAAACAATGGCGGGTCCAAAAAATCTAATCGATGACGGAATATCCTCGTTAGGCCTCCACGACAGATGAATCTATGTACATCTTGAGCTCTCCAGCTTGAGTGTGCTTTAGATCAATTGAGAGAGGCTAAATTGGAGTTTCAACAGATCTAAACTTCAGATTTGTGGAAACCCTAGCTGAACGAGACAGACCTAACTTCGATTTGATTTACTACAGTTGATTTGAGCTTGAATCTTAAAGAATGACGATTATTCTGGGATACAGATAATTCTGCTTGATCTTTTGCTTGGATCTGTCGAGTCAACGTTTAATTCTTCCTTCAATCTGATAAAGCCCGGTCTTGAAAGAGGTTTAGTAAGTATATCAGCTTTTTGATGTTGAGATGGTATGTACCCGACTTTCAGTTTTCCTCGAATAACTTGCTCTCCAATAAAATATAAATCGAGTTCAATATGCTTTGTTTTAGAATGAAGGATAGGTTTAGATGTCAGAGAGATTGCACTAACATTATAAAACCAAATCACTGCCTTTTTCTCAGATCTGATTTTAAGTTCACTCAGTAGTGATTCAATCCATAGAACTTCTGCAGCTGTACTTGCAACACATCTAAACTCAGCTTCAGTGATAGATCTTGACATTGTACTTTGTTTTTAGCACTCCATGAAACAAGATTTTTACCCAGAAAAATACAATATCTTGATGTTGATTTTCTGTCATCTAAACCAGTTCCCCAGTCAGCATTTGCATATTCCTTTATATTTAGAGAATTGCTTGACTTTAGTATAAGACCGTGATCTAAAGTACCGTTAAGATATCTGAGTATTCCTTTTACAGCCTTCCAGACGTGTGTATCTAATGGATTCTACATATATTGGCTTGCTTTATTTACACTATAAGATATATCTGGTCTTATTATTGTAGCATACTATAATGCTCCAATGATGCTTCTATAAAATTTTGCATCTTGTATGACTTCACCTTTATGCTTTGAGAGACTATTTGTGATCATTTGTGTTGGAAGTGAATTTGCTTTATCCATATTAGCTTTTAAAAGAATTTTTGAAATGTATTTCTTTTGGCTAAGATGAAAATCTGATTTTGATGATCTTTTAACTTCAATACCCAGGAACTAGTTCAAGTCACCTAATTCTTTGATAGAAAATTCTGCATTCAGCTTTCCAGTGATATATTCAATTTCAGTTTGACTACTTCCTGTGATAATAAAATCATCAACATAAATTAGAATATAAGTAGTTTTATTCTGTAAAAATTGAATTATCAGATCTTGTGGATCTGTAGCCATAGTTGAAAATGTTGATTTCAACTTGTCAAACCAAACCTTTGTTGCCTGCTTTAACACATATATTGCCATTTTGAATCTGCACACCAAATTTTTTTCTGTTGTTTTGACAAAACCCTTCAGGCTGTCGAATGGATGCCTCCTCTTGCAAATCACCATTAAGAAAGGCATTATTATCATCTAATTGTCTGATGTTTCAATTTCTACTCAAGGCAATAGTTAATATTATTCTAATTGATGAAGGTTTCACAACCGGTGAAAAAGTTTTTGAAAAATCAAAACCACATTGTTGTGAATAACCTTTTGCAACTAATCTTGCCTTGTATTCAGAAATTGAACCATCAGAATTTTTCTTTAACTTATATATCCATCTACACCCAATTATATTTTAATTATCTGGTTTTTCAACCAATGACCAAGTCCCTTTCTTAATTAAAGCATTGTATTCTTCCAGCATAGCTTGTTTCCATTTATCATTCTAGACTACTTCATTGAAAGTGACTGGTTCATCAAGCAAAACTGTAACATTGATAGTATTTGATTTGAATATACCACATTTTGCTCGATTTAACATTGGATGTTTATTGAGATTGTCTCTAGTTGCAGTGTCTTGGTTGATGCCTTCTGTTGAATCTCTCATATGTGCCTCAACACTGCAATCATCTTCAGTCTCTTGACTTGAATGATTCTGATTATCTGTAGTGATATGCTCTTAACCTGGACTTTCTATGGGCATGGTGTGTTGAGAGCTGGTGGTGGTGTCATTCATTACTTATTGAATTGGCACCATCACTTGAACTTCATCAGAAATGTTAGATATGACAATTCTAGGGTTAACAACTTTTTCAGCTGTTTTTATTTTCTCATTACCGAAGGGATATACATGCTCATTGAATCTTACATGTCTAGAAATATAAATTCTACCAGTAATGTCTAGACATTTGTAACCTTTTTATTGTTACAATATCCTAAAAAAAACATGGTATAGACCTGAAATCTAATTTGTGCGTATTATATGGTCTTAAGTAAGCAAAACACTGCCATCCAAATATTTTCAAATGTTCATAATCTGGTTTAACTTTAAATAAAACTTCCTGTGGGCATTTAAATTTTAAAAATTTTGTTGGTAACAAATTTATCAAGTGCACAACAATATTAAAAGCTTCAGGCAAAAATTTCAAAGACATTGAATCTTGAGCAAGCAAAGTTAAACCAGTTTCCACAACATGTCTATGTTTTCTTTCAATTAAACCATTTTTTTCTGAAGTATATGGACATGTGGTTCTATTATAAATATCTTTTTCTCAAAATATGATTTTAATGGCAAAAAGTCTCTTCCACCATCAGTCTGTATAGTATTCACATGATATCCAGTCATGTTTCAACTTTATTAATATACTGTATGACCACATTACATGCTTCAGACTTAGATTTCAGCATATACATCCAAGTAAATGTAGAATATGCATCTATGAAATAAATGTAATACTTAAACCATAGTCAGAACTGGTAGATGCTGGACCCCGACCCATAGATCAGTGGGAACTAATTAAAGTGGTCTAGCATAACTTGTGTGTGAATTTGAAAATGCAAGTTTATGACTCTTTCCCAATTGGGAAGAAGAATAAATATATAGATCAGAAATATTGCTAACATTCAAGTTATTCTTGCTCATAACTTGTTTTACAATTTTACTACTAGGATGTCCTAACTCGCAATGTCACAAGTCGAATTTTCTACAACAATCGGAATCATTTACAAGGGTCATCATACATTCTTTTTCATTAGATTTAAGGTTTTTATGATTTGTCACATCAACTCTGTATAACCCCTTAAATTCATTACCCTACAAAATGATTTCTTGTGTTAGCAATGCAAGAATTTGGATAAAATTCAAAGTATACATTATTGTCTTTTGCAAATTGGGAAACACTCATTAGATTCTTCTTTATACAAGGAACCCTCATTAAAAAAATTAAAATAAGTTCTTTGGGTCCATTTAAACTTGCATTTCCAGTATGTATGATGTGTGAAATCTTACCATTACCAACTAAAAGATTTTGCATACCTTTGTATTCTATATTCCCCAAAATAAGATTGCTTAGATTGTTAGCGAAATAGTTAGTAGCCCCTGAATCTGGATACCAACAACCATCATTAGCATCATCAATAGAAGTGGAGTCTGCATTAGCACTTTCTGTCTGACTTTTGTTACTGTCTTTCTGTATCTATGCAGTTAAAGCCCCGCAAAATCCCCGCTATAGCCCGTAGCGCTCTCCGGCCGCTACGCTATTTCAGTTCAGGGTTGATGAACGGTAGCTCCGCTTAAAACCCCGCTGTTTTCGCTATACATGCTAAATCAACGCTATTTAGCACCCGCTTTAGCAATATTAATATACGAAGGATGATTTGGCAGGTTCTCTTTTAAAATAAATCAAAAAAGTTAATGTAAAGAGCTAATTTTAAGTCATAAGTGCCTTATATAAGATAGAAATCTATAGTAATCATCGAATCTAGTGTGCGTAACCATGATATTATTTGATTTTGTTATATAATATTAATTAATATTTGTTTCTACACAAATGATGCGAGAATGATAATTAATTATTTTTAATTATATATTTTTACATCTAATTACCATTTTTACACCTCCGCTTTATCCCCGTTATTTCCCCGCTACAGCTTTTTACACCTCTACCGCTATGGAACCGCTAAGCGCTTTAACTGCACAGTTCTGCATATTTACCATATTAACACTGGAACTGTTATTGGTTTAGCCTGGATTGCAACTAGAATTGTACCTAAAGTAACACTTGTTTGCATTATATCCAAATTTTTCACAAATTTGGCATCTAATTTTGGTGTTGTTATTTCTTCCTTTACCACTGCCTCGATTAGATTGACCACCTCTCTGAACATTGGGCTGCCTTCTTGACCTATTACCTTGAGTCTTTTCTCTTCCATAAGTGGTATAATTGATAGACAGATCAGAATTGACACTCTTCTTATGGTCATTTTTGTCTTCATGTGCCAATAAAGTTGAATATACATATTGTAAGATTGGTGTAGGATCCATGGACAGAATAATTGTTGATACTGCTTCATAATCATCATCTAAACCACTCACAATTGATCACGCATGCTCTGACTCATGTATTTTCTATCCTATAGAATTCAGTTGATCACAAATATTTTTTACCTTAAGAAGATATCCATTTATAGTTGAACAACCTTTCTATTACAATGAAGTTGTCTTCTATGATGCATAATTCGAGCAGAGGATTGTGTAGAAAATTTCTCTCAATAATGGACCAAACTTCATGTGTAGTTTTGACACCGATTAATTGTAGCAAAATTGTTGCACCACTGGATGACATCATCCATGCACAGACAAGGCTATGAATCCTACACCGATTAATTGTACCAAAGAGTTTTCTTAGATGCACTTTGATAGATTTGTAAAGAAAACTACTGACAAGCTTTCCTGGATGGCTCTTTGATCAATTGTAATAATTTCTTCACTTTCTTGATCGACTTTCTTGAACAATTCAGATCCTCTTGTCACAAAAAGTTTCAGGGTGGAGAATAGATGCAGCCTTGAAATAATAGGCGAGGCACTGTTCTCTTCAATGTAAGCCAACAACTCTCAAGTGAAAAGATATAATTCTTGGATGAGAGGAGTCCAAGTGATGATATCTTTCTAATGAACAATAATCTCAGTAATTCTGAGATTTGAATTTAACCACGATCGAACAAATGATGTTAAACACAAATTGTTGCTCTGATACCAAGTTGGAATTAGATCAGAAATGAAAATGAAAATGTGAGAGAAGTTTTGATATTATTTCTGAAATGAAATTATGACCATTATACTGATACAAAGGGCTACAGGTGATATAAATAGCAAAATAAAGAAAATGGGCTTCGGCCCATTACACAGAAGGCAAAAAAGAAAATTGCTAAAAGTTGCTAAAAGGCAATGCTGGGGAAACCTTGAACTCAAATTAATGGAGAAACCATCAATGTTTACTGATTAGAATAGGATGAAAGTAAGTTCAAGAAACTCTATTGCTCTAATTGCTTCTTTTTTCCTTCTTGTCCAGAGTACACAATCTTAGCATTGTTCATACATCATAAATCGTGTTTCTTTATTTTTGCTATGACTTTGTTAACTCGGTTCGATAAAATTGGTGAACCGGTTATTCATTATCATTATCTAGCTTTTTGATCTTCTGTTTTCATTGTCAAAGATTTTGGTTCAGAAGATTGAGGGTTTATTCATATTTCAAGCAATTATGATGGGCAGAGTTCTGATATATATCAAAAATAAAATCAATGATCTTCTATGTTTGAAGTTTATGGAAGCATGATTAAAATTTGAATGATATTACCACATGCAATAAGAACATTTTGACTTAATTAGTAAGTATGTAAACCAGAATCCAGCCTAAATGGATTAACAAAGCCAATATTGCATGTTAACACGATTTTGGTAATATACAAATGTAACATCCGATGTTATCTGTAATACCTTTCTGAAGCCATCTCTTTCCAAGGAGTTTAAGTTCCACGTATCAAAAATCACTAAGTTTGAACTCCAAATTAACGGAATCATCAAGCAGATGGGCAAAATTACAAAAGCGAGCCAAAATCTCCACATGAGCACTGCCCATCTCTAAATCTGTGAAGGCGTTTGCTGTCACGAACCACGATTTCTCTTTCTGTAAGCAATGAGATATACTTTATACAACTATGGCAATCTCTACACATAGTGATATTCTTCATAACTCTAACTGGCGCCCCATTTGGTAAATTAAGCAATCCAAATGCCACCGCCACTCTCTCGCTATGATGAACGGCCGATCGAGGTTCCTTCTCTTCATCAGAAGCATCTGATGAAACCTCTATACTTTTATAAGGAATATACCCTAAGACTTTAGCCTTCTCAATCAAACGCTCCAGAAAAACGTACATTTCCTTACTTTGATCATGTGATTTATCATCAGCTTTAAAGTAGTGAACTTTATCTTTTATCGTCACCCAGCTTCGATCTCTAACACTCCCAACCTTTTCTTCCTTCATCATCTTTCTAACTTTCGCTACATCTTCCCACCTTTCTAGTGATATGTACATATTAAGTAACAAAACATAAGTCTCGATCGAGTTTGGCTTGAGCTCTAGTAACTTCTCGGCTGCATGAAATGCCAACTCGTAATTTCCATGACTTCTACATCCAGCAACTAAAATAGACCAAATGATCTCATTTGGCTTGAATCCCGTTTCATGTATAAACTTGAAAGCATCATCTAGCCTACCTAGCCTCACGTACATATCAACCATACAAGCATAATGATCCATAACAGGTTTAATTCTATACTCACTTGTCATCATCTCAAAATACTTTTTTGCTTCATCAACTAAACCAGCATGGCTACAAGCTGATAAAACTCCAACGAAAGTTATTTTATTGGGTTTTACACCAGCTATCCTCATATCCTCAAAAAGCTCTATGGCTTCTCTGAATCGCCCATGCTGAGAGAAGCCTGTGATCATAGAAGTCCATGATATTAGAGTTCTATAAGGCATCTCTAGAAAAGCTTTGCATGCATTCTCGATGCATCCACACTTATTGTACATGTTGACCAATGCACTAGTCACCACAACATCAGATAAGTGACCGCTTTTCAAAGCATGTGCATGAATTTGCTCTCCTTGTTCTAAGGCCACAAGACTACTGCAAACAGTTAGGATGCTTGAAAGGGTGAATAAATCGGGCTTTGTGTCTGATCTGGTAAGGTTAAGGAATATGTTAAGGGCCTCTAACCGACTTTGACGGTTAGAGTAATCATCACGGGTTGGGCCAGTCATTTGGGCATGGCCTGCTATCATTGCATTCCAAGTGATCAGGCTAATTTTGTTCATTTGGGTTAATAGTTTCTTTGAACTGCTGAGGTCGCCGCATTTGAGATACAAATACATTATTGAGTTCTTGATTGGAAGGGATTTGTATCCATATTTGATGCAGAGGGAGTGGACCTGCCTAAAGAAAGGCCTTTTTAGAAGTTTATACCAAATATTTTCAAAAGTTCAAAAATAGTCATTATAAAAAGATAAAATGATAGTATTACAAGAAGTCAACTCTAAGTTATTTGATAGAGATGAGCCACCTTATCTTCAAAGGTATCGGGAGGATTGCATTCCTCTCGAGAGATATTCAAACATGTTTTTTAAAGGTGAGAAAAAGGTATTAAACAGGCAACATTTTCTAACAAAGTTTATACTAAAATGTCACAGTATACTAAAAGTGACTGATAATTAACTCCAATAAATTCACAGGAGGTTATAGCTGCAATTGACACATAATTCATGCCCCGTATAAATAAATAAAATAAAGACACCGTCTAAAGTATTGACACACAAATGCTTTTTGGCATTTAACGTTGTGACGTATAAGCATTAATGTCTAATTGCATGCTTCTGGCATATTCTTACTATTTATGCCAGAGGCTGTAATGATTTTGCTTAGAAAAACTGTTTGTTGGTTTGTGCATGAAACAATATTTGTGCGGCTTATTATGTATACCATGCCACAAATGCGTGCATAGGTAGTGAATAGCATTATAATTATAAGTTGAAAGATTTATTTACATGCTATAAATTGAAATTTCACACCATATTTTATACTCTTCAATATATTTCTATATTATAGCGTGTGTGTTCTGGATTTGTATGAAAATATCCTTAAAAATATAATGGATCAACTCGTCCAATTCTAATTCTGTGAATAGCTTTTGAATAAGAGAATTATTCAACATAAAAATAAAGAATAATATAAGTTTATACTGAATGTATGAATGTAGAAGCGAACCGTCAATAATGCATGGTTTTTAAAAAATGTGCTGATATTGGAAATATAATTAACTAAATAAATTGAAATAAAAAAGAAAAAAAACATGGACTTTCTACCTGAATTTGAACTTGTAACCTCGGCTTTTACATCTAAATTTTCAGCTAGAATCAAATGTTAATTTTTATTACGGTCAAGACCCGACCTTATACCTCATTTTGTGTTAAGGCTATACAAAAAGCTTTGTGGTTAGACCAAAAAATTGTAAAGGTAATAATAATATAGCGATAATGGTAAATTTTATTTAATTATGAGTACCTACTATGTTGTACCTATCATTTACGCATGATAGTCGATAGATGCTGTCTTTTGTTTACAATACTGATAGTTGTGCACATATATATATATATATATATATATATATATATATATATATATATATATATATATATATATACACACACACACACACACACACATATGTATGTACGATAAGCAATCAACGGCAGACCAAACAGTACAACACCTCAAATGTCTCTTAATTTCCACCACAAGTTCTTATTTAAATAATAGTTATTTCTCTCTTTCAGCTATCATTATTACTTAAATGAGAACTAAGTAGTGTAAATCAAAAAGCATTTAGGGTACCACACTATTTGGAGTGTCATTGAACACTCACACAAATTCATACACACAAGCTCAAACATTAGTTTCAACTTTAGGCACTCGGTTCTAAGTTTAATGGTAGCCATTTTGCATTTAACAAATCTACTATCGTACGTAAATTTAAAACAAAATTAAGTTTGCCTATATCGTAAAGCTCCTTTTTTCGTAATATATTTTGTCTATGGTTGATAATCAGTCGTCGTATTTAATCATAGAATTATATCATTGCCAAGGACGACGGATTGGTTTGATTGTCCTGAATGAAAAAATTATTCAATTTATTCATTTTATATATATATATATATATATATATATATATATATATATATATATATATATATAATGGAAAGTCTATCTAGACACAAAATGATGATGCAAATATAAACACAAACAATCTCTGTTGTAACCGTTGTGATTAATCTGATTCAAGACCACTCGAATCCGATATCTAAACCACAATGCGCTAGCAGAAGACTAGATCGTTGTTAGACTTGCAAAAACAACCAAAACAATAACTCTAGTCACAAAACCAATATCAACCAATCACGAACAATACAAATCTCAATCACAAGTAAGAAACTAATGACAAAGTAGCAAAAATAAATCACACAAGGATTTATAGTGGTTCCACTAACATCTTGTTAGTGTATAACCACTTTGGAGAGAGTATTTTATTATCACGATGAAAGAAATACAAGAGATTGATCCAATAATCACTATATTTCAATATAGAAAAGAATTTGAGGAGAATAGAATTGAAGAATTGAAATTATGTTATAAACCCTAATTCACCCTTGAGAATAAACCCTTGATCCCAAATCAAGTCTTCAAGCTCTTCCTAATTCACTTCAGAAAATAGCTTATATAGAGGTTGACCAATTACCTAAATTGCCCCCGAATTAGTCGCAAATCAGCTTGCTCAAACTTCAGCCTGAAAATAGCCCGAAGCTCACACAGACGTCTGTCGAACCTCCTGACAGATGTCTGTCATCTTCCAGAGATTACTTGGGCAAATTCACTCAGCACAGACGTCTGCCAGGGAAGTGTCAGACGTCTGTCTGAGCTCTCGGGAAACCAATTCCCTGCAGTCAGACGTCTGTCATCCCCTATGACAAACGTCTGTCCCTATACCCAGTTGACAGTAAACACCTTCCTGCTTATATCTTCTTCATACGAGCTCCGATTTGCGAACGGTCATCTCCGACTCGAAGCTATCTTCGGCCTCTTCAATCCAACACATATATATTATCACATATCACAACACTCCACCTCGATACTATAACCATCTCAACTCCAAACTCCAATGCACCATGCACTTCCTTCTACCTTCGACCAAGCAAACTTGAATGTTTTCCCAATGAGCTCCGGCATGGCCACCGCCCATTGCACTACACCAACGAGTTCAGGCAAAGCCCCCCACCCGTCAATGTAGTGTTGAAAACATTCAAACCAAAACTGTCTCACCAAAAGACAATGTACTCGGGAGTGTAACAACTACTTACCATGAAGATAGATTTCCAATCTCTCACCGCTATTCCTTTTCCATCAAACCCAAAATCACTCTTTCCACCTCGTGCCACCCCATGACACCTAGCAACTCAACAAGCGAATTAAGTTCGAGCAATGCTCGAACTTCCCATACGGCAATGCCTTCGTAAACATATCCGCCGCATCATCCTTTATGTGCACTTTCCGAAGGTATACAAGTTTACCCTCATCCATGACTACAAGAAATGACTCTCTCACCTCAATATGCTTGGTCCGTGAGCTAAACGCCAAATTCTCCGCCAAATGGATAGCACTTTGGCTATCACATCGAACATCAACACTTTCATGTTCGAAACTCAAGTCACACAACAATCACTTCAAGTAGAGTGCCTTCTTGGCCGCTTCCACAGCGGCAATCAACTCCGTCTCCGTAGTGGATAAAGCAACTACTGTTTGCAATCGCGATCTCCAACTAATGGCTGTCCCGCCAAGTGTGAAGATATACCCGAAAGTTGATTTCCTCTGATCCCTATCACCGGCGTAGTCCGAGTCACAATAACCAACCAACTTGCAAATCCTATCATCACTACCGCCAAAGACAAGTCCATGAGATGTTGTGCATTTCAAGTATCTCATAATAGCCTTCACGGCTTCCCAATGCGATTTCTCCGGATTAGCCATATACCGACTAACCACCCCGACGACATTTGCAATATCGGGCCTTGTACACACCATTGCGTACATCAAACTACCAACCGCACTTGCATATGGCACATTTGCCATATAAGTCTTGTCTTTATCCCCGATAGGTGATCCCTTATCTGAAAGCTCCATATGCAAAGGTAAAAGTGTATTTAACGCCTTTGCATCCACCATGCTAAACCGGCAAAGCATCTTCTTAATGTATTCCTTTTGAGTCAATCTTAACTCAAAACGCTTTCGGTTCCTTCCTATTTCCATGCCCAAGATTTTTCTTGCTTCTCCAAGATCCTTCATCTCGAATTCCGATTTCAAAAGCATCTTCAATTTGTTGATTTCATTTTGATCCTTGAAAGCAATGGGCATATCATCCACATACAAGAGTAAATACACCCAACAATCATTTCCCAACCTCTTGAAATATACGCAAGCATCATTGATGCTTCGATGGAAGCCACTTTAAAGCATGAAATGATCGAATCTCTTGTACCATTATCTAGGCAATTGCTTTAACTCATATAGTGATTTCTTCAACTTGCACACCATATTAGACTTACCATCTACAACAAACCCTTCCAGTTGCTCCATGTAGATGTCTTCATCCAAGTCTCCATGCAAGAAGGCGGTTTTCACATCAAGTTGCTCCAACTCCAAGTCATGGATAGCAACTATCGCTAGTAAAACTCGGATAGATGTATGACGAACCATCGGTGCAAAAATTTCATCATACTCCTTTCCTTTCCTTTGTGAGAACTCATTTGCCACTAACCTTGCTTTGTACCTTCCATCATCCTTCACCTTGTAAATCCATTTGCACCCTATAGCACGGTTTCCTTGAGGAAGTGGAACCAACTCCCAAGTTCGGTTCTTCATAAGCGATTGCATCTCTTCTTCCATGGTGCAAATCCACTTCGAGCTCTCTCTCGACACCATGACGTCATCAAGGTACATCGACTCATCTTGGACTACATTGAGAGCATAGTCCAAATGATCACTAAAGCTAAGGTAGTTCCAATCAGCATATCTTTCGGGAGGGTTTATTGCATGTCGACCAACCCGAGTAGCAATACTATCACCCAAACCCCTTTCGGCTCCATCTTGAGTCGAAACTTCTCCAGTATCATGTACATCACCAACATCATCACTAGAGGAACCATGTGGACTATGTGATGTTTCATCAACCGCTTCAACCCCACGAGCTTGTTCAACTCTACTACCACTTGGACGAAATGTGGGAATGACTTCCTTCTCTTTTGATTCACCATGAACCAAATCTGGAACATTCGATGATCTATCATTCACCTTGAAAAAAGCCGACTCATCAAAAGTGACATGACGAGAATTAACAACCTTCTTCGTTTCCGGATTCCAAATCCGATAGTCTTTCACGCCATCTGTGAAACCAAGCAAGACCATTTTGAATGCTCTAGCTCCAAGCTATTAATTCCCCGGATCATGCACATAAACCGGGCTACCAAACACACGAAGATATCTCAAGTCCACACTCTTCCCTTTCCACACTTCCTCCGGAATTTTGTTACCAATGGCCGTGTATGGAATTCGATTTACAATATGCACCGCGGTTGACAAAGCTTCGGCCCAAAATCCCTTAGACAAACCCGATGTCAATCTCAAGCATCGAGCTTTCTCAAGTAGAGTTCGGTTCATTCTCTCTGCTACTCCATTAGATTGCGGATCTCCCGGTGTAGTAAAATATCTCTGGATCCCGTGATGCTTACAATACTCCAAGAATTCACGCGAGACATATTCGCCGCCATTGTCGGTCCTTAACACCTTCAAAGTCTTACCACTCTCATTCTCAACAAGAGCCTTCCACACTTTGAACTTTGCAAATGCCTCCAACTTGGTACCTTGCGAGACAAATCATCAATGAAAGAGATATAATACCTTGCTCCTCCGAAAGAAGCAACCGGTGTCGGTCCCCAAACATCCGAATGAACATACCCAAGAACCTATTTTGAGTCATGCTTGCCTTCATCGAATGATACCCTTGTTTGCTTCTCCATGTCACATTCCTCGCAAAACTCTAGTTTGTTGAAGCTCTCACCCTCGATCATCTCCCGCTTCTTAAGAATATCCAAACTCCTCTCCGAGACATGACCCAATCTCAAATGTCACAACCGCGTCGCATCCAAGTCACGAGAACTATCAACACCCACACAAGTCTCACCTCCTATGGTCACATCTTGAAGCAAATATATACCATGAGTCCTAGCACCCTTCATAACCACAAGCGCTCACTTCGAAACTCTCAAGCAATCCTTCTCTATAGTGATCTTGCATCCTAGAGAATCCAGCTGCCCCAAAGATATAAGCGACTTCCTAAGTCCCGGAACATAGCGAACATTGATGAGGTGCGAACAACTCCATCAAACATCCTTATTTGCACGGAGTCACTACCCATTGACTTGCAAATAGCACCAATTCCCATAGCAATTGCATTTCCCTATTTGATCTCAAAGGACGAAAAACAATCTCTATTTGGCGTCATATGATACGACGCACCCGAATCGAGTACCCATTCGTTACCCGAAACACCCGTTGCTGCCGCCGTCAACACATTCTCATCTACTTCACCATCCCCACTCTCCACCGCCACAGATGAAGACGCTACTTCCTTCTTATCTTTGTCCGGACATTCATTCTTCCAATGTCCCAGTTTCTTACATATAAAGCACTTCTCATTTCTCTCTTTCGATTTACCTTTTCCACCGGGTTTTTTTAATTTAGAACGCCCCCGATTTCCTTTCTTCACATTCTTTTCTTTCTCCACAAACAACCCGTGACTACTACTAGCTCCACTACTACCCTCACTCATCTCCTTCATTTGATCTCTCAACTCCTCACTAAGAAGACCCGTCTTGAC
Organism: Allium sativum; assembly: GCA_030737875.1. Lineage (NCBI taxonomy): Eukaryota > Viridiplantae > Streptophyta > Magnoliopsida > Asparagales > Amaryllidaceae > Allium > Allium sativum. The sequence continues at coordinate 692,019,925 of CM060922.1, forward strand.
ATCATCTAGAGTCAAGGTATCCCGGCCATAGATCAAACTATTTAAGAAACCCGTATAGCGATCCGGCAATGAACACAATAATATCATCGCCTTTTGCTCTTCCTCAATCTTTAAATCAACGGCCTTCATCTTCATGAGCAAGTCATCAAAGGCATTCAAATGTGCCTTAAGCGAATTACCCTCCTTCATCTTGAAGGTGAAAAACGTTCGCAATAAGATCAAACGATTAGTGAGCGACTTCTTCATATAAAGTTCTTCCAACTTGTCCCAAATACCTTTAGCGGTAGTCTCACCACTAATTTCGGAGATCACATTCTCCCCCATAGCAAATTGAAGAGTAGTGTAAACTCATTCCTCCATCTACACTCTCTCAACATCCGAGATATCACTTGGCAATAAGTGAGTATCAAATACTACTCGGTGCACCTGATTCCGCCTAAGAACCGCTTTCATTTTTTATTGTCACTTTTCAAAGTCATTATCACCATTCCACTTGTCAATAATCAATTGAGAACCCGACGCCGCATACAAACCCCGTACATATGGCGCCACACTATTCGGACTTCCGGTTGAAGGACTTACCGAGCTACTGTCCGTCTCCGGCATTTTCACAAAGCACCAAAACAGCTCTGATACCAACTATTGTAACCGTTGTGATTAATCCGATTCAAGACCACTCGAATCCGATATCTAAACCACAATGCGCTAACGGAAGACTAGATCGTTGTTGGACTTGCAAAAACAACCAAAGCAATAACTCTAGTCACAAAACCAATATCAACCAATCACGAACAATCAAAATCTCAATCACAAGCAAGAAACTAATGATAAAGTAGCAAAAATAAAACACACAAGAATTTATAGTGGTTCCACTAACATCTTGTTAGTGTACATCCACTTTGGAGAGAGTATTTTATTACCATTATGAAAGAAATACAAGAGAATGATCCAATAATCACTATATTTCAATATAGAAAAGAGTTTGAGGAGAATAGAATTGAAGAATTGAAATTAGGCTATAAACCCTAATTCACCCTTGAGAATAAACCCTTGATTCCAAATCAAGTCTTCAAACTCTTCCTAATTCACTTCAGAAAATAGCTTATATAGAGGTTGCCAATTACCCAAATTGCCCCCAAATTAGTCACAAATCAGCTTGTTTAAAACTTCAGCCCGAAAATAGCCAAAAGCTCGCACAGACGTATGTTGAACCTCCTGACAGATGTCTGTCATCTTCCAGAGATTACTTGGGCAAATTCACTCAGCACAGACGTCTGCCAGGGAAGTGTCAGACGTCTGTCTGAGCTCTCGGGAAACCAATTCCCTGCAGTCAGACGTCTGTCATCCCCTATGATAGACGTCTGTCCATATACCCAGCTGACAGTAAACACCTTCCTGCTCATATCTCCTTCATACGAGCTCCGATTTGCGAACGGTCACCTCCGACTCAAAGCTATTTTCGACATCTTCAATCCAACACATATATAGTATCACATATCACAACCACTAGATTTGCCCTTGAATTCCACCTCATACATAAAGACAAACAAATCCAACTGTGTGAATTTTGTGTCTCTGTTTTTGTGTTTAATTTTGTGTCTCAATAGCCTCTCTCTCTCTCACTCTCTCTCTCTCTCTCTCTCTCTCTCTCTCTCTCTATATATATATATATATATATATATATACACACACACACACACACATACATATACATATACACACACACGTGTGTGTACGAAAGTCTATTTAGACACAATGGATCTCCAACATCGGATCGTCTCCCGAATTTTGCCCAAAAGAAATCCAATGGTCAAGATCACTTGTACCACCAATTGTGTCTAACTTCATATACACACATGCACATGCATGCACACACACATACACCCGCGCACACACATATATATAATTTTTATTAGTATCAGTGAAATAAATCAAATTAAATATGCCAACTGCTAATATTAAAACTGGAACCGTGCATGCCTTTAATATTTTAATTTTATAAGTGATATAAGATTATCTAATTCTGGTAACTTCAAGTCAAAACTGAACGAAGCGAGAAGCTTCTGGTGTTCAGATATGGAAAACGACTGTTCAGATGATCAAAGTAAAGATACATCCAAATTATGTTGAATATGATTATGAACAGTAACTGCCCAAAACAACTGGTTTCATCACACCCAATCAAATTCGGTTATAATCTAATAAATTGACCCAATCAAGTAATTTTGATCAATTTGATTCGATTATCAAATAAAATTGTTCTGTTGGTTTGTAAAATAAGTCTATTCAATTGCCATTT